>BMAW01079024.1:99284-264193 GCA_019974015.1 Nephila pilipes | reverse complement strand
CAAATCATATTACAAAATATTAACTGATTTCATTCAAATCATATTACAAAATATTAACTGATTTGTAATATGATTTGAATGCTATCCATCTCAATGGCTTTTAACAACTCGTCTATTCATCTTATATCTACTATACTATTTTTCTTTTCTCCTACTGTACTGTAAGTTTTTCTACATTTAGTACTTACATATTTAATTTTATTCTACAATAGCAATAATGCACAATTCCTTTTCTTATATTAAAGAATTTCTAACAAATCTATGATGCTGCTTCGTAAAATTAAATGCATATTTCTAATTTTAAAACGTATTTGTTTAACAATTGATGATATAAACAGAAATAATATAATCAAAAACGATGTTTTCTATTTAAAAACATCGCGCGTGCGTTTCTATATAAAATTACTGATTTTAGAAGTAAACATAATTCAATACAAACACTAGTTCTCACATTGATATAGCATGGATGTAGAAAGTAGGGTGCCAGCTCATATATGGACCTCGTCATCTAATCGTGGCTCAAATTGGATGTGGTAAGTGGGCTTTGTCTCCGAAAGATATGATATAAGTAATCAGAAAAAGTCAATCAACAAACAAAGATATTTTTTAAAGTTTTATTATGGAATGCACATTTTAAATATACAAAGCAAAACAAACAAAGAAATAGATGCAAGTATGATTCTTAAACTTCAATTCTAAAGTGGAAAGAAAAAAAAAAACTATTGCTCCTAGTGCATATGCAGCAAGCATACAATTTTGATTTTTTTTTCATCAAAATTCTGTATCGAACAACAGGAGAAGAATACTTTTCAATTGACTAGACAGCCACTCACCCTAGAAAAGCTTTCAGTGCTTTTTTACACAATTGTACAACACAAACACATACTAGCAAAATACAGAATGTATGAGAAAATATACAATTAATGGCAAAGTTTTTACATTTTGGTCGTGCCATCAAGTCTATTATAAAGATAAGTTTTGCAAAATAACAGTTATTCAATGCTAGGACAGAAATTTGTTGGATAATGGTATCAGATTAAAATATACCCGTTTATTGTCTCGCTACTTTGGGATAGCTACTTAGATATCTAAATCTATTGTATTTTGTAATATATTTATAGTTAAAATTAATTAATACTTTTCAGCTTTGCCTCTGTGATAAGCGGCTTTAGAGAAATCACAACTCATTATTCGAAATGTAACACATTATTTCCAATAATTTTGTTAAAGTTTATTCGGTATATTTAATCATCGTACGAAATAAATAAATTTTTAAGATTTTATTTATATTGATATAAGTATACTTGTTTTTAATCCATAAATTTCTGTAATTTTAAGTCACAAATATTGGGGTAAAAAACTTTTACAATTTGGTTCCCGTTCTTAAGTTCCAATAATAAAAAGAGAACTATATTTATTATTTTAATGTTTCTCTATAATATTGCCACCGATTGTTACACTTGAAGCAGTTTTAATTGACGTATTTTTAATGCATTTTTGTAAATTATGCTATAAATTTGATATTTAGTCCAAAAATGAAACTTTAATCGTAAGATGAATCGTAGGTAAATGAAGTGTGATACATTTCATAGGTGATTGCATTTTATTAAATAGTTCTTTGTTCGTTTGGAATAAATTTTTTCCTAACCCTTTCTTTCACTTTCTTATCATTTAATATTATTTTACAATTAACAAATTATATGTATAAATTTTAAATTGTCTTTAATAAACATGGTTTGGTTAAAAAAATCATAAGATATTTTTACTGAACTAATTTTATAATCTAAAAAAATCGATCGACAATCAATTTTCTTTTGCCTTCTTATTTATAAGAATTATTCATAATTTTAATATTATTTTAACTTAAAAATTATTTTTAATGTAATAAATAATTCTCTGAAGAAACGTAAAACAAATTTTTCGTTAAGTTAAAGGATGAATTTCAGTAAAAATTCGTAGAGATATTTCTTAACTTTCTTCAGTTCCAAATAAAATACGTAGATTATTTCATTACTTTTAAGAATCAGTTGAATCTTTTCTGAATTTCCCCCAAATGTGGTATAAATTGTTAGAATAGTAAAAAAAAATGACTTTTTAAAAAATAATTGAATTATTACCAAGTTTATATATAATTCATCCTACAAAGTTGAAATATATAAAAGTAGTACTGTAATTCAGTTTTCTTACAAGTATTTGATTCGAAAATAAACAAATTTAATAAAATATTTTGCAAAAAATATTTAGACAGAGAAAATACTGAATGATATAGATGAAGTGACTAAATATATTTTTATACTGTCTCATTAGATAATGAATCAAACTAAGTGATAAACTAACAATGAAAAAAAATATGAATGAAAATGAATTAGAATGATGTATACACTCTGAATTTTCCCTTTAAATAAAATACACATATAACAATCAGAAATTTATATAGCGTTCTGTCTAAATAAAATCGTGATCAATAAAATATACACAATTATTCAATGTAAAAAATATATAACATATACATAAAAATGTACATTTCATAAAAAATACATTTATATAAAAATTAAATTAATATATTTATGTCAATAAATATTTTGATTGGATTTTTTTTTTAATTAAAATCTGGTTTTGTCAAATACTAAATCGAAAATAGAGTGACACGTTTTTCAAACTCTTATTTAAGTATTTTTCGCAAATTAATAACATTGTATTTTTAACACATTTTTATGAAATGGATTTTATTTCTAGTTACGGAAAAAGAAATTACATACTTGTATTCTTGTAAGTATTATAAAAATACCTTAAAATATGCCAAATTTTAAGAAGTAAACACGAATGAGTCACAAATCATATAATGAAAAATTAATTATAAATACTATTAGATTAATATGTCTTCAATGTGCATTTCAGAACGATGTTAATTAGAATCTATTATTCCTTGGAATAATTTTTTTTTACTTCAATTTTGAAAAATATAATACACGAAGTACTTTTTTATAATTTTTCAAAAACTACTTAACAGCATTTTTGAAAATTCCTACCTTCTTATTATTTAAACACTCCGAAATGAAGCAAGGTCCATATTTTTCGAAGTTATTAAAATTTTTAAAAGTTACAGTTAAAGGTAAGTTATTTTTTTATTTAAATTATTTTCTAATTTAGAAGCTCCTTAGAGTGATTATTGTTTGTCAGTTATTCCTCTCCGTGTTTAACATTTACTTGAACTTTACGATAAACTTTATTGAATGGTAAGAATTAATCAAAATCAGTTATAACACTACCTTTTGGCACCTTTTACCATTAATAATCACAATTTTTGAGCAAAGTGCTTAACTCATAAAACGCTAATGAAAAATTAATAATTCAAATACACTGAAAGCGTTGTAATAGTTTGAAACGATTTTTTTACCAGATCAAGAACTTAATAAAAAGTACGTTATGTAAAATATGTAAACCATATGAAATATTTACTGATTCTAATTAATAAGAGTTAGAACTCAAAAGTGGAACCAATAATATTCAGTAGTTAAGGAGTATTTTTTCTTCCAAATTAATCAACAAATCCATAGAAATATTTTGCAACGACTAAAATACAAACAATATAGCCATTCACAATGTTATTTAATTATAAACAATTAACATAATTTTAAATATACAGAATAATCCCTATAAAAAGTTACGGAATTCAAACAATTTAAATTAAATTTCTACAACAAGAGATTATAAAATTTCTCAAAGACGAAACAAAATCACAAATATAACACAGATTGAAAAATGATAAACATCAATATAGTGATTAATACAATTTCTACAGCTAAAATAATTCCTACTTCTAATACAAGTTTAATTAATACAGATCTTTTAGGATGTGTCCATTTCCTCTCTACACATTACTGTAGCAAATTGAATAGATTATCCCTAAGGGTATTCATATTACAGAAACCATTGTGTGACAGACATTCCGTTTATAAAATAGACAATTTAGTCGAAGAAAAGATTAACAATTATATACATTCGTTTACACCATTCATTAAATTTTTAACAGTTTAGAAAGTTCGAATGCATAAGAATAATGTAAAGACCAATTATATTTCTGTAAAAATAAAACTTCGTAATCTCTCCGAATTGTTTCATATAATTTAAGTTTCATTCTCAGTTTGGTCCTCTTCCAGGTATACTGTTCTGTATTGTTTCTCCTATGAGAAAAAAAGATATATTTTAGAAGAAACTTTATGAAGAATTTGAAAAAATATCAGTTTTTAAATGAAAAGTAATAAAAGGAATTCAGATAACTGAAACATGAAATAAAATAAAAAGGGGATGGCTTTAAGAAATTAAATTATATATTGAACTCTGGATATATTTATAGCTTAACCCTATATTATTAAAAACGAAAAATGTTTAATTTTATTGGGCTTTTTTCACCTTTCATGTTATAATTTTTTTTATTCTGCCAATAATTGACTAATTGAACAAACTTATAATTGCTTTAAAAATATATCTGTTTATTGCATAGTAAATTTTACCCATTGATCTTTTGTAAAAACAATGACCAATTCAAACCAATTAAACAAATTCATTATCTTATTTACGCAAAATTATTTTTATTATATTGTAAATTTTATTTAGTTATTCTTTCATAAAAATGAAGGCAGGTGATTTTTTGATGCAAACAAATATATATTTATTGTAATTTAGATTTTTTTTCTTAATCTTCATAAAAATGATGGCAAGCGATTGCTTCTATGAAGCAAATATCTATTTATTCTACGAGAAATATTTTTATTCTTTATTCTATCATTTAAAATAAATTAATAATTATTATAATATTTAAGTAGATTTCTTTTTACTTTTTCTTCTAAGAAATTTTACTCGTTTTCTTCTCGGTAAAATTGTTTATTGGTAAGTAATGGACTCAATTCTCTCTCTCTCTCTCTCATGATGATTACATGATACGAAATAACGCTGAAGTGAAATCTGATACCGTGATATCGTACTTGCAAGTTCCAAATAAAATATTTCAGATCTAATAAGTATGTTATAATGTGCTTGCATTAAGATTCTTTCAAAACGTTTTCAAAATAAAAAAATATTTCTTTTTACTTATTTTTGCATAATAATAAATACTTTTTGACTTTTAGATTTATTGTGTGTGTTTATAATGATGAAAAATATGTGTTTCAAAGAAATTTTTTTATAAGAAACGTTGGCAACAGTAAGGTACAAGAAGCGTTTGACTGGCAACAGTCTGTCATGTGATCGAGACGTCATGTGAATCGGGTTCATTTTATTACTATTATTTTTACTTTAAAGAAATTATTCAAAGTCACACTACAAATCGAAGGCTTAGAGAATTTTCTTTTGTACATTTACTGAACGAAAGTATGTAATGCATCATAAAAAAGTGTTCTAAGAAAGCGTTCTATTTTGCATTTTGTAAACGTTTGGTTTCTCTATACACAGTTCCATTATAATCAAGAGTAGACAGAATCAACTATGCGAAGAAGTGAAATACATGAGCAATAGAGAACTGAAACAGAAAATAGAAATGAAAGGGGAAAAATATCCTAAAAGCGTGCTTTTATATTTCTAGATAAATGTATGCATGCAATCAGTTTATGATAGTGTTTTAATGTGAATCAAGTCATAGATCGCCATATTTCTGTGAAGTCGAGAGAAGCATAGTATCAGAGAAAGATTTAAGTTGAGCATGGCAGAATGCAAGTGCACTTAAACTTTGCTTACAAGCATGTAACAAATATACCTTGTTTATACTGGACGGCATTGCTAAAGTAGAACTTAACTATCATCAATTGGAAGGTGTCCACGAACCTTGAAGGGCTTCAGTTTCAGATTCCCAATAAACCTGAGCAAGTAATTGATTTAAAAAAAATGTTTCTTTTTGAAAACTATTTCATTATTGGTGGAACTAGTTATATAAACAATTATGAAATGATTATCTTCAAAAATACCAAATAAAAGTGCTGTAAAAGCTTAGATATCAATTGAATAAATATTTAAAAGTTTAATACATAAATATGTGTATCATATTTATTAATTAGAAATCTTTTGAACAAACCATTACAAACAATAAAAATGTTTAGATATGCTGTTACTTTACAATTGTATGAGTTGGCTCTCTTAGATGTAAATTCACGTAAAAATTTCCAAATTTCAATAGCGTATTAAGAAAAATAATAATAAATCGCTTAAAAATAGCTCTTTTAAGAATATCTGATTCTATATATAATAACACTGGTAAAAAACAAGTTTTTGAACATAGGTTTTCTATCAAACTTCACACTTTTCGTAACATAATTTTAATACCTTAAATTTTAAGAGCAAAAGGGAACGGTGAGTCAAATTGAATTAATTCAATAATTAGTTTTAATAATTTATTTTCATACATAACATCATATATGGCATCTCATACGTAGCATCTCATAGGGGACCGTAGATATTTCATCCATGAACAGGAATTCAATTTTTTCAACAAAAATTAAAATTAAAAATTTATTTTTTATTAATTTTTTTAACAAAATATTAAATAATAAAAGAGAGTTCAAGCAATGACCTCTTCACCTTGGTGACGGATTTGACAATACTTTAAATAATTAGTTTCAAATTTTTTTTATTAATTATGACTAAATTATCGTATTGTCATCTAAAACAATCGTGAAAAGAAAATTTCAGCTAAATTGAGCGCTTTAAAATGTGAGAAAAAAGCTTTTAAAGTTTTGACCCATACATACAATGTGAGTAGAAGAAAACCCATTAAAAACAGCGTTACAATTATTTTTTCATAAAAAAAAAAGATTTAATATTTGAAGACTGTAATAATATACCTGTTAATTCTTTATATCGAGTTGCAAAAAGGCGTTTAGATTTTTATTGAATATAATGTATTTTTGATTAATAAAAACTGATAATTTCACTAATTTATCAAATGCAAAAAAGTAAAGTAATATGCAAAATTAGTAATAAAATACTTTTAGGCAAATAAAAATGGTATCAATCATAACAAGAGGCGGAAATAAATAAATAAAAGAAGTGATTTTATTTCCTATTTGAATTTTAAAAAAAAATATCATTGATTTTAAATGAAATCAATTATAATTCCAGATTCATACAGAATAAAAAAATTGTCTGAAGTATTCACAATAATAGTTTGCAAAAACGTTTTTTTTTACAGTTTGTGTAAAAGATTTTTTTACGTACAAATGATAAATTCACGATATAGTCAATATTGAAAAAATATTGAGGTTTAAAACACATTTTACATATCGGTTTACAGAATAGAACTCTATGGATTTTCATCATTCTTTTATGAGTAAAATCGACATCTTTATAAATTATAACGAATTCTGATTATATATTTAAGAGTCGTCACATTTAAGTAGCTTTGCATTTTTACCATGCCTCAATAAATTTTTCTGAACTTTATCATCATTAAAAATCGTAATGTAAATTACTAATAAATTATTAAACTATTATATTGTAGAGTATAGGAGAAACTGAGGCACAATTAACCGCAAAAACTTCACAGTGTACTTTTTCACTAAGAGATTAATGGTTGCTTGATACACATTATTTACAGCAATAAAACGGTAAAATAAACAAACTTAGCCATTATTTAAATATAGGGCATTAAATGAAATATTAAAGCAAGGTACTAAATGAAAAAAAGAATACAAATAAAAGCATTCCGAATCTGAGCAGCAAACTAAAAATTTACCTTGTTGCTCCCAACTCTGATTGTGCGGAATTTGCCCAGTATACCCTTTTTCTTGTCACTGAAAGCAACGCTGTCAAAATGTTCTTCTTCATCTTCGTCTATAGCACAGCTTTCGGCAGCTGGGAGTTCACAGTCCTTAGAAGAGCTCGACTGCACTAACTTCATGTACTTGAATTCCAGTCTAAAATAGAAATTAAGGGTCGAGTAAAATTTTTGATTGTTAAAATGTTGATAAGGCATGACATTTAGCAGTAAATATTTCAAAATAATAAATTTTTCCTATTTTTTTTTAGATTCAAATCAACAAAACTCGAAACTCTGATGAAAATTTTAAAAATTTGTTTTTAGTCACTTTTTTTTTTATAAAAATTTCAACATCTTGATTTTTCTGACTGGGTAAATCTTGAAGATTTGTCTCGGGAAAAGGTTCAAAGGGCACATCAAATTTTTGTTGCATAAAGATATTTAAAATGATGAAAAGTGTTTTGAAGTGTCTTTAAATATAGAAAAAAAAATTACGGTTGAATTATGTAGGAAGGGGGGAATAAATTTGGATTAGATAGTGTGTGTGTGTGAAAACTGAGCAGTTTTTTGTTGTGAAACCTCTTAAATATTCTTGTGGGGAAAGATCATTTTAGGCACAGTGGACAAAAGGAAAGTGAATACTATCAAAGAAATTAAATTAATGAAATTGAATTAGTATTATAGGTTTTGTGATATCCCGAAATACAAAGTATACTTCAAAAATCAAATTTAGAGAGATATGACTAAAATAATACTCTGTGACGTCCAGTTTGTTACTATTTAATTGAACCATCGAAATTCATTAAAATTGTCAAGGAACAGTCAGTTGAGAAATTTTTTTTTATATTATTTGAATGATCACAAAGCAATTATCCTATGATGAATGAGGAGCGGAAAACATTCTCGCGTCCTGAACCAAAATTAATCTGAAAATTCAAAAAACCACACAAGTGAATTTGAGCCAAGAATAAATGTACTGTATCTAAATCGAATTCCATCTTTACCATGATTGTTTGATCTGACATCAATATCGTGTGCACCAATTGCTATCACAATTTCAACTCCTCTAGAATTTCAGCGCATCCAATATTGCTATGGGATCTATCTCCTTGTCTTTTTTTACACTTTAATATATAGCAACGTTAATTTACATAAGTCATGGTTTGTTCATAAGTATAGGTTCTTAAATTAAATAACTTTATATAGAAGCCTATATGTTTAGTTGAAGAAAATACGTATGAGGAACCGTCACACACTTGAGACATTACTAACAGAATCAAGTTGAAGTGTTCTTATTTTAGGATTTCAAAATATAATGACCCTATAATTGGTAAGTCGGAGCAAGATCCAACAATAATAATCAGCAACTTTAGCATCTGGTTGATGATAAACATACTAAACCATTAGTAAACAATTGCTTCTTAGAGCAGCAAAAGAGATAGAACAAGATATAATTTGCTCTGACTGAACAAAATTTTGCCCAATAAACATACTTTCTGTTCTTCTTCCAGAAGTAGACCACCATGACGAGGAGTAGCACTCCTATTCCGACTCCAGCACCGATGAGGAGTTGAAGCTGTTTGGGGATTACGGTGCACGGAACGGTTCGCCTGAAAGCTGCTTCCGAAGATCCATCTGGCAAGATGCATCCTTGAGGAGATATGTAGTGCAGGGTTTGCTTCCCTTGGACACATTCACCCCTCACAATCTGAAACGAAGAGAACGTTAAAATCAATGACGCATAGAAAAGGAAGAAAATAATGTATGCCCTCAAAGCATTGTGCATTTAAGCACTTCAGAGGTCTTATGCATGATCAGAAATGAGCACAAACGAGCTAAACTGGCAATGAGAATTTGACTCAAATGGAATTTGAGTCTATTCTTTGGATTCATTCGAAATTACGAGGTCCGTCTCCAATAACCCTCGTGTTGCCTCTAGTGCGATGTCAATAAAACGAAACCAAACCAAAGCTGGATTCACGCGTCTAAATTAATCTTGTTGTTATTCTCTAACGTTCTTCATAATAATAAACCAAATAGTAACATACAAAAGAATTAACCGTAAGAGAGGGAAATACATTTATGTATAATAAATGGCTCATAACAAAGAGAATAGAGATAGCTTTTTTAAAAATAAGCCAAAAGTTAACAATAAAACATCGAAACACACACAAATTTACTTTAAAATTGCTAGGATAATAATGACCTCGAAAAAAATACGCTATCATTTAAAAAGAATAAATCTTGATGATTTAGTAAGAAAAATCATAAGTGAGACTGTATTTGTTTATCAGTAATACTAATCAAATACAGTGTTGATTTACGTATATTTTCAAAGTTTTTTTAAGGGTATCATTTACATATGCATTTCATTGAGGTGCTTCATCAGCATAATAATACATTCGTAACACACACACACACATACATACATATATATATATATATATATTCCTAATTTTCAGCAATAAAATATTTGAGATATTTACTGTCACACATTACAATTTGCTGTTATTCTACTCTCTCTCTCTATATATATAATAATAATAATAATAATTATTATTATTATTAACAAATGTTACATATATTATTTACTAATGATCCACGAATTTTATTAAATTAGAAAAATCTAGAATAATATCGACGTGATCCCTATCTGTGCGGAGGATGAATAACTTCCTCTGTTGATGGCAAATTGAGGAAGCTCCACGTATCTCTTTATCATCCAAGCATTTATAATAACATTTTTATGGTTGTGGTTTTTTCAAGAGTTTTCTTTTCTATATTGAAATGAATTTCAAGAAGTCATAGTCATTTTTGTAAGAGTGGAAGACAACCACTAAGCAAAATCGTTATTTTCATCCAAATCGTAATCTCTGTATATTTCAACTAACACTTCATAATTTTCACGAAGGGCATTTGTAAAATACTCATTTTATAACAATACCTGATAATCACTTTCTGTGCAGACTCGGCAGGCGAGTCGGGTCCTCCACAGAAAGTGAAAGTTACAGCCGTCGCAAGTGCCATCAGAGCAAGATGAAGGTGGGGAGATGGCTCCGTTGCCTTCCATGTTGCTGTCGCATCTCAAAGTGATGGTAGTGCTCCTTCCTTCGCTGCATGCCTGAGTCTTCCTGTAAATGATGAAAATTATTACGTACCAAGCGAATGCTATTTATTTTTATAAAATATCTTATCGTTATCTCCCTTTTCATATTCAATCTTAAAATTGGTGTTGTATTCCAAATCAATGAGAAATAAAATTATTTTTTATATTAGACTTAAAACTGCATTTTGCGACAAAACAACGTATAAATAATTACATAACTAACAATTAACGAATATGCAAAACTTGTGTTCAGTGTATTTAAAAACTGAATATGGAAAAAAAGCAATGCATTGAAAAAAGTTTTTTTTAAAAAAACTAATTTATCTATTTACAAATTAATTTTTACATATTAATTCCATAAAAATTTGAATTTCGTTACTAAGAAAGTTAATTTATTTTTCAAAGGAAAACAACAATAACTTTTGAAGGTTAAAATATTTATCTAATCCAAATAATAACATGATATCAAGTTTTCTAATGTAATGAATTAATCTCTGCAAGGGCTTGAAAGTTCTCCCTGTCAACACAAAAACCTATATCAAATGTAGAAATTTGCCGGATATTTCATTGGAACTAGAGTTTATTTATAACTGTCTACCACTTTCATCGAATATTCTTAAACTTGACATAGCCCCGCACCTCTTAGTAATCCCTCAATGGAATTTATCTACAGCCTTAAGGCATCTTATTTGGCAACTTATGCCATTCAGGCCTTCAGGATTATCCAATAAATATTCTGCATTATCTATTGGCACGATAACAATAGCTTAGGGAATTTCTTAGGAAATATTTTAAATAATCTACTTACTCAGACGATGTGTAAAAGAAGTGTATGTCTGATTGCCCTTCAGAACCTGAAATATTAATGAAGTAAACATCAATATATATATATATATATATATATATATATATATAAAAGCAGTTAAAAAACTGAAAGCTATGAAAGTCATTTTCTGTGAATAAAATATTTATGTAAAATAAATTGTTGAAACAAGATAATAACACTGTAGTTCGTACTTTTAATTTAAAAATTGCAAAACACCTAACGCTTGAAAATTAAAATGTTTATATCAGTATTTTGTTAAAAACTATAATAAATATTATATACAGCTAGTAATAAAACATTTTAAACAAATTAAACTGATATCTTTAAAATCTAATAAAGAATGATGTTTGAAAATACCATTCTGTTTCTTTTATTAAATATGGAAATATAAAGTTCACTTACTTAAATTCAAATCAATTCATAGTTTGCAATAACATACCGAAATAAGGAGGCAATTTTCTTAAATTACTTTACAATATAATTTTTATTTAGTTCACGACATATGATGAAATTATTATCGTTATTAGCCCAGACATACTTTTCAAACGCAAATTATTCTAACTAGATCAGACATAAGAATGTAATTTCCTAAATCTACGCTTATTAATTCATAATACAATTAAAAAGTAAAAGTAGTATCCTTTTGAAAATCGTTTTAAAGAAAAAGATTATTAAAAAAACTTTTTTGAAAAAAAGTGCTAGATACTTATCAAAACTATTTATTCTCTTAAACACCTAAAATATATGACTCTTATTTAGATATGAAAAAACATTTACGCTTAATCAATATTCTCTAATTTCTACAATTTTTTTCAAACATTGTGAGAAGTTAAGTCCTTCATACCTATTGATTTCTAAGCTTTAGAATTATATTATGTTTTCTAAAGTTCCTTTAAATATCAAATAAACTTACTTTGAACAAATTCGTCTACCACTTCGATGTCATTGAGTTTGTGTTTTGTAGTGATGCCAACCAAAGTATCTCCAATGCTAAGAGAAATAGATACAATTATTTGACTTATAGTATCTTGATATGATAGAAATAAAAAGACGAATTTCATCGTCATTATCATATTATGAAACTATATTTATTGTATATTATCCAAGCTTATAGCTTTAGAAAATGGAATATACAAATTCAAATTCACTGCTGGCCACTGAAATTGTTACAACAGGAAGGAATGATCTGACTAACATGTAGAAAGGAGAAGAGGTTGAGATATGCAAGTAATTAGTATTTCAGCGCATTTAGGCGAGGCAAGAGGGAGAAACGACACGTGAAGCACTGAATAAAAGAAAAGTTGTGGAGTGGATTTCTCATTTGGAGAGCGCTTTGTAAGGTCGGAGTTTGCTCAGAATATCTTGTTATGCTTCGAATAAGAAGAAGAAATGTTTTCCGACAAGTGTCGGAATAAGATAGATGCAGGATCGCTGCTTATCGACAGAGTGAATTATCGTTCCGTGATATTCCCCTTCGAGGAATCCAACTACTGTCATGCGAATATGGAATCAATGGGTTGCAGAAGGTCATACAGAACAACATGAAGGGTCTATATGCCCTTCTATGAATAACGCTCGAGAGGACAGACATATTGTGAGGTAGGCCCTGCAATACCGTACAACCACATCACGAACCATTAGTCAGGAAATGGGCATGTTTGCAGCACGCCCTGTTTCAGCTCGTACGGTGCGACAACGTTTGCAGCAGCGTAAATTGTCAGCACGCGACCACACTTGGCTTCCCTTGACAGTGCAGCATAGAGAGAGACGGCGACTCTGGTGCAACGAAATGATTTAGCTGGATACAAGAGCGACACATGTTTTTTCAGACGAGTCTCGGTTCTGCATGCAGTATTCTGATGACCGTATACGTGTCTGAAGGCTCCAAGGAGACCGTAGCACTGCCTGCTTGCATTCGATATCGGTATAGGGCCCTACATCTAGTGTGATGATTTGAGCAACCATTGGGTACATGACACGCTCATCTCTAGTTCTGATCGACTGTAATTTGAACGCAGATCGGTGCATTTCTAACATTTTACGACCAGTGATTGTGCTCTATCATCAAAGCCTGCCAAACTCACTTTTCAACAAGGTAATGCAAGATCACATATTGCACGTCATGTTCTGATTTTCCTCGATACCTAGAATATTCGATTGTTGCCCTGGAGTGCAAGGTCTCCAGATCTGTCACCCATTGAAAACATCTGGTCACGGGTTGCTGAGAGATTGGCCCGCAAGTTTCTCCAGCTAATACGGTTAATGAAGTGAGGCATAGATTTAAAGCAGCATGGAACGAGTTGCCCGTTTCTGTCATCCTAGCCCAATTCGACTCCATGCTTTACCTGGTAAGGGCCGTTTTAGTTGTCAGAGATGAAGCTGTTTCCACAAATTTCATACCCGTGTAAACCTCCAAACTGCTTGCACATTCAATCATTTTGTATTTCTGCCATACTGTTTACGTTCAATAAATAACTTTTTTTTTATTTACTTTCCTTCATGGTGTTGCAATTTTAGTGGCCAGGAGTGTAATATCTGAAAAAACCCCACATAATTGATTTTGAAAAGTCCAAGCGGCAACTATATTCTATTCCTCGCACAGAGAGTAATTTAATGTTTCATTTTTTTGTATATTACTAGCCTTTACCTATTTAGGAGCTACTTACAAATATTTTAATTCAGAAAGTAGATGCTAAACAAAAGTCATTGATATTATTTCACCATTTTTTATCAACATATAAGTAACTCCACAAGTTCCCTTTCAGTTTCTTAAAATTAGCAATTTTAAAATATTTTATCGTTTTAAAGATAGAAAAAAATGTTCTTGAGCCCCCCAAAAAAAATCGTTATATTATTTTTAATAATAATAATAAATATACAAAGAAGGAAACAAAATGCAAAAATAAATAGAACGTAATTTTTAAGTACTTTTATTACATAAAAGGTTTACTTAAATTTAAAACAGTTATTCACGTGTATTGGTCCGATAATCGTAAAGCACATATTTATTCATTGTTTTATCTTATTGTAATCAAAAGTTCAAATTTCTTTTGTAAAAATATCCGAAATAAATGCTTTCAGAATTTAATTTCAATCAGAAAAACTGCATAGATTCTAATATTTTTGTTTTACATCTTTCTTTCCTAATTATTTAAGATGTAAGGTAATAAGAAAATTTACAAATAAAATTCAAAATAAATTAGCAAAATAAAGTTCTATAGTTCATGAGATAAAAAAATATTTAAAGATTTCATTTTAGTTTTTGAAATATTTCTACTTCTTACTTGCTAAATGTATTAATTATTTTTCAATTTACTATTGACAATTCGTATTTTAAATACATTTATAAAAAGGAATAATTATAAATTTTAAGATTGGTTAATATTTAAAAATAGTAGTTAATGCATAAAATGTAATCTTCAATTCACATTGTGATGTCGGTGTAAACAGTTACATTTCTAAATCTTAAAATTTAATTACTTGTATAAAATCTATAAAAATAGAAATATTCAAGATGGTTCGAAATGCTTCCAATTATTAGGAACATTAATTTTAGTAATATGTTCTAACTTACAGATGTAAAATGAACAAATAATAACAAAAGATGTCTTTTTCGTGACATATTTGAGAAGAATCGAACCATTTAATGGGTTAATAGCATTGAAGTTGAATACACATAAAATTAATGTCAAAAATGATTTTTGATAGTGGTAATTTACCTGACTGATTGGGTGACAAGAGATTCACGTCCATCTCCATTCTGAGAAGGGACAATGGTTGCACGACACACGAAGGAGTTGACCATCTCTTCAGTCTGAGGATCCAGTGACTGCCCATCACGAAGGAAAAAAAAAAAGAGAATTTTCATAATTCAAAGACGTGATTTCGAAATGTTATTGATTTAATTTCAAAATTCATCTGTTTCATTTCAATGAAGAAAAAATCAAGTACAGAAAAGTCGTCAATTTATGATCTATGTGACTTATGTCCAATTTGATTGCTTATGTTTTATTATATGATTGATTGATAGGTTTTATTAGCGTCGCTCACTGGAGGCCACACGAGGGGTATTGATGAACAACATCACAATTCTGAATCTCGGTCAAGCGACGAGGAAGACATCTGAGCTGGCACCACCCTCTCCAAACTTCCACACCACGCCAAATGGAGAGCTTTGAGTCTTGACAGATTTAACATGCATCAGCCCCGGATACACAGCAGGTCAAGGGGCATCAAGGCCTGAACCCACGACTCGATAAAAACTGCAAATCGCGAGTCAGCGACCATGACCATTTGGCCACAGTGGCTCAAAGTTTTATTATATTGCGTGGAAAATTTGTTCCAGTATGGACATGGTGATCATATACATTAAAAAGTTTCATCATCAGAAATGTGTTTATGACACTTTTCCTGTTTTTGAAATTAAAGAAAAGAGAATCATTTTATCAATTTTCTTTTTTTTTTTTTTCTTAAAATTTTTACTATACAATATAAGTTGCGAATCTGTTATAGATTGTACAAAAAGATTCGTAATAAGGGAATGATTCTTCACATATTTTACAATTCACACATAATCTAAGGGTTTTCTCAACAGAATTGTTACTGTGAATTTCATTCGCTTTAATTAATGTTGAATTAACATTTCAGTGTCAGAAAAAAAGTTCCATTACCTTAATGGAAACGATGATCTACTAGGCGGGGGGAGTGGGGAATGGACAAATGAACACCGTTTTATTTTTAAATAACTTCGTTTCTTCTACCCAAGTTTTTGGACACTGGCTAGCTCATTCATTGCGTTCTTTCCGTCGTGTCACGTGTTCGAGTCCTGATTCCTCATGTTGGCGTGATGTAAAAATTTGAAGAGTTGGATACCAAATCAAATGTCGTGCTTGGTATTTGTCCAAGACTCATAATTACGAGTTTTATCACCAATAACCCTCGAGGTGTTTCTAAATTCGACGTTAATAAACAATAAAATGATTAACAAAATTTTTAAAAAAACATTTATTCCTGATGTATATCTTAAATTAAATTAAGATATAAATTAAAAAAGGATTAATTACATATTTGATAAAAATTACAAAATATTTTTAATGTGTTATTTTCTGCAAAGCCGTCCTCAAGATGTTGAAACTTAACACTTAAATTGCCTTGTTTGGTATTTTTCTAGAAAACTATTTCATAAGAACTATTTTTTTTAAAAAAAAAACAATGCAGCATAGTTTTATCCACGTACATTATTTTATTTTTCACTGACATGAAATTATTTCGAACACTCAAACAGTTCATTCTGAATAAAAGAAGAAATAGTTTTTGAAGCAAAGAAGAAATAGAAAAATATTAATGAGAGAACACATGCTAAAATAAATTAAATCGATGTCTATCTTCTTACCGTAAAACTCACTTTTATCACTGTTAGTTGTCATTACACTTATACAAAAAAATTTACTGAGGCAATACAAAATTTAGACAATAGAGACGACTTATGGATTACTCTTACTGTCTTCATCATTTACAGGCTTCACAAGCACTTCATATATAATACTTATTTTAAAAAATTAAGATGATACCTTCCTTATAATGGAGTATTCCGTTAAGAAACTAATACATTGCAAAAGAACAGAATATAAGTTCAGCTAATAATGCGATAGATGTGTCTAAAACAACTACAGAAACTTATTTTAAAAGTTTTGATAAGTTGCTCAAAGGAAAGTATTTAATCTTCAAAATAAAATAGGTTTTCATCCATTGACATATAAATCCCTTTACAGTTTCTTAAAAATAAATTTCTGTGTTCTGTATATTTCATTTTCTAAAAAACTTTTGAGAATAAGTCATCTAGCCCAAAGAAAAATTTAAAGCTAAGTAACTCATTTTCTAGGATTAATTAAA
The DNA here is from genome assembly GCA_019974015.1 of Nephila pilipes. Lineage (NCBI taxonomy): Eukaryota > Metazoa > Arthropoda > Arachnida > Araneae > Nephilidae > Nephila > Nephila pilipes. The sequence goes on along the minus strand of BMAW01079024.1, from coordinate 246,622 downwards.
AATTTCCTTGGGAAAAATAGGTCACAAAGATTTCAATTTTATTAAAAGAAAACTAGGACAAAGATTAATATTTTTGTCTTAAATTATATTATTTTTATAAAGGAAAAATTAATTTTAATTTTATTTTTTATATTCAGCCTTTTGCTTTTTATTCTTTAAAATACACATACGGTAAATACAAATATTTCCAGTAACATTTATCAACTATTTTTGTTAAAATGTTTGAAAATCATTATTACAATTTACAAGAAAAGAGAAAATAAAATGAAACTGTAATTCTAGTTAAATCGAAGGATAACAGAGATAATAACTGAGGAATAATTCTTGCGAAGGAAACATGTGTGATTTATACAAAGAAAAACACTCCGAATTATTTTCTGAAAATTTAAAATCACTATTATTACATTAAATGTTTATGAAAAAATATTTTCTTTGTTTCATGCATTAAAATTTTGAATTCAATATTTTGACTCGAATCAGATTAAAAGAGTTATTTTTTAGTTCAGTATTACACGTACGTACGAATCACAAATATGTTAAACTGGGTATTGTTCTATATTTGGTTCTGATACAGCTCATTCGAAGTTTGATAAATTTCCTTGAGTTAAAAATATTAATGTCCTTGAATCTTTTTCTAAATGTTTCACAACTACTTATTTTGCGTGATATATAATTTCGAATGTAATCTGAACAATTCTTAATCCTGTTTGAGTTTGTGAGTTTTCTAATAACGCGAGAGTGAGACGCGTTTATACTTATACTTCCCACCTACATTAAAAAATGAAACATTTTTTTTTCTCTTCTTCTGCACCAGTATAGTGTTTAAGACATATTGATAGAAGGGAGAAATGAGCAGATTCTTATTAAGAGGGAAAATGCTATAAGAACTGTCTCTAAATGAGAAATGAATGATTTCAATTTTAAATACAATGGAATACTTAAATTTCTTAGTAGTTAAGTCTTCAATAACAAATTAATTGAGTAGAACTAGGTAATTAGAGTGGTAATTTCATTTAGTTTTTCCATCGTAAAATTTTAACTAAAAATATGTGTAATTAAGTGAGCATTTGTTTTAAATTTATGTGAATTTAGTTTTATGATTATTAGAATGTTCAATATGAACGAATATTCAGGAGTCGTTCGAAGTTATAAATTTGTGATAAGTATTCGGAGAATCAAACTTATGCCTTTAAAATTGCTTGAGAAGTAAGATTGCAGAAAAATTAATTTATGAATGAGGAACCTTGGAAAATCGAAGATTTTAAACATCTCGATCCTAAAAAAGATGAAATTTTGAATATAAAAAATGGCTGTATTGTAATAAGGATTTTGCATCTTGAGAACAAGTTTCATTGTTTTGTGAATAAAAGTCTTAACTCTCAAGTAAAATAATAGTTCTTAAAAAACAAATTACATAAAAGGAAGATTCAATTTTTTTTATCGAGCCACAGATGAGGTAATTTGTAAGGTAGCAATATTTCTCAGGTAACGATATTTTTTCAGTATTTTTCTTACTGGTTTTCGGTATTGAAATTAAGAATACCTAATACTTCATAATCAAGTCAAGAACAATTCAGAAAAAGTATATTGTCTAATACATACATGATAGGTCACATTATTTCTGCATACAGATGTCGGCTTTCCATTCTGACCACACAGGGAAATGTTAAACACGTGAAAGTATTGTGTTCCACTGGCTGTGAACAATGGACTCCCTTTAACCTCCATGTACCTATATAAAAAGGTTAATTTCAATATAAATCAGTTGTACTGTAAGTTAGCATATAGTCAATTTCCACTTAAATGCATTCATGTTTTGTAAATGTTGATAATATGAAAACAAAATAAACTCACGTTTCATTGAGATTCGTTTTTTCGAATTAATGAAATAAAGCATAATAACACTCTAGAATAAAACGATGTATTCTTTAAGTTACTTCAATTAGACTAAAAACTTTAATTGTAAAATATAAAATAAAACAAAAAAAGAAAGGAAAGAAAGACTGCCACTAAATAACTGAGGCATAAGGAGAATTCGATAACAATTCTGAATTCTAATATTGATAAAAGGGAATTTTTTTATGCGGGTGTTTAATATAACCAGACACCAACATTTTTATAGCATTGCACACTCTCTTATAATTTCATGTATATAGAAAAAAAAAATAACTTTAAAAATATTTTTTTTGAATTTCTAAGTATTGATTCTTAACATTCATATTAATATTCAAAAGTATTCTCCTTTGAGGATAAGATACAGAGCTGAAGAAACTCAATTTCTGTAGTTCTCAAATTTGAAAAAAGTAAAATAAACAATACCTAACAGAGAGCTCTTCCTGACTCTCGTAGTAGATTTAAAATTCCTAGCCTTGCAAAAATAATTTTGATACTTTTTTGGGAATATGAATACAAAAGTTGGAAAAAAAAAGACAATACACATACTGATCCTAGAATTAATACAGGTACTATATCTACAAATAAATAAACATGACACCAAAATTCGAAGTTCTGAATTCATACATCGTAGTTTTACATTTAGTGCCATTTATAATTTACAACATTGCTGATTAAATAATTATGTTCAGCAATTCAGAATTCCAAAACCAAATAGCAAATGAAGCTGTAACTTACGTGGGTAGGGTAGACAAGTCGAAGAAAGTGCCATCGGCGAGATAGACTCTGCAATCGCTGTAGCACCTTTGTCCGTCTTCGCTCCTGAGTCCTGGTCCGCACGATCTGCAGGATTCTGACCCTTGCGGTACCGCCTTCCACAGGTACGTGTTGTACGGGCAAGGGAGGCACTCCAAGTTCTCAGAATCCTTCAGATAGTGACCTGGTGGACAGGGGATGCAGCGGTACAGAAGCCTACAAAAGAGAAATCAAAGTGATATGTGGTTAACTGATAAACATCTAGGGTAGACGGAAGTTACAAAATGCAAATATTTGTTGGAAAAAAACCTTCTATGACCTACAAAGAACCAATTTCTGATTAGACCCATATGTTTAGAAACAAAATTTAAAAGACGTTTTGGGCAGAATAAGTAACAATAATATTTTCTATGAAGAATATGCTCATTTATTTTTCAACAAATATCTCTACCTTAAAAATGACCACAAAACAACATAGTTTGCCTTAAAATAATCTCTAAACAAAAGAACTATTTACAATATGCACAATTAAACGTATTGCATTATAAAAAGAATGATTATATTTACCAGATGCAACTCACCTTGAATAATTTTATTTCTTCGGGTTAAATAATTTGTTTCAATTCTTTCCTTAAGTTTTATTCTGCATAATTACTTGCATATGAAATGCTGCAGTTATTCATTTGATATGACTAATAAAATTTTCAAAAATATAGTTTTGTTACATATTTTTCTAATAATATTATTTTTCAGATAAGGATTAAATTACAAGCGAAATAATTGAGAAATGAGCAAAATAACTTTGATTGAAATTTTAAAAGCATCTACAAAAAATAGTTTGTTTCATATTCCAATTCAATCGTTTGTTCCTTTTAATTGTTATCGTCCAATTTTAGAACATTTTTAAGATTTCAAAACGAAAATAAAGATGCGAACTGTGGTTTTCTCAAAGAAATTTTACTTGATTTTTTTCGAAGAAAATTTAACACGAAAAGAAAGAAGTTCGGCGACGATTCATGAGTGTTACAATTATGAAATAATGCAATGTTTCTGTCTTGGCTAATGCATTTGAAAGTCTGGTATGAAATTGGAAAGCATTCAATTCGCATTAATTTGATATTCAGTAACGAATATGAAAATCCGAATGGAAACTGGCAACAGTTCAAAGGGTCTGGTAGTATATTGGTCTCTTATGCAATCGAGAAACAAAGTTTATACAGAAACTAGTATTTAATGATATCGGATTAAAAAAGATTGCAGATTAAAATTTAGTTTAAAGTCTATTTTAGTGATTGTAATATATATCTTATGATAACATAATTACAATCTTTTTTTTATTTAAATTATATTATTATATCCATCAATTATATCCATCAATTTTAAATACAATTGCACTTCCTACAATAATTCTCTTTTTACTTGGAGTTTACTTAAAACTAAATAATTTTAATAAAATTAATCGCTTAGATTGCAAATACAAATATCAATTTTTTATAATCATAAAAGAAAACTTTTGCATTTAGAAAATTCTTGTCTTGAAACCCTTGCTTAAAATCGTATCCAGTTCAAAATATAAAGACCATTTTAATTATTGCACTTATTGGTTAACTATAAGAAATACAAAAATAAAATGAGTGAAATACATTTATCACTAAAAACGCTCTGTTGAAAAAAGCTTTTCATAAATTTTTGTGGTTCTGAAACAATAGTGCTATCAGAATAGTGTAATTAAAATTTAAATACCTAAATCTAAATCCAGAATTAAGATACTTCATTCAAAGTGTGTATTGAGTTAAATGAAGTGCAATTATATCTTCCACGTACTCAAACTAGAATTTTTTCTCCTCGAATATCTCCTCTCAAGTGATGTTGTGGGAATTTTTATATATTAAAAATTAAAAATGCAGTTAACTCCAGTTCCTATATATTTTCATACTCAAGCGAAAATCATAATTGTAATAAATTTAAGGGATAATTTAAGAGAACAGACTGAATTGAATTTTATAATCATAAAACGAAATGTATTTCAAATCCCTGAACAAAAAGTATTGCATATTGTACCATTTAATTACTATTATTAATTTTATTATTATTATTATTCTATACTAAAATAAATGTTAATCGGCGCGGTAGTTTTTCTTAGGTATAGGAAATGGATAATGGCTGATATATCATTATTGTGAAAATAATCTTATAAATATGCATTTTCGAGCAATGTATGTAAACAATGAGGATTTCTTTGTGAAGGTGAAAAGGAATTGGTTTTATATAAGGGAAAAAACAAATTCAATTTGAACATTCTTAAAATACATCGAATCCACTCTTTTAATATATTTTTTACTGAACCAAAATTTACAAAAAGATTAATTTCATGTGAATCTATTATACTGACTTAATAATTTTAAATTCAAAGGCTCGTGGCATAAGAGCTATTAAGGATTTAATAACACACAGAAACGTTCAACCGTAACTCACCCTTCGGAATGTGCGGACTAGAATTAAATCTCTATTCTGGAAGCATTACCGAAATTACTATCAGACACTAGCCAGATTTGATTCGTGTCCAAGAGCCGGATTGATCAATATGTAGCGACACACTTAGGTTTCAATTTTTAAAATAGTTTTTCCTCGACTTCGTTGAATAAGAACTGAAGTAACCGTGATTCTCCATTAACGGTAATTGTGCGACTTCCGGTTTTCTGAACCCGGTGCGGAAGTGGCTGGAAACTGAACTTCCGCCGAAAGGAAAGAAAAAAAAGGGAACTACTGTTCATTTTTGCGTAAGTGTGCTTTCAAGATAAAGTTCAGATCTAAGGGGTGTTACAGTTTCTGTACCGTCATGGGAAATAGATTCTTATTCCTCTTAAGTATGCATTGGAAGAACTTTGCATATTTAAAATCGACAAAATTAGAGACAGTGTAAGTATGGAATGATGAAGAATAATTGTTCATAAAACATCAGAAATGATGCATCCCTTTTTGCTCCTTATTTTTTAACTAATAGTTGACATTTTCTTCTTTGTACAGCACTTGGTTATTTTATTCCCTCATTAATGGAAAATTTATTTGGTGTTGGTGACACACAATAGCAGTTTTGAGAAAAATTTAAATAGATTCCTCTTGCGTTTTAGAAACTTTTGCTACTGTTCAGTTACATAGTCATAAAATGTGAATTATTTAACTTTTTCATTAGATATTTTCTGTAAATTCCAGACTCTGCATTCGTAATAAATATAAAAAGTAATAAAAAAAAAACATTAAGACATGTTTCATTTTCTACATTTACGAAATCTTTATAACTTATTTAATCAGTTAACTATTTGTAGCAGCAATTTTGATATTATTAATTTTGTTCTATTAATAATTTTTTTTGTCTTAACTTTTTCAATGTCGTGTGAACAAAAGGTTTACTATCAGAATAAAAAAAAAAAGAAAACCTATTTCTTTAATACATTTGAATGAACAATAATCAATGAGAAATTGTTTTCATTTTTAAATACATAGGATTATCAACAAACTTGGTAACTTTTTTCGGACATTAAAACGTTTTTAGTGACCTTAAACTCCGAAAGTGAAACATCAGAACGACAACAAGAAGATTTTTCATGTGTAACCTTCCAATCCCCTTCAAATATCCATATATTAGCATAAAAATATCATTTATCTTCATTTTCTTGTAATTCGAAATTATAAATTTTTTCAACAAATCTCTTCATACAATTCTATAAAGCAAGCTAAATTCAAATAAAATGAAATAAAGTCTTATACCCTTGGGCTTCAGTTCCTTGAGGACAAGGTTCGCACTCTGATGCTCCTCCAGAAATGGTGTTGAGCACAGTGATGTCATAGATTTTAGCCATGTCGTTTTGAATGTATTCGGATGTTGCATTTTCGCCGATACCTAGTTTTTGGAAAACCCAGTTGAATGTATAACCGTCGTCCACTGTGATATCATAACTGAAAATAAAAAGGTAAAATAAAATTCCGAAATTGAAAAACAATGCGAAGTTGCTTACGTAAAAAAACAGGCGAATGCACATTAGGATTAGTTTCTTATGTAAGGAACGGAATATGAAATGCATATTAGATTTCCTCTACCTGAAATGTTGTTTTGCAGTGCGACCAGTCCAACTCTGGATCTCAGTTACTGGCTTGCGATTAGAGCTCTAAAATCATAAAATTATAATTACTAAACAATTTGGTGAAATGTAGGTAAAAACTTTCAATCACGAAAATTTCCAAAATAGATATTTGTTATTTTGGCTACAAATTTGGATACTCGAATTGACATACGGTATATCCACCATTTTAAATTAATAAATGCTGTTATTCCTATTGAAAATTTAATTATGCTTTTCAAATGTAAGCATTTTATTTGTGTTTCAAAAGAATTAAATACATTCGAAAGCATTGAAAAAAAAATAAAATTCGTATCTAATTACCCTTTTGGATTTTTGAAATTATCTTACGATCATTCTAATGGATGTAACTTTTTGAAAAATATTGAAGTACTTTCATAAAAATTTCAAGTTCCCTTATTTTTCTTACTGTGTAAGATCAGATTGTTATAAATAAGCAAAATTATCGATGGATTTGAAAATCTATCGTAATGTATTTACAATGGAATGACTTGAAACCCAATTAACAGAATTAACGCAATTCTATAAATTAAAAATGACTATTAATTTTAAGAGTTTTAAATACTAATAATTAAGGAACATTAAACTATTATATTGCTTGGTTTAATTGCTCTATGTTGTGTTCTTGTCACAGCATTGAACTGTACATCATACATTTACGTTTTTAAGAATAGATATTCTTACGTTATTATTAATATATGCATAACAACAATCGATATTATGTTATTATTATCAACTCAATTATATAAACGTTAAACGCTCAAATAACGTACTTTAATAACGCTATGTCGTTCAAATAACGTACGTTAATAACGTTATAACGTTCAATTAACATTCAAAAAATTCGTAATAATACAAATCAAATCATAATAATATTTTTGCATTGGTTATAAGAAAATCAGGCGATAAATAAAACGTACTTTCTACAATCTAAGGAAAAGGAAAAATGAAGTTTTAACCATAAATAGTTTAACTTCTGATTTCTTAAAATTTAAAAGCTAACTTCTAAAGAGATAAAAGGAATAAATTTTGACTATGTATCAATTGTTCAAAATCCCCCCCAAAAATTAGAGTAATAGTTTTTGTAATCTTGGCAAAAACTATAAAAAATGAAAAATATACAAGAGAAATAAATATTAAATATTCCATATCAAATCTTAAACTTTTTCAAAAATATTTCAAAATCAGTTATAAAAAAGAAAAATACGAAATTAAAATAAAGCGCCTCTGTGCCTCAAAAAAAAAAAAACAATTTTTTACGAGTACAGGACAGCTGGCAATCTTCCAACTACACTTCATGGCTCACTATCCTTAAATAAAAAGAAGTTGCTAAGAAAATTAATTAAAACAGAAACAAGGGGGAAAAAAGTTATATTATGCATTTTTTTTTTATCAAATTGTCTTGTTGATTTTCTTTTACAATTAATTTTTTCATGTAATTTCAAATACTCATATTTTTCTATTGGTTACAATAATTACTTATATAAAAAGTCTTCAACATATTATTAAACTTTATTCAGGTTTTCTTTATAGAGAGAGACGTGGCAAAATTTGTTGAAATACTCAATTGAAAATTGTTTTTATATATAAAAAAAATCACAGGAAATAATTCTAAATAGAAAAAGAATATAATTTTCAAATTAAAAATGAAATGTGAACAATAAGAAAATAACTTTAAAGATGTTAATAATTAATATATATTTAAAAACATAAACAATAATTATGTATTTACTAAAAGAAAAAAGAAACGTAAATGTAATTTCAGGACCTCATTCTTATTTTAGAAAGTTTTATAGTTATATTTATCCGGCGAAAAAAATCACTTTTAACATTTTAAAATTATTCTGTCAATTCAACAGAATTAAATATTTTACCCTCGAATCATTTTATATTTATCAATGTAATTATATTCATCAAAGTAGTAACAACTTATACATCGAAATATTTTTAAAGAAAAAAGTCATTTTCATCTGATGTATTATTATTTGAATAGCGAACCAATAAAATTTCAAGAAATATTTTAGTTTCTTTGTTTTATCAATTTTGTAAAAATTTATTTCGTAACAACTATTTAGCTTCTATGAAATTGAAGTTTCAACAGAGTTCTTGAATATCGAATGTTTTAATCATTACTACGTATTCCTTGGAATACGTTCTTGAATTCCTTGGAATACACTCTCCCATTAAACCTAAAATCTCCGTGATTTGAAAACGGTGCAACTGGCTTGCGTGACATACAAAAAAAAAAGAAGCCATTAGTGCTAATCTGCTTAAAATGGGCAGCAATTAGAACTTGTATTAGTCAAAGAATCACGTAGAAAAAGTGTATTGATTTTCTATAAATATGACATTGAATTACTGAATTCTGTTCTATTCAGGCAAGGAAAAAGAATTGTATGTATATTTACCGAGGACAAATAAATAGTAACACATCATGTCATGGTGCAATTTAAATGAGCAATTCATACACTTCGGTACAAATAAAATATGTTCTCTAAAAGTGTACATGTGTAGATAAACTTTTATAAGGATGAAAGAAAATTTTAAATATATCCATATTTTGACTAAAAGACTTAAAAATGAGTCTAAGAAGCTCATTCTTAAATTGAACATCATTAATCAGAATGAAAAGAATATTTCAAGAAAAGAAAGGAATGCTAACTAGAGTCAATGTGAAGTCAATGTCAATGAATATCAAAACTTTTTGGTGGTTTTGTCCCTAACACAAGATAAGAAATTGAATAAGTTAGCAGAGGGTTTGAAGACGATAAGACAGAGTTGTGATTTCACAATCATTTCAATTTTTTTACGATGAGATTCCATTTTTTTAATCAACTTTTAAATTCTGTTAAAATGTTAAAAGATTAGAAAAAGGAAAATATATTGTAATAGTTTTCATCAATTGACAAACCCAAAGGAATTTATGTGTATATAGGATATATTTTATTACAAAAGTAAGCATTTTTATATCGAAGAACAATATTGAATCAAAATATTACATATCTTAACGAATTAATAATCTGTTTTTCGATATAGTGTGGTTTTACCAAGACTAATTTTTTTTATCTGTAAAAAACTAGATGGTTTGTCTTTCATTAATATCAGTATTAAATATATTTGCTCCAAACATATATTATTTTCACAATTGACATAGCAATTATTAAAAAATTATCTATAATTCTATTATATTCCATTGTCATGAGAAAAATCAGGACAAAGATTCGGATTAATCAAAAATTACCAAGTTTGCCAATTATTCTTTTACAAAATTCGGAAATATCTCTTAAATTTAAATTAAATCAATATAGAAATATTTGATATAGCTAAATGAAAAATTCACCTTATAAATAGTATCGGGAAAATTCCATGAGCGATATTACTTACCATCATGAATGCAAAGACACACATTTGCGAACAAATGAGTTCGAAAGTGAAGCTAATGGTTCCGATTTCGGCTGATTGTCCATTAATGATCCTTTCCTTGGTCCGAAATCCTGGAACATCCAGTGAGAGGATCAGGTATGCGTCTAGACTCTGACCGGAGGTCGTGCGAACGTGATCTCCAGTAGGCTGCCAAACAATATTGGACATGCATCCACCTTCTAAGAAGAATATAAATTTATATCGTTAGTATTAAATGATATCAGAAGATGATTCTATTACTGAATATATATATATATATAACTATAAGCGTTTTCATAATCAACCGAAATGAGGTTAGACACTTGATCTTGAAACAAAATGATACGTTACGCTAAATTATTTGAATTTTTTATGAACTGCTTTATAACGACTGAGAAGAAAGTAGCAGACCCTATTAATGTTATACAAGAAAAATCATATTATTCATAAGGCTGAAAGGTATAAGAATCATAAAAAAATAAGGTCCCTCAATGGTTTTTAACGAATATTTCTTTACATAATTTGATTATGAAGTATTGAGAGGGCATAAGAATATCTGAAAGTTTTTTAGTCCTCTAAAGATTAATTCAGCTCTGTGTACAAGTAACTGTCTCATTTAAGTTGTTACTGAAGCTGAAAACTGTTTGAACCTGGTTAAGTAAGGCGTACTCCTCCACTGTACAGTAAACTGTATTGCGGAGTCTGGCATAACGAGCACCTCTCGTAACATGTAATTCGCATAATGAGCAAGGTAAAGCGTAAAAAATGACTCGCTTGATGAGCGACGTTTCGCATCATGAGAGAGAGGTAAATCCGGATCGTGCGCCTGCTACATCAGTCCGTGTTTAGCACTTGTTCCTATAGCACTTGATGCCGCTTGTGATCACACACTTTTCGAAACGCGCTCAACTGTAGTTAGAGATTGTGTTTTTAAGTCAAGATTATGGTACCGGAGATGGATAACAATAATATTGATGAACTGGAGGAAGATCACAGCCGAGAGCTACTCATCAAAAAGCTTATAGATCTGCACTGTGTTTAACAGCAAGAAGTTCTAGTGGAGAGTTTGTCAAAAGCAAAGTAACAATCTTCTGCAGCAATAAGAGAAATGCCGAAGTCATGGGAACTACCACATCAAACATAGAGAAGCATCGCCCTTATAAGTATGTATGTTCGTTACAAATTTATTGAAAGGTAATGCTGCGTCGCCTAATCAACAAATTTTGAAGCGTCTGCGAAAATAAATGTTTCTAGACAGCTTTCTACTAAAAAAATAAGGAATGTATCAAAATAATAAAATAATTGTTTTAATTAGACAGTTTTGTAGTAAAAAAAATTTAAGAATGTATCAAAATAATAAACAGATTATTTCAATGTTTTTTCTTTCTGCAAATTGAATTCACATTCTAGAATGGTTTATTCTGTGATAGAAGAAAAGATGAAGATGATGCATGCATCTTAACACTTAATATATAATTTTCTATGAATAGATATTATACACAAGAAATTTTTGAGTTATTTTTTCGACATGATACATATTATCGTATTTTACATGAATTTATATGGGTAAATTGTTTTGCTTAACGACTGTTTTGTGTTACGAGTAAAATTCTGGAACGATTTATGCTCGTTAAGAGAGATTCCACTGTATTTAGTTTCTTTATATGCAACAAATATGTCTTTAGAAACTTTTATAAAAGATATACACGCAATATATCGACATTGCTTAAAAGAAAAATGATTAAATTAATGTTTGGAAATTCGATGAATTCTAAAAATTGCTTATTATGCTATGAGATTTACACGTATATTATTCAATTTTCGAATTATTATAAGAAAAATATTCAGTGCAGTCATTATTTTTTTTAAAAAATCATTTTATAGACGATTAAATATCTAAAATTCTTTTCAACTGCATGTAATTATCTTAATTATTAAATGTGAGTTATTTTGAAAATATTATTCGTAGAATTTTTATGTGCGTTTATGTTTTTTAATAAATATTAAATATTTTATTATAAGCCTCAATATGTGACTATAAAAACTTCAAACTGTCTTTTGAAATCTTGAGAGCTTAACTAAAGAAGTTCTGGAGATTTTTAATTTTCCAAAATTCCAATGACTTTCAGTAAACGTCTTCATGAGCAAACAAATGAATACCTTCTAGAGTCATGCATCTTGTAAACATTCCTGGAGGAATCTCGGGCCACCACTTGAAAAAAAGACCATAGTTTGGAGCTGTAGATGGTGGACATTTTCTGCAGGCTTCAAGTAAGAAAATGATAATAATTAGACTTCAGAACAACACTGTATGAAGAACTACATATTATTTCTAAAGATGAATCGATCGTTAAAAATGGTTAAAGTTCACTGAATTTATATCAATTACTTCGGTCGCATTTTTAACGTTGTATACATCTCACTGCTTTGACGAAAAGAAGTAAAACACATTTAGGATATTAAAGTAAACTAGATTGGAGTAGTTATTTTTAGCTTCAGTATCGAATGATATTTAATAAATTGCATGATAAAAGGAAGGAAACCACACATTAACTTCTTACATAATGCTGTTGATTGGAATAATAGTTTAAAGGCGTTGAAGTGAAATCGTTTAAGATTTGAAGAAAAAAACAGAATTAAAAACCGTCATAAATAATATTTAATAATATTGAAATGCAGCTTTTTTTTAAAAAAAAAAAAAAAAAAAAGGTATTGAGTGTATTGGTCGTCTAAAAATAAAAAAATAATAATATTCAAGATAAAAATGATTTTAAAAAGTTTTAAATTCCTATCTTACATTTTGAAATTTTTATTTTAATCGAGGAATACAATTTTTTTTTTTTAAAAAAAAAAAATCTAATATTACACACAAATTATCCATATATTGCTTACTTTCAGCGGCAGTTTGAAAATAAAAATGCGATTCAAGAATTTTATGTCAAACTTTAATTTTTTAAAAAAATAATATTTCAATGTACCATATAAAAGAGCTGTAACGAATTAACAACATACAAAATGCTTTTTTTTTTTAATTTTTTTTTAATGCTTTATGATGCGATGTCGGATATATTAGAGATAAAGAAAGCTATATAACATAGATAGGGCATCGAAATGAGGGAGTTCAAGACTCGACTCCATTAAAACGAGGAAATAATATGAGAATCATGAATGATATGCTCGGAAAATTTAGTAAGGATCCATAATTTCTGAATTATGGAAGTGGAAATTACGAGATTCAAACACCAGGATAAGTATCATTCTCGGGATTTTACAGCGTTTTAAAATTACGAACATGGTCACCAATAGCTCTTTTTATACTGCTATCTCGACAATTCAAACGAGTTGGCTTTTAAACTACATTTATAGTGAACTGAGTTTGATAAAGAAGAAATAACGGCTACGTGCATTTGTATAATCAATATTAGTTAATAGCAATAACAAACCGAAAATAAAACTCACATTCAGATCCATCCGAGTAATGATCCTTTTCGCAAAAGGCACACATGGACTGGTTTGAATATTCCATGCCCGGGTTGCAGGGTGGACAGGGAATCCGGTCGCTGGAGGTGGGCAGAGAGACGGATCGGGGCACGTCGTCGCGGCAGATCTTGGGTTCGACCCACTTGTAAAGGAGTTGCGTCAGCTTCATCTCGTCGCAGGGGGAATGGATCTCGTAAAAATCCTGTTTCGAGCAGGGGGGACGTTCCAGACACTTGGCAGATCCCTTCGCTACAAGAAGAAAGTTACGATTATTTATTATGTCAAAAAAATATTTAGATTTTGACTAAAACTGGGTGCGAAGCTTCCTCAATGCTTTTCTTAGTTATTAGAGGAAGTATATTCTTATCGTTTTCTGAAAGATTAAGTCATATTTTAAAAATAAACTCCCTATTAATAAGGTGTCAAGTGTAGAAAAAATCGATAGGGTAGCCATCTGCTGCAGTTTCAAAACAATGTGAAATAGTGAGGTATTCAAATTAAATGGTTTCAAAATCAGTCTGTTTGTTTAAAACTGTCTTGTGGTGTAACTCAAACTGTGGTGTCTTGTGGTACAGCTCAAACTCCGAAATCTTTTTCAGATTGAAAATTGCTCCAACCTTAATATTATATTCTGGCTTCACTACTTTATAGAGATAAACGTATAATTTTCGCTTCTTCTTTTTGTCCGAATCGATTTATTTTTTCCGGTGCAAAATATGTTTCATTTTTCGTCCCCTTATACTGTAATGTTTATTGAATTTTCACATTATATGTTACAGGTGAAAATTACGTATTTATAGAATGTTTCTAAATTTTAAGAACTTAGTATAAAAAGGGGATATATGTGTAATAACGTAGTGCTAATTTACTTAAAAACTGAGACATTTTTCGGAGTTTTGGGTTTGATTCAGGGTCTTTGACATAAGGCGGAGACAGACTTAAATCATTAACTTGCATGATTACATAAAATTCCTTTAATAAAAAAAAGCCGAAGCTCATTTAATTTATCTGCCAGACTTTCTCATGTGTAAATAATAGAAGAATTTAGTCTCATGATTTTTTTTTTTTCCTTTCAATCCTCTGGACTTCAAAAAAAAAAAAGGAATAGTCAGTTTTAAATTAAGTTTACTTTAAAATCAGAGTATAATATGCTTAATTAAAACATAAAAACTTGCATTCAAGATTAATTAGATATTGAGAAAATTAATTGATTAACAACTTTGATTCTTTCTGATTTAGACTCAAAAACAGAAATCTAGCTAATTTTATAATTGAAATACTTGAACGAACAACAAAACACTATAGCAAAACTTTTTTTAAAGTATATTATAACCATAAGCTTCACAACTTCAAGTACATTTTGAAAAATTTAAGCAACGACATATATCTATATTTTGTACCACTGTTCAGATTCCTGCCTCGCTTCAAACAGCCGAGTTTCTTAAGCGAATACAATGAAACTAACTCTATTTTTAAAGAAAATAAGTAAATTTTACTCATACACTATTGCGTCACATTACTGTACTTGAATTATAAAGATTCTTTAAAAATGTACTCTGAATCACAAAAGGAGTGGGGAAACATACGCGAGTACTGAGTGAGCACATCACAAGGAGTGCAATCAGAAGAACCAGCTTCTGAATATGTATTTTCTGGACATGGCGTGCATAGTTTTGAACCAGAACTGCTGTAATAACCAGGCGCACAGGGCGTGCATTCGGATGTGTAGGCCACTCCTGAAATTTAAAAGAAAAAATAATGTGCTTACAAAAAAACAAAAAACAAAACTGTTGCCATTTCCTACATTTGTATGCTACGTTATACAAATCAGTCTTACCGCTAATTTCAATCTTCTTAATTCTTACAGGCTTAGACTTCTTCATCTTGTCCGAAAAACCCATGCCCACTGTCTTCCAGTACAGGACATTCAAACCGGCTTTTAACTGCACCTGTTACACAGACAAATATTGTTCTAAATCGAGAAATATCGTGGATTAATATCTAAGCATAGACTCATGTTTCCGTGTAGTGACATATTAAGAATGTATTTTTAAGTAGGTTTAGAACGAAAAAAGCCTGAATTACCGTGGATGTCCTCCATTTGGCTTCTTCGGTGATTCGTGGCCATTTATATTTCTCTACGTCCTCGATTGACTGGCATTGGTCGTTCTGAGCCTGAAAGTAAAACATGAATGATTTGAAACGTGTTCGAAAGCTTATAAAGAGATAAAATAGTCTTAACAAAATTGAAACTCTGTTCAGAATATAAAATACAAGGTATAAAAAGGACGCGTTTATGTATACAAGAAGCTTTTATTTTTAACGTTCTTAAAACGCCTAGTTTTAAAAATGATCCGAGATGGAAAAGTTTAGAAATATTTTAAATGTTCGTCAGTGAATATTAAACTAATACTATGAAAAACAGTACATATTCATCATAACCCTTTCTTCATATGATTAGAAAGAGAAACATTTTTATATCGTGAAATATTTTTTTTTTAGCCAATAATCTATAAAACTAAGAAGTTTTCAAGATAAATATTTTCAAAACTTTACACAGGAAGATTTTTTATCACTTTTAATTAATGTTTTCGATTTTTTTGCCATAA
This sequence comes from Nephila pilipes, assembly GCA_019974015.1. Lineage (NCBI taxonomy): Eukaryota > Metazoa > Arthropoda > Arachnida > Araneae > Nephilidae > Nephila > Nephila pilipes. The sequence goes on along the minus strand of BMAW01079024.1, from coordinate 230,343 downwards.
ATTCAAACACAATTAAAGATATTTCTTACTAAATGACAAAATTGCTTTAATAACCAATCAGTAATTAAAGTAATTTTTTCAGTAATTATTTAAATTCTACATTCGTCAATGCGCAAGAAAAAAAAATGATGTGCAAATTGACTTATTAAAAAAAAACCTTATGATGCAGGATTGAAACACTTTCACTTCAATTTTTAGCACACTTTCATTGCAAAAGAGCTTGCTCTAGATTCATGCTGAAGGCCTTTGATGCTATATTTACCTCAAAATTGAATAATATAGATGGATCAGTGTATTGGTAAGTATAAGATAGTACTCCAGGTTTGACCAACTCTACAGAATAAGTTAATGTCGCTGCACACGGACCACCATGAGAAGATATAAAGGATTTTTTTGGCTTCCAGCTGTATCTGAAAGAAACAACAAAATTGATTTATTTAAGAATGTAAAAGTTACAATAACCTTAAAAAATTCGAAAATACATTTTTATTCCTAAGTCAACAATTCAAATTTAAAAAAAAAATGCAGTTCCGTTCTTTAACATTATTTAAACGTTTGTGTTAAATTCCTACTTATAAGCACATTTCTATAGTTCTCGTAATTTCGACAAACTTTAATAATTACAAATTCTCAAGACTCACACTCAGAAGTGTATAAATAAAAAGTTGCTCAATTTCATTTCTCAAAACGTCTATTGTATATCTATTAATTGACAATATCTTACACAAATTATGGATATATTCCACAAACGATAGATAAAATTAAATTAAAGGCTTGAAAATTCAGAAATATAAAGTTTTCAAAACTTGTTTTTAAATTTGTTTCGATATTTAGGTGTAATTTTAGAGTTATATAAGTTTAAAGAGCTACTCATGCGAGGATACAACTTCTGAATTAATATAAATTTAGAAGGGCGAGGCTCGAATTAACGTCGCTCGTGATTCTCTATTCATGATTTGCTCCATGAATCATCAAATAATGAGTCACTTAACTATCACCAGCAAATCTTAAAACTTAGTTTATTATCTAAGAACAATTAAAAATCTCTATTGGTATTGCGAATGCGGAGCTGAAACTTTTTCGGCATTCTCCTCGAAATATTATTTGAAAATTCTACTTATCTTAATAATTTCAAAGGTTGATCCGAGTCAGGAGCAATCATCCAATTCCAAATTTACTATCAGATGATCGTTTAATTGCCGAGCGTTAAATGTCATGTGCACAAATTAGTCTCCTTCCTAACTTCAAACTCTCCACTACTTGTACTTTCAATTTCGCGATATCTCTCATGCACTGCACTTCAAAACAGCAGTACTATTTCACATAAGTCATAGTTTATTTACGAATCGAGGTTCTCAAATCAAATAAGGTCATATAGAAACTCACAAGGTTAGTTGAAGGGAAATACGAGTGAGAATTCTGTTAGACGCTCTGAAACTGCATTGGAATATATTTAGGAAGAAATGGCATGATTACAGTGAATAAATTACGATTTCCATTCGTAACAACAAATACGACGAGTAGTTCACACAGCCAAAATGCCGTCAACAACGATAAAAAATAATATCACGGCGAATAAATACACAAGTGGAGATAAACACAAAAAAAAATTGATGGCAGATGGATACCAAAAAGGAATAATTAGAAATGAATCCTAACTTACAACTTTTCTTTTTGTGACATCGAACACTCAGTATTTGAACTGATTTTTGTGTGAGTCAGTTTCACCGTGTGTGTGTGTATTTCATTTGTTCCGATATTTATAGATTATTCATGTTTGTTTAGGAATTTACATTGCTATTGTATATCAAAATCTCGAGATATATTGATATATTCGAGTTTGAGATCTCCAGAACTATGCGCTCAATTTTTGTTAAATTCATTGTCACATAGTTTCCTGTTTTTAGTTAACTCATTAACGAACGGAGTCATTTTGGTATGTAAAACAAATTTTACCGCAATTGATCTTCCTCGGAGCACGAAATAAGTAACAACGTTTCCTAACAAATTTATTTGGTACAAAATTTTGAAAAATACCTTTTGATATTTCAATACCAAATTCCATCTAAGTCAATATTTCCTGTGCATATTTTTGTTTTATATTGCTAGATTTTCTCTAAGATGAATTTTGATGCGATAATACTTAATACTAAAAAAAATACTACGCGTTTCAGATGGTTTCATTTGTAATTTAATTCGCTTCTTTCCAATTTCGAGAGAGCGACTGCACTTACTCTGAACAGTTGACTCCATCATCCGTGGCAAAATTGTGAAGAAGTCGGAAGTTACTTTCAAAAGATTCTACAGACACGTGAAATCCAGTGGGAAGGTGGTCCCATGAGTCAAACTTCACACCTCCCCCTAGAGAATAGGTACCAGGGGGACACGACAAACACTCCAGGGTAGTGCGATTGAAGTATGTGCCTGCGTCGCAGGAGATACCTAGAAGGTAAAAAAAAAAAGTTTTTATCTCACGATCCTTGCTTCAAAATATTTTAAATGGAAAAAAGATAATGAAAGAGATGTAAGGGTACATGTATATTCCCATGAATATACATTTCTGGTTAAATATTTTATTACATTACTTTTTAATTTTTAAGCATATCATTCAGAGATAATAATGTCGAAAGTGTGTAATTGAATCATTAGCCAAATTTTAAAGGCTGAATTGTCAATAAAAAATTAAGATCATGGACTACAAAGTATACAATCTAGATTATCAAATTATAATGAGCTCTATCGCAGTTCCCTTTTTAACTAACACTTTGGAGACTTTAATATGATATGGTTTAAAAAGAAAATCTCTTCCAATGAATGAAACGTAATTTAGATTATATTAGAATTACGAAGAGAAGAGAATAGATTTCACAAATTGCATTTATAAGCAACAAAGAATTTGAAGCAGAGTTAGTGGAAGAGAGAGTATGAGGATGTGATATGAATGCTTATTAAAATCTCACTTCGAAACAACACGAAAACTATTAGCGATGGGTCTCTTATTTTGAATTTCCTTCAAGCGACAAGGACGATACCCGAGAGCTCTGGCACCTTCCTCTCCAAACTTCTTTGGTACATTGACCAGATTTAACGTGCATCAACTCTGCTACAAGGCTGGTTCTTAGTGGGATCAGGGCTCAAACCCGCGACTCGACGAAGACCACCGGTCGCGAGTCCGCGACCATGACTAATAGTCTACCAAGGCTACAATTTAGTAGAAGCTATAAACTATGTAATATTTACTGCTAAGGACTTGAACCCGATTGGTTCAGCACATATTACTTTGTCATTACATTAAACTTTAAAATAATATAAGTTAGAATGTAGGGTACATCCTAAGACATAGTAGGCTAGGGATTTGAATTCTCATTGATCTAAATAAAATATATAATTTCTTTATGACTTTTTATTAATTTGTCTATTGATTCGTGACTGGTTTATGTCAGTTTAAAAATGACAGCAGAAGAACCGAAGCGTTACAAAGTTACTCATATTAAATTCTCAAAGCAATAGATTGTATTAACTTTTTTAAGAAAAAGAAACTCTATACTTGCATATTATTTCACTCTTCTTTTTTCCATCTTTAAAATATCATTTCAGATGACAATTAAATCCAAATATTATTCTTTTTCTATATTTCCTTCCCAATTGATAATATATAAGCGTATGCGATATCCGCCAAATCAAGTAAGCGAGAGCAAAATATTGTTATAGCCTCTTTCGCGTTGAATATTGTAAGAATGACCTTTAAAATACCCCCTTAAAAATCGAATTATATAATTAAGTATACGTACGACAATCATTCACTCTGGTCGGTGGATTCGGTGCACCTCCGACGCAGGTGAGAGGTTTGGGGACCGATACTCGCCACCGGCCTCCATTTTGATCGCATTCTGTAAATTCATAATGGTAGTCTTTCTGAAATACAGATAAATAAATTTAAAAAACAATGCAAACATTAATAAATTATATGCTAATGGGAAAATATCTTACAGTCTTCCCATACGGAAACGAATAATTGCTCAAACTGATTAGGAGTGTGAATTTTTACAGTTGTTTTGTAATTTGATAACTTAGAACTATTTGGAGATACCCGAAACTATATATAATAAATTATTAGTTTATATATATATATATATATATATATATATATATATATATATTATTTTGTAATTTTCTATTAAAATTAATAAACATTAAAACACCTCTATTAAATATTAGAAACAAACTCATGATTATGGAATTCATTGGAAATTGAAATATGTAATATTTATATATAATTTCATCGTTATATATAAAGGCATTGGACTTTTGCTACACTGAAAGAATATTATTTCACTGAAATTATTATTTTCAGAAAAGGTTAAATTGCTCATTAAAGTTCTAGAGAAAGTACATTCAAAATTAATAATTTTGAATAATTAAAATTCGATTTTTAGAAGTAAACTAAATTCCAACTGTTTAATTTATCCGAAACATAAGTAATGCCCAAAATACTTTATGCTTATAATTTTAATTCTCCTTCAATTTTAAACTTAATTTAGAAATTGAATGATGTAATAAAAAAAATTTTTAAACAAAATTCATATTTGTCAGCAATTCTTTAATGGATTCTAGATTTGAATTCAGCTGAATCAATATCTTATAGAACAAAATAGTTCAATCGTAAATTTTGAGACCATTGTCACTTTTACGTGTGAGCCAATTAGGTCCAGGAATGCAAAAATAGAAATGATTCAGAAAAGTTTGAGGGGAACATTTGTGTTTTTCGAGATAAACAAAACCTCAATTATTGCATTAGAACCCATTTATATTAGTGAAATTATGATTAATAATCAATTGATAATCAATTATTATTGAAATAAATTATAATTTCTCATATTTTTTGTTTGTAAAATTGATATTGAAACTATGATACTTTTACATTAAGTTAATCTCTTCGTTTCGATGCTGTTTGTTGAAACATTGGCGTGAATATAATTTTCATTTCAGTATCACTTGGGAAAAATACTTTTACTTGTAATATTATTTGTAATAAATTCGTAAAAAGTTATGTTATCTCGAAATGTCTTTTTGTTGAAAATAATACTAATCAATGAAATATACTTTAATGAGATCAAAATCACGTTCTTTACTATCCATCTTTTTTATATGTTTTATATGTTTTTCATTTTATTACTGGTTTATTTAATTGGCAGATGGAATAGAATCCACTACCAAACTATATGAATGATAGAATATAAATTTTCTTATTCACAGTTAGTAAAAACATTGAGCGTCAAGTGATTTAAAATACAGGAATATTCAAAATGATTAATCCGATTTCTAAATTCCATATTTCTAAAAAATAAACCACACAAAATAAATCTTAATACAAAGGAAAACTGTTGAGGTTTTGTATTATGAAAAATACATGGCTCCCATCTGCTCTTCACGAGGCCATTTTACAAAAGCTGTTTTTGAAGTTTTCACGGAGTTTCCTTGCAGTTAGATCGGTTGTAGTTGACCAGATGATTCGATGTTACACAGATGGCCATCAGAATCACCTGATATGGCACCATGCGATTTCTTCCTTTTAGGGTTTGTAAAAGATAAAGTCTATGAACCACCATTATCCACAAATTTATTTGAATTTAAACAATGGATTTCTGCTGCTATACTGTTAATTACCAGTAATACTTTACTACATGTTTAGCAGGAATTTACACATCGAATTGACATAATACGTGTAACTAAAATAAGTTATATCGAACACTTGTAAAAAAATCCATATTTTCTTTTTGCTGCCATGCATTATTTATCATTCTGTGTCGTTTATTTCTGAAAATATTGAATTTTAAACTCGGATAAATCATTTTGAATAACCTTGTACTTTAAGGTGACTGTTTTTTTTTTTTTTTTTTTTTTTTTTGAAATTTTTTAAAAAAAATGGCTTGGCAAAGAATATTATAACAATGAAAAAAGTACTCTCAATTATTCAGAGATTGTTTTACTTTCACTTAATCCATGCCTTTTTATTTTTATATTTGTGTTGTATGACTAACTTCTCAGAACATAATTAATATCCTCAGTTTTTTTTCTGTTCTGAATTGCAGTATCACATTCCAAACTATTTTTTTTCTCTCAAAGATTAAAAATTCTGTTCACATCACGTTTTAGTAAGGATCCCAACACTATCGTACTCTACCGACATCCGACATATGGGAGAGGAGATTAATCTGTTGTTCCCCAAAGATACATTATTCTTTTCAGATCTGTCCCCATCCTCTTTTTTAACAATTGCTCATTTTGTTGACGGATCGTTTACTGTGTTATCTCTGTCTTTTGCCATTTTTATTCGCTTGAGTTGGTGCTGATCGATGAAGACCAGCTACTGTCTCAGATAAAGGCTTGGCAGAAATTAATGAAGTAAATTAATCAGAAATGTCAAGTTTTCTTTAAGAAGAAACACTAGCATAAGTAACCTCATCAATCTAGGTAATTATATGTTATTTAATATAACACGTTTATTTTAGCATTAAAAAGTGAAAAAAAAATAAGGTTAAAATTATTTGGAAATGATATCTCTGTTACTTTTCCGTTTCTATTAATTTAAGTTATTTGTCAGAATATACTAAAACGTTATTTACTATAACATATATCTAAAATCGTATGAAGTTTAGTATCAACAACAAAGTTTTGAAATATGTGAATTTCTTTTCTTTGGCTATAGTTGAATTTAATTCCCTGATATCTTAATCCTTAATTCCCTTCTCCCATGTTCAAGAAAGAAATCATGGTAAAATTTTACAAAAAAAAAAAAAAAAAAACGTATCAATTTTAAAACATGTTAATGTTCTATAGAAATAGAGATTACTGATTGGTATATTATTTTTAAATGGAATTGATAAAATTCAATTCGAAAATTTCTTATATATCCACTATTCAATGAAACCGTTATGCAAAAGTCCCTTTTTCGTGGAATGAGTATAACTGCAATCATTTTTAGTAAAAAATATGCTCTACAAAAGAGCATTAAGTTTCTATTCTTGTTTGTCTTTAACATTGTAGATGCAAATGCTGCATCTGTTTAATCATTCACTTGCTTCTCTGGAGGTTTTATTAAAATAAATAAAGCTTACTTATCAGCAGTACATAATACAAGAGAATATGTTTTTGTGTTTATTATTGGAATTCCGAAGATTTAAATTCAATGATTTCTTAGATAGAAATGCATTGCTGATTTGAAGTACTAAAAGAAACAAAACACACACACGAGCGATTATATATATATATATATATGATCTCTTTTATTTAGATTCTTTAGTTCTGACACTATAGCTGCATTGTGATGTATACCATCCAATAAACAGTTTCACTTCCACTAATGAGTTTCTGTGTACCAAATCATATAAATGATGCGCAACAATACGTGCCAAAACCTCATTATAAGTGAAAAAAACATCCGGAAGTATCACTCCTACATAATCCAATCACGTTCTTCGTTCTTTGACTCCTATATCCTTGCCGTAACGGTATACTATATCTTGACACGAGATTCTATTTAGTTGCCAAAACTCCTAGGTAACGTCAAACGGCGTGAAATGGAGAGTTTCATGGTTCACAACACCAATTGAACTATGAATGTATCATTTTTATACGAAATTTTACCAGTCTATTCAATCACGAAATGAATTAAAAATTTTAAATGAATAGAAAGATAATTTCTCGAGTAAGCGTTAATAAATATAATGCTATTGGAATTAATATTTGTTGCACCGAATGAAAATTGCCTTAATTTTTAATTAATGAAAATGAAATTTTTAATAAGATCTGTTTTCATAATTTTAGAGTATGTCTTAAATATTTTTTAATCCCGACATGTCATTATGTTCACGAATATGCTATTTTATAATAATCTGGTATCCTTCATGATCAACTCGCTTCTTTAATTATTTATTGCTGAATGGGCCTCGAAAAAAGTGAATTTCATTAAATGTTTTTGTATAAAATCATCAAATTGCAAGTAACTTTACAAGTATTACTATTTTTGTAATAATATTTTTTAAACGTATAAATTTTTTTTTATTACACATGAATGTTATAACGCTTCTAAATCAATATAGAAATATACTTAATTTTAATATGGTAAAAATTATGCTTTTAATAATAATATTTATATATTTTAAATTTTTATAAAGCATAGAATTTTATTTCCAGCTTTATTTTACATTCAAAACCAGACATCAATATCTATCAATATAAAACAAAAGAAAGATAAGAAAGTTATCGAAGAAATCAATAACGGTTATCTATTGTGTTGTACACAACGGCAAATAAAATAATACAGGAGAAAATTTGCATATGAGAATTATATGCTTTTGAAATGATAAATAATATATATCTTATATAATTAAATTAATAATTATATATTTAATTTCTATTAATTCAAAATTTTGCGGGAAATAATTATGTTTAAAAAATAATAATTTAAATCAAAATTAAAATCTCAGAACACTTAAACGAAAAAAATACAATTGATTCATACATATTTTTGAACTTGTCTACAGTAACAGTAAATTTTAAATAAAAAAAAATGTTGTATAAGTTATTTTTTTTCTCGAAGATATTTTTAAAAAAGAAACATAGGAAAAGGAAAACCAGCATGCTTGTTATCTTAAGAAAAATGAGAAAAGACTATTGAACAGCATTGGAAACTTAAGAATGATTTTATTTCTATTATATATCTTATCTTTGTGTGTGTGTGTTTACACAAGAACATTACATCTGCTTTCAAAATTATATCCAGTTTGTATACTAACTCTCATATTTTTTTTAAAAATATAGATGAAAAAAATGTTTAGAATTAATTCGACTTGATATATTTTTAAAAAAAATATTTTCAATTATTTACGATGCATGTCCGAACATTTCCGAATACAGTTTGCGTTAATTTTTAATAAAGGATTTAAAAATGTCAATCGTCAACTACATAATGGAATGAGGAAATCTCTTTGAATACCAAAGAGAAAAAAAGAAAAATTGCAGATACCCTATTTTAAATATATCTTTTTAATAAAATTTCAAAATTAAGATATGATTTTTTTAAAAAAAAATCTTAATTTTATATCATAATAAAATATTTTTGAGGTGTTTTAAAAGTTCTGAAAATTATTTTACACAATGAGAATTTAAATATAAAGCATTATAATGACGCAAACTTAAGAAAATTCAGCTTTGATTTATTTTGTTTTTAAAATTCAAACTAAATAATATGTTCTGAAAGTATTATAACTTATACAAAATGTTTATTAAGGATTTGAAGAACAATAGTGACATATTAGGGAGAGCTAAGATCTAAGATAATTTTGAAAGAAAATAGCGAAAACATATTACATCGTTTACTTATCATTCATAATTAATAATAATTCGTAAAGTTAGCAAAGACTCGGGAAAACCATTGTCTTTTTGTCATTATAAAAAAGTATTTAAACTATACTATGATGCAGTGATACATCGTTTTATTGGGAAAGAAGTTTTCGTAATCATCAAAATTTAAAAACTGCACTTCACACTGTCAAGAATACAGTTCAAAAATGTCATATGAATTATTATTATTAAACTGGACAATTATATTTTATACTAATTCTAAGTATGATAAATAAAATAATTTTTATAAAAAATGATTCCATCAATATTTTAAATGACAAAAATTAAAGTAACAAACCGCGCGCTTTATTATCTTGAATTTATCCGTTATAATAATGTTCAGTTTTCAGAAAAAAAGTAAAAATCCTTTTTTTAATTACATTACGTTCAAAACTTACTATGATAATTTAATAATACGTAATTTTATTCTTAATATCATAGTTAAATTTATTTTGAAGCTATATTTCACAAAGAGAGTGCCTAAAAACTTCAAGTAAAATTAAAAATTTATAAATTCTTTTTGTACTGCAAAATATACTTGAAAAATATATTTTATAAAATTTTTACATTCTTTCAACTTACGTATAAGTAATTAAAATTAATCTAGAAGAACCTTTTGCATCCAGTTGAGACCAAATGAATGTATGGTAGTTTACTATATTACAGAGTGCAATTATATATATAAGTCGCGTACGAATAATATTAAGTTTTGCACTCCAAATAAATCATTTTCAAACCAAATTCACATATTTGAAAGTAAAATTCAGCTAGTTACAATGAGGATTCATGAATTTTTGAAGAAAAAGTTTGTCTTAAAATGCAAATACTCCTTTTAGCGAAGTAATCAATTATATCGTTTTATTAGCCAGTTTCAGTTGATAGAATTTATGGTTTTAATTATTAAAAACTGAGCTTTAAATTCTATTCTAAAAACATCACATTGATTATTTTTTTATAAAATAAATATTGATAATACAGAAGAGATTTATCTTTATTTCCCTATATTAGTAGTTCTCAAAGTCTCTCGTAAAAACAATTCTTAGAGTTTTAAAAGATAATAATTTCATTCATTCTTCTTGAAATTAAAAAAATAGTTTTCCATCGGTTATTCACTGAGCATTCTTACTCAGATTTAAAATTTTTATTTTTACTTACATTTTAATTATTTTCCCCTTTAATATATATATTCAGATAATAATGGACTGATGGAATATATTAGTAAACTTACATTCAAAAGATGAAAGCACTTCCAAAAAACGTATTAGAATTTGAATGAATATATTTGTGTTTGTGTGTGTGAGAGAGAGAGAGAGAGAAAAAAAAATAAATATAAAATATCATTTACAGGTAATTTAATTTTATTGGTTAAAGGATAGTTTGGTTTAAAATGAAAGACGAATTTAACAAAAACGGTATTTTAATTTACAAAAAGGACAGTTTGATAAAGAATAGTGCATCTATAACGATAGAAAAATTTCAAAAGTCTCTGTATGACTTAACATTGTGAAATATTGCTTAAGACGAAACCAAATGTTCAATAAAAAAAAATCCGGTAACTATATTATAAAGATCACAAGGTTACTTAAAAGTTAAATACAAACAGACAAAATTTGCTTACATTTCAGACCATCACAGAGAGATGCAGATCCGAAACAAAAGAAAACATGTTTATTGCCTGAAACATTTCCAGTAACTATTCTATTTCCTTACCGGTAAGTTTACAGGCAGGGATGCACACGTTTCTTCCTCTATTTCCTTTTCGACAAGTTTCCTCTCCGAAGTAAGTGGGTAAAACAAAGAGGAAAGGGAACGTCGTAGAAACGGAAACTGCACCTCGACGACCACAGCTTCCTGTAGAGATGGAGGAACACTTTTTGGGAGATGATTAATGTTTTTTCGCGACGGTCCTGCAGGATCACGAGCGAGTGTTGGCAACAAAAGAGACCATAGAAATACCCCCCTGTAATTTGTTTGTTTCGTTGCAACGTTAGGAAGTGCCTTGCTGACACACAAAAAGGAATGCAATGTGTGTCTGTTCAAAATGCAATGCAAATAGTTTGTAAATTTAAAATAATGATTTCAATTAATATTCATAGGAAAGTCAGATATAATATCTATTGTATAAAATTTTGGCAAATTAAATGAAAAATAAGCCTTTGCGGCTTTGTTTCTACTCATAATTTTGAGAGTATGAAAATGTAGTAAAATTTAAGACGAATTTATATGGAGCGAAAGCTTAAAAGCATACAAGTTAAAATGTTAAAAATTAGTAAATTATTATTTTTATATGGTCTGTCTCACAAAATGCTTCGTCAAAAAAAAGCTTTATACAAATGAATAATTGTATTAAATCCCTGTAAACAGTACAGAAAGATATAAAATCTAATATGATAACTTCGGAAGAAACATATTGAATGAAAACAAAAATGCGAAGGCCCAAGAAGATTAGTAAAGCATGCTAATGCATGGTACATGCCATGCTCAAATTGTGAATAATATCAGAAAATGAAATATAAAATATTGCAAATACTTGTATTATAAGTCTATGCAACTTTTAAAAGGCGCCACATTTGCGCTCGCTTCAACAATTAGAAAAAGTAAAGTTAAATAAAACATCAAACATTAAAACATTCTGAGATTATTTCTATTTGGTCAACAGATCATTACTATTAATGCTTACTGAACTGTTGGACTGTTCGATGAAAAAAAAAAAGATCTGGATATAACATAGGATTAAAGAAATTTCAAATATATCATAATTTAAAATAACCACACTAGAGTCAGTAAGGTAAACTTAGCAAATTTTAATTCAATCACAATAATAATATCCTCATTACATCATTTGATTTCAATCGCGTATGAGATAAGCCAATCAAGTCTATTAAAAATGTAGAACAAGAGTACGATGTATGAAAAATTATCTAATGTTAAAATCAAGTAAATAATACTTGCAAGTATAACAAGAAAATATCAACTCTTCCGTAATATTCACTGTGAAACAAAATATTAAGCCATATGTAACATTTACTTTATTTATCTCAGTGAGACTAAAAGTTTCAGACAAACACTTTCCATATCGTTGTTGTTGTTTCAGTAACAAATAGGAAACATGGTTTCAAAGATAGACTGCATTTGCCAACATCAAAGCTCGACCGCAAACATTAACTCTTGAAAAGGACTGGGTCGTTGAAGTAAAAGCGGAAAAGGGTTCTGTTTACATACTTTCTATTCTGAGAACGTTTGTCAACCCACAAGATAAAAGCCTTTTGAAAAATAAAAAGTCTAGAAAAACATGGGTCGTTCAAACTTCTGTCTCTATTCATCTATGGATCTACATTCAGTGAAGCGTCTAGGTAGAACAAAAGGATTCATTTTCGTTAAATTATGCGGTATTTTAATGTTAGAATGATCGATTTCTCTAGAAGACTAATGACCTATTGTTATTAAATTCGTTCTTAATGAGTGGTGATTACATAAAACGTACGTAAAAATTACATGCAATTTTCTAGAAAAACATATATTTTGCATTTCGCATTGAATATGAAGTTGATGAATATGAGGTTGCATTCGTAAACCTATTAATAGAATGCAAAAAACTATGGCAGAGAAGTTAGCTAAAACTTTAGCCTGAATGCTAAAAGATGATATTATTCAAACTCAGTCTATTTTTCAAAAATCGTAGATACGGATTAAAAAGCAAAACATAAGATATTCATAGTTTTTGTTGTTCTATAGCTAATTCTCTACTTATAAACATTTGAAAATAGTTTCATGATTAAAAATAGATGGGAGTTTTTGCCAAGAGCTGCACTAACATTTAAATGTCATATTACTTTACCATTGACTAAATAACCACTCCCACATATTCATTTTAGAATGTCGGAAACAATGAGGATTTAAAAAGAGCAAAGTTGTACAAAACTGTTTTACACGCTAATTTTCAGTATGTTTGCTATGAAGAGACGCAATTCAAATTGGCACTCTTTCAATGTAGTGATTTTACTTACAAAGTGGAGGCTAATCTTTTTAACAACCAATTGCAAATGAAGAATAAAACGTAAGTACTATTCATGAATTTACTTTAAACTAATCTTCGGAAATGAATTTATAGAATATTTCTGTATGTATATAAAATAAATTGAAATCGCAATGTGCAAGCTAACTTTTCCTGATTTTGGGGAAGAATGAAAATTCAGGAAACCGTAAGGATTATCATCTTAAATTTGTCTTTCCTCTTGTGTGCTGAACTTGTGCCCTGGTGTTTGACTTTTGGATTTGCTCGATTTCGAGAAGAAATAATCGAGGCATGCTTCATAAAGAATTCAATCTTCAATCTCTTTATATGTAGGAAACGTAGCTCTATTTAAATCTGAACAAATTTTGACTTAAAAGAGAAATATTTTCTTTCTCAAGTCCCAGACTCTGTTTCATTTGCAAAATGAAGCATACATTTTTATTTAAAGCGGATACAGTATCATAATAATGACCAAAATATCGAGAGAAAAAATTATTTCCTTATTTTAATTGCAAGACTTTTCTTAGTGTAGACTTTCTTCGTTGTAGAAATAATTTGGTTTCATTCAGAGGTCCATTTTGTAGAACGCGATTCTTATTGAAAGAAATTTTATAATCATTAAAACAAAATTAAAAAAAAAACATTTAAACTTCTTTTTTAGAAAAATAACTGTACTTTCATTTACGTATAAAATAGTATTAAAAAGCAAAATAGGTATTGAAATTTAAAATATTAGCGATAACTTTTCAAAATAGAATTTTTTTACGAGATATAAGTTATGTTAGTCAATTTCTTTTTATAAAAATACAATATATATATATATATATATATATATATTACTTGTTTGCTTAAGATTTTTAACAGTGTAATTCTAAAATTGTACTTATAACCATGGAAAAAAACTAAGTCTATTCGGTTATGCATTAAAATGGTTATTAATAAACTTTAGTTAAAACTACTATCAGATTGTACCGAAATGCACAGAATTACAGAGTTATGTTGATGATGGTAATTAAGAAGAAACTTCATTAGTTATCAGACAACTAATTACAGGGAATAATTTGGGATATTCCCAAATTACAGGGAATAATTTGGTTAGAACTTATAATTTTCACAGAAATAATTTTTTTTACTTATTTTAGATTAATCCGTTATCTAAATAAATTTTGTACAAAAGCTTTACTTTCATCTCACGTATAATAAAACCAGAATTTTATTTGCTATCGACAACTGTATCGTTCGGAGCTATAGAATGAAAAAATCGATTAAAACCCAATCTTCAGTAAACAGCACTTTTACTCCATATTAAATTATATTCAGAACAGAAACTCTAAACAAAACTATCTTCTTCAGAACATAAAGCACAGCCACAGAATTTTAAATTTATTATAACGTGGTTTTTAACTCAATAACCCTTTCATAGTTTAGTAAAATTAAATCAAAACAGAATTTCGAATTAAAAAATTTTTCATTTCATTTTTTTTTTTTTTTTGCTCTCCTATCTTTTTTTTTTTTTTTTTTTAATTTTTTGACCTATCAATTCATCTTTTTCTCAAGAACTACTTCGAACTTACCTTTCATTCTCATCCGTCTCATATTCCAAAGTAATCCATTTCCAACTTGACTTTAACTCACATTATCCCATCATCAACAGAACCATAATCCCATGATCCACTGCAATCCATGTACGAAACCCATATTCTTTCCCGTGGTGGTTCGATCATAGATCCCTTATGACTTCTCGAAGAAAATTTGTCCAAGGTCATTCATATTATCTCGCAACAACCAGAGCGTACCGTCCCTTCGTTTCCTTTTTCTTCGCCCTTTTCAGAAGAGTCACTCACCTGTGCCCCCTCCCCCCCTGCTTGTTCTAAGGGTCCAAGAAAGTCCTCCACTCCACCCCAAAGCGGAAGGATGTAACGTAGAGCACCTACTTCAAAATCGAAACTAAACACCGGAAAGCACAGAGAATGATGAAATAAAAAAATAATGATAAGGGAAGTTCACTTGTATTATGATCGGATAAGAAAAGTGCTATTTTACGGTCTCTTAGGAAAAGGGTTAAAGGGCAAAAAGGGATATGGATCTTCCGAGGTTCACTTTTTTTTTCCTACATAGAATAGATGTAGAAAGCAATTAGTCCGCCTCGTGTAAGATGGGGTCTTTGAGGTAGTTACCTCAATGAAACTTCAAATGGTAAATCCAACACGTGTATAAAAATACAAAAAGAAAAAACAACGTAGAAATAGAAAATTTAGTTCAAAAACAAAGCAAGCACTCAACACATCGTTTCATACATGCATTTTTACTGGCATTTTTACATGCATTTTTGTAAGAAAAATAATTTGTGATAAATTTTAAAACACTACTGAAATAGCTCAGATTATATTAAGTTATCCTCAAAAAGTCATTTTTGATGAATATTACATCTTTTATTTCATTGGCTCATACGTAATATTTCTGTTTTTAAAGATTTTAAAACTGTTTTTATTTGACCTCTACTCAAAGTAGAAAGCGAATTCAGCACTTTCAGAATTAAAGGACAGCGTTAAAAATGACAGGTCAGCAATTTTCCCTCATTTTTTCATCATTTTATGAGCAAAAAAAAACAAAAGACACAAAAAGGAAGAATAGTTTTATATATATTTTATATGCTCGCTTTAAGTACAGCTTTTACTCTAAATACTTTAATTGTTCATAGAAGTTTTCAGGATATCTCATTATGAAATATAGATTTGTAATCATCTTAATTTAGCTTTCAGTTTATGTTTTGTGAAACATGCTTCAATCTAATATAGTTAAAAATTATTTTTCGTTTCATTTTAATAATGATAAAGGCAAAATTATTATTATCTCAATAAGAGTAATTTGAATTTAAAATCAAGAAAAAAAAAATTCAACCGTGGGAATTAAATATGTGTTAAAAATTGAAGTACTTCAAAATCGTTTATTATTTTATTTTCAGTTTAACCATGCAATTTGTAACATAGAAAAACTAGGAATGTTTAATTTGTTGCAAAAATAAAAATGCTTTTACTTTTATAGATCCAACATGCATAATAAAAAGCTTGTGTATACTGAGAGATTCATCAACATTAAAGTTTTCAATTTTTAACTATGAAAAACATTTTAATAATGCTTATAATGATTTAATGTCTCTTTTTTATCAAATTAAGTATAGGTCCTGGATATTTTACGTTAAATAGATACATTTTAATCAACAATTATTAAATTATTTCATTCTCTGTCTATCTTGGAAAATGCCCTCAAAAATAAAACAAAATAAGCGAATAAAATTAGAAAATTATTAAAAATAAAAATAAGATTAAGATATAAAACCTGAGGATTTTTAGGTGGCTAAATAATAATTATGTTCATCAATAAGTAAGCTTGTTATTTAAATGAATTTACTAAAACAGGAAGTTTTGCTGAAAACTATCCAGGGGAAACGTGATACCCGTATTTCAAAAAAGAATTAAGATATTCTAGAGTAGTTTAATTTCCCTACATATTTAAATATTTTAAAAATGCAAGAAATTGCAGATATTAAAAAAGGTTCATTCATTCGTGTTTAATTAACTTTTTAGTGATGAAAGAGAGATGAAAAAGCATTTTTTAAACGAAACGTTACTCATTAAAAAGTCTAATAAAATGTGAACTAAAGAAAATCTTACTCAACTATTGGTCAATTTACATCGCTAGTATTCTTAGAAATTCGGGAAAGCAAAATAAAGGAATTTTTTGCGATTACTTTATTCTTAGCGCGTTTTTCCCTATAGCAACTTTTTCTAAATTTTTTCTACAAAAATCGAAAATGATAGTGATACTTTATTTAATTATGGTTTCATGTTTTTAAATTGAAATCCGTTCTAAAAACTAAAAATAATATTCTACATAACACTTTTTAAGAATCCTGGTTTCGAATGTAGTCACATACATAAAAGTAATTTTTTTTAAAAAAAGAGAGAGATAAATTCCTACACATAATTATATTGATATCTAAAATCATGGATATACTAAACCCAATGAACGAGGTTTTAGGAAAATTGGAGCGGAGGAAAACTAGAAAGCATTATACTTACAAAGATGAGTCAGACATTTGCTTTTCTAAATTTTTTAAAATACTTAGCTTAACAGAATTTGGTTGTGCTCTAGGTCTTACTTTGTTAATGTGTTTATTGTTACCAATAATTCATTATGGAAATTAAAATTAGATAAAATTCTAAAAATGAGTAATGAAAGTAAATATAAATGAGCATAGTACATCTACGCTTTAAGATATCTATATTACTGAAATTAAATAAAAACGATAATATGAGGAATATAAAAAAATAGTTCTGATATTTTTTTTTCTTAATAATAACACAAACTATTCAAAATTATTACAACTCTCACACAATTCAGAATATTTTTATCAATAATATAAATACCATACAATGTCATTCAGTTGTTAACTCTAAAATCCTGGCAGTAAAATTCTTTCAGATCTACGAGCATATACGCATATCGGTGATAAATTTCTAAGTAAATTTTTATTACTTTTAAATCTATGGGTGATTTGGTAACTGAGTTACAAATCGTAATTTGATTTATTTGTAAGGCTTTTTATAAATAGTTAGAGGTAGATAACATTTGAGGAAAAAGGAAAGCTTACGTACTGTTTATAGAAAATAAAAACGATAAAAGTTTTAAATTATTTATCAAACTAAACATAGTCAAACACTACACAGAAAAAAGGGCAAAGAAAATTAGTAATACATTAATTACTTTAATAAAAGGCTTATAAAATAAAATTAATTAGCAGATTCTCGCAGAAAATAGTTATGTAAATCAAATCTTTCTAGGAAATGCTTTGTTAGCGGTTCAACCAAGCTTCTTTTTTCTTGATTGTTAAACACTTCATAATTCATTAAACTCGATAAGTTGCGTAACGGTGAATCCAAAGCCCGTATATATGTTTGCATGTTATAATTGTCTGCAAATACTCTTCTTTGTAAATATGGTAGAAGACAAAATACGACTCATTATATTGAACCACATGTTTCATTTGTTCTGGTAAATGCAGGTGGTATGATGTCAATTTAGATAAGGCAATAACCTCAATGTCCTTGTGCCAATTAAAATTTAAATATTAAGCTAAAAGACATTTAAAAAAAAAGATTGGAGAGTAATTTAAATAATTTCGCTTTTAAATAGAAGAATGTTGAATGCAATAAATTAAATATATTTAAAATATAAAGCATATTATTTGTAAGAGTAAAGGGAATATAGAACCTAAAAATTGAACTCTTGGGAGAAACTAGCAAATTGTGTACTTTTTAAATTCTTGTACCGAAAGACTCATATTTGTATCGATAATAATCACTTAAAAAACATAACATTTGGAAGAGGCATTTTGTTACAATCAGGAAAATAATACGTTTTCATGAGCAGTACGTAAAGAAAATGTTTTTTTTTTTTATCCTCGTTATTTTTTATTTGTCACGCATATATAAGATTTATTACTTAATTGCTTTCTTAGTGTATCAAATTTACTATTCCATCAACAGTTTCATATTATTGTTTTTTTCTTTCTTTCTTTTGTTATGTTTTGATAAGATCAAAATGCAAGGAAACTTTTAACTATCTTTTGGAGGTGAACTTAAAACTGTCTTTGGGTGGAAGACTTAAACAGGGGTTTAACTTTAGCTACTTATTAATTATGTCAATTGTTGTTTATTTTTCTTTTGTTCAGTATTCTAGTACTGGATATAAATATTTAAATCTCAAATGAATGAGAGAATATAATTACTTATATTCAAGTTACGTGCTTTCTATTTTATTATTTTGTTAATGGTAAATCTGTATGGTGAATTTAAAATTCTTAAAAACAGACTTGTATAATCAATAACAAATTGAGTGTTATATTTTGAATAAGCTTATACGGAAACTTAATTTTTTGTTTTTTAATCATTTTGTGATCCACTGGATTTCTATTTTCTTGATTGGATGAACGACCTAAGTAATCAAAAAATTATAATTCTAGATTAATTTTATAGTGAAAATTTTGAATTTCGCATAGTTTACATGAAACAATTCAAACATTCAAACTAAAAAGTAACTTAAATTGTATGCATTGGGATAATTTCAAACACTTTTCACGAATTCTGGTACAAGAAGTATTACAATCGATTTAAGTGTTAAAATAAAACACTACTTTCTAGAATCACATATTTTGAAACTTAAATTGTACTCTTGTTTCATCATTTTCTATAAAATAAAGCACTACTTTCTAGAATTACATATTTGAAACTTAAATTGTATTATCTTTTCATTATTTTCTAGAGTATTATCAACCGTCCAGGCCCCAGTTCCCAAGTTTAAGTGTCCTATCTATGTGGAAGATTTGAACTACTTTTCGTTTTTTATAAGACTGATGCAACAAATTTGTTTTAGAATCCAGAAAACAGAAATTTTAGATTTTATGAATATACTTACTTTTATTTTGTCGCTGTAAATGCATTAAATGAAATTCTCTTCCTCCCTTCTACATTTTTCCTTGAATAGTTATCCATAGAAAAATATTTCTTAGAGATCATTATTTTGAACCTTTTATTACATATTTTATTCTTATTTTCCCTTTCACGTTTATTCGGTTGCATATAAGTACGAAATCTCGGATTGGATTATTATTTATGAAAGGGTGCACAAAAATACTACCCTGAATTGAATCAACTAATGGTGATGATTAAGTTATCCAAAAGAGTTCCTTCGTACATCAATGACAGAAAAAATTTATTAATTATTTGAATGTTATTAGAATGCATTTTATAGTATTTTAAGCATGGCATTACGGCGGCAGTCTTCCATAAATTTCAACAAACAATGAGAGGAGTAAAAACCGCCTAATAATCGGCCTGACAAGGAATTCCTATTTGGATCTATTTTCTAAGGCGTTGCAAAGGGGAAACGGTCAAGCTTTTTTCGTATTCGAAGATGGAGAGTTTGAATCCCTATCACCAATATCAACCAACCTCCGTCTAAATCTCCCTAAGTAGCAAACATATCCCCGCTTTGAAGTGGTGATCCACTAATTCGGAAAACTAAATGACAATACAGCCATTAACTACACTAGATACATATGCTCTCAACGCAAACTTGCCTCGGTGTGTCTAATTAAGTTATTCCCCGACCAAACCCGGTTACTCCCCGTGCATGAAGACCCCTCACCTCAATTAGAGACTGCCGATGACGTCGATGGAAACGATTTAAATGTCACTTAATGCAGCAGGGGATGTGTATCATTTGTAGTAATGACTGGAAAAATCACCTTCTCTAAATATCGTCCAGAAAGTCCCTCAACATTTAAAAAAAAAACATTTTCCCTAAAAAGGAATCTGCGGGCTCCCTTCCGCTAGTTGCAACTAACAGCGACAGAAGAAAAAAGCTCCTAATAACTGACCTGGCAGGGGATTCCCTTCTGGTTTGGTTATCTAAGGCGACGCTAAAGACGCACCAGACAAGTTTTCCTCAGACCGAAAGAAAGGCAGCTCGAATAGCTCCGTCACTCAAGGTTACCAATTTTTATCAAGGGATGAAACTATCTGCCCCCTCCCCCCAATGTGGCGAAAATATCTCCATCGAAGCACATGCTTAAGACAATTATAATTTTTTATAGTTTTGCTATTACAGTTTTTATATAGAGAAAGAACTGAATACAAGCAAGAAAATAAGACTTTCAATCCACAAGGCACACATGATAGTTCAACAGCCATTTTGATAAATAATTGGCTCCCGTATACAAATGTCAGACGAACAACTTCTTTAATAGATTCCCAAGGGATACTAGAATGGGATCCTGCACTAAAAGCATGTAAAAGGTGGGACCATCAACACTTACGGTATTGATTTATTCAGTCCGTGGAAAATACATTCTTTCGCTTTGGGACGCTCCGCGGTCGTTCTAATGGTTTTCTCTTTGGTTCGATGGAAAATGGTGAAACGTGTCTGAAATTCGAATGACAAGTAATGGTTGTGTCGGTGTTAAGTTTACGGTGCTCTGAGAAAAGTTTCGAGGTTGAATTTCTATGTTCATGGTTAGACATTTGATATTTTTCGAAAATGTGTGATTTTAGGAATCTTTCGATTTGTTAAATCAGTTTTTTTCCCTGATCCAACATTATACTGCATACAAATGCATTTTTTTAAGCTTTAAGACACTGGCTTTTTTTACTTTTGTTCAGTATTAAATATTTATATAAAATATGAAATAATATAACAAATTTTCGCAAGATATAGTTTTTACAAGATTTTATTTAACTTGCTATGTTTATATGTTGAAAATTTATTCTCGAATTTAGTCCACTTCGTATCATCCGATCAAGCTGAAATTTTGCGTACACGTATGACTCTGACGACAATATAATAATATGGTATGCTCAAGCAGTGACAGGCTTGGGGGGGGAGCCTTGTACTTTGTACTCGAATTTTAACTCACTTTTTCTATCATTTGATCCAGCTGAAAATTCGCATACACGTGTAACTTCGACGGCAATACAATACTATGATATGCTAAAGCTTTTATATAAATATTTATACATACTAGCTATGATAGATTTAGGGAGATGGGGGAGGGGAAGCTTCACACCTATAATACTATAATAACAACGTCCCATTTAGATGAAATTTTGCTCACACTTATAGCATACGTAATTATTTTTTAGTCTTAAACTTCCAGGCAAAAACAATTAAATAGCAAATATAAGTGAACATGTTTTGAATCAAGCTTTAATTTCAAGATGTATTAAAAGATATTAAAATTGTTTTCTTAAGTATAAAATAATATACGATTTATAAACGCTCGAGGCTTTAATATTTCCTATGATCTTAGATATAAATAAGTAACTT
This sequence comes from Nephila pilipes, assembly GCA_019974015.1. NCBI lineage: Eukaryota > Metazoa > Arthropoda > Arachnida > Araneae > Nephilidae > Nephila > Nephila pilipes. The sequence continues at coordinate 208,037 of BMAW01079024.1, read as the reverse complement.
TGGCACTTAAATTTTCCGTAATTATCCAGGTATCTTAGATAAGTGCCTCAAGCTCTTATAAACGAAACATTATTTCATTATTTTTCACTCAAATTTTTTTTATATATTTTAATCCCTCTAAATTAAATCTTGATTGAGTTTTTTTACTTATATATATGTGTGTGTGTGAAAAAGAGTACTTATAATACAAGTACATGTGATGTTGTATTGTTCGCAAATAAAAGTATTGCTCAAAAGTTTTCAATAGAAATAATGCATTAACACTATTATGATGTGTCAATGCATACTGTGTACATAATATGATGCATAAATCAAGAATGATAAGGTTGAGATAGTAAAAGTGTGAAGTATTCACGATTTCAAAGATCCAGAGTACAATATTTTTCAAAACAATTTAAGGTATTTTCATGTATTAAAAATAAAACAAAACACCCAAAAATTGTAGCACTAGGAAGTATAATTTGAGACTTAAGTTACTGAAAATTTCATAATCTAATGATCCAGAAATGCTAAAATCATACTTGTAATCGAAGTGATCTGTTTATTTCAAAAAAGTATACTTTGTTCTTTTATAAAAAGTAACGTATATTTTAGTATCTTCTGTGCATTTCGTAGAACGTGAAAGCTTAAAGAATGTTACATTCAAAATACATTATAAAATTTTATTACTGAGATAAGTTAGTTAACTTTTATAAATGTTATCATATCGAATGATTTATTTTTAAAGCAAGGAGGGTTTTTTTCCTTTAGAGAATCCACGTACAATCGATAATGTTCTAATAAATCTAAGCTTTTGTAATAGATGTTATTGAAGAAACCACATAAAAATCCTGCAGCCGCAGCTTTATCGCTTCATTTTTCTATAGCTGTAGAAGAAACTTATAATAATTTTTAATATTATTTTCATTTTTGTTGATCCTAATTAATTTTGTAACACTTGACACACAATTTCATGAAACAAAGAACTAATTTCTTGTCAGATGGGAATTGATACGGTTAAATTATTTGAGCTTATTTCTTTCCAAATCAAGAATCCCCAAACATTGTACCTCAAGCTAGTACCCTCCCATGATCAGTTAGAAAACAGACAGCAAAGAATAACGAATATTAATTATAGCGAATTTCATCTTTATTTCGAGGTGAATTAATGTGAAGTAATTGGAATATTTAGCCAATTCTTTCTAAAAACTGACGGTAAATTCATAATTCTGATTCGCAGTAAAGTGATGATGGAACCTGATGTTTATACCTAGCATAATACTCGTGTATATTATCACACTCTACGTGAGGTGGGATAATGAACTAATAATAGAAATTATACACATAATACAATAGCTCTCTTATTCAGCTGTCATGTATTATGATTTATAATAGCTCACAAACAGCTATTCGAAAACTCACTTTGCTATCTGTTGAAAGACTGAAAAACTAGCTTTCCGAAAATGGATTATTGATAATAAAAATCTTTGAAACTATTTTTATTAAATGCTTATTATTGCCAAAGTACAATAAGTGAAGCTGGCTCAAAAAAAAAGCACTCGTGTTTGAAATGGGAAATGGCATAACTCACTGTAGTTTTGTCCAGTGATCTTTCTCCTTATTCGCAGAAGTCCATGAATATGACGCCATTTGTATCACAAAAAATCATTACCGTATTTTTCCCAACTAATGAGACCGTCTTCGTAATCTTTGAAGCATATTCACCGGAAGAAAACTATTGTTTTGATTGTTACTTCGTTTCCATTCAACGCTGCAGCAATCAAATTTTGATTTGGTAACAAACAGCTGTCAAATCAAAACTGAATGAGTGTCAAATTGGTTTTGGTGCCGTTTCACACACAGCAGCACTCAATGCTAACAATACATTGGACTGAGCAGCTCCATTTGTCTTCAAACACAGGCATTTTTTGAGCTACTATCATATTTATTTTGTCAAACGACCATTTTTGTCTTCTAGTACTAGAAGATTGAACAATAAAAGACAATAAAAAATAAATAGTAATATTTTTCGTAATAACTAGAGTTTAACCTATGTTTCTCTCAATAGTGACTCGTTTTTCAAGCCAATAAATAGTTCAAATCTTGCTACTACCATTTTGATGGGGACAACTCGACACCAAATGAAAGACAACTCGTCCTGACAGAAATCAAATTTTAATTTGGTAGCAAATAGCTTCCAAATCAAAATCATTGAATCAGTGTGAAACTTGTTTTTGTGCCGTTTAACAAATGGTGGCACACAATGATAACACCAACTTGTCTTATCAACGGCATATCTTTCTACAGGAACTTTATCAACGGCACAGGAACTTTTTGAAGCAACCTCATATAGTATAATTTATCTTACTAATTTCAACTATGATTTAAAAAAATAAACCTCAGTTATAAATTCGTCATTTTATTCGATTGGTTATTTATTTGATGTGATTGAATTCAATGATAAACGTTGGATTAGTAACAATTTAAAATATATATATATTAGTATGAGTAGTTCATAAAGACACAATTGTGGGAATTGCAAATAATACATCTGCAGAAGAATAATACACGCAAGAAGTTTTATTTCTCTCAGATCTAAAAGTTCCATTTATTTCTAAGCGAGAGGAACAAAAAAATTACGTTGAAAAGAAAAGCAAACGGTTTTTTGAATTATTCTAAATTTCTCGATAACGGCTCGTTCGTTGTAGCAGGTGTTACAAGATAAGGGGGCCTCTCCTGAAAAGCTAACGTTTGAAAAGCGACAAAATTAAGCGGCGTTGACAGCAGTCTGGAATTTTTTTATCTCGTGCGAAAAATTCTCGTCTGCCTAGATGCTGATAAGGAAATGGCCACGCGCGGAAACAGGAAAAAGTTGAGGTTTTCTTCTGGAACGCTTTAGCAGAGTTAGTGGAGGCCTTTCTTTTGTTTGATTTTTATGTGATGCTCCCTCGTTAATTTTTTAATCCTTTGGAGAGGAAGCTATAATATTATAACAAACAACATGCTGGTTTCTCTTTCATAAAAATAATTTTCAACTCCCTGTTAAGCAAAATTTTATTTAGATTAAACCTAATCAATATATCAATTCATACAACGTGAGTCGAAATAGTGCCGAGCATTTATTAGAAAGTCAAAAAGTAGCGACGAATAAAAATGGTAAAAGTCTAAACAACGTTCTGGAACATGTTAAGCCTAAAAACAATTTTTAAAAAATAGAAATAAATGATCGTGTCTATAGTTTAGAATGATACAAGAAAACTTACAAAATTACTCTAAAAGTATTATACGAAAGGAACTTTAAATAAAAAAAAATAATAAAACCACCATAAATGTGTATGTCAAGAAGAGAAAATTTAGAAAACATCATTTGAGAATACTTATTTTTAAGTCATCTGAAATATGAATGAAAAATGGTAGAATGCTTACACACAAATAATTTATTACATTTTTATATAATATTGTTTATAAATAATTTATTTTTCAGAAAAATAATTTAGTTTTAGTCACTGAAAATAGCAAAATAATCTTCAAACTGTTTTAGATGTCATTAAATTATTTTAATAATATGCATTACATTTTTTTTCCCTTCAAAACCTTAAAAATGTTTCAAATATTTTTGGAGTAATAACATGTGTTATATACTACATTTCATATTTAAATAAAATAAATAAGAAAATTTCCGTAACTGATTAGTGATTAATGTAATATTAGTAATAAATTACAAGCGAAACATAAATATTAGTCCACACATTAAAAGCATTCAGCTGCTTAATTGCAACCACGTTTCTATTCAGTTATAAGTTAACTCATACATCAAGTCAAATGAAGAGGATACTTCAAATATTTATTATCAAAGAATTAAAAAAAAAGTAGATGCACATAATTGATGATAGAAATTAATTGATTTACAAAAGAAATGTTTAAATACGTATGCAGAAAGAAAAAAGAAATTTTTAATACTCTTATTTTCAAAGACTTAAGTTTGAATAAATTTCTAATTATTACATAGATTAATATTCCGTAATGATACAATAGTAAATGTCTTAAAATATATATAATACATTCCTCATAGCTAACATTTCAATTTTAATTGTCTAAATTCTTTAATAACGCATAATATAAATCATGATGATGAAATGAACCGTTAAAATAATGCCGATTTACACAATTTTTTCATAAAATTATACCATTTCTATTGAGAAGGTAAAAATAAAATTACAAAATCTCTCAATATGGGTCATGCCATTCGATGTTTAAATTGTATGGAATTATTTTTTCGTCTTTCTTGTCACTAATTGAGACAAAATATCGTTCTTCAAAAGTAAGACAACAATCAGTATCCAGGTTACAATTTATGATAAATAAACAAACTAGAAGATATAAAAGTTTACTCTGATGTACATAGCCTAACATTCACTGCATATAGCATATTTACTATCTACAATTTTTTTTTGTGGAAAAACAATTAAGCTATTTGAGAACCAGACAAAAACTATTTGGAATATTTCCTTTTTTGTAACGGCATGAGTTTGATTCCGTTTTGGTTTTATTTAGGCCATCAGAAAATGTGAAATCGAAATATTGATGTACATATTTTAACTCTTGGTTTAACTGGTTAAGTTAACAGGCTGTTAAGAGTTAAGTAATTTGTATGGAGTTTGCATAACTATTGGTCATTCATTGTCTGATAGAATAAAAATGCAAAAACTTATACTTAATAATTGTAAATTAAATAATCTATTGTTATAGAGGTTTTCCTCACAAAAAATATATGTCTTGGTTTTCAGTTTATATTTATCCTCTTGGAATTTTTTAAAAATATATCTTTCTATGGAGTATATAGATTTATTTTTACTAATTTTGAGATGCGTTATCTTTCTTTAATCTTCGTAGTAAAATACTAAGCAGTGAATCCCTTCGTTATAAAAAAAATAGATTAGCCCTTTGTATAAAATATATTTCTATTTAATTCACAGCCACAGTTTCTCTTAAGCTGATTAAAATTAAAGGAAAATTTTTAAAAACTCAATTTTAAAATTTTTAGTTAGAGTTAATTCGTTCTACGAGCTTCATCTGTCACTAATATTTACTTCAAATAGTCCAAAATTTTATTGTACTATTCAAATGGTTCGATTTTTGTAAAACAATGGTAAAGTAATCACACACACCAGTTATAAAAGTTCTCAGTTTTTCTAGAAATCTTTAAAAGCTGTTCGAACTGTTTCCGAAGGAACAGCCATTTTGGAAAGTTTATCTACCACAATGAAAACTGTGGAGGAGGAACTTTCAAATCAGATACCTACCTCTCTCTCCTAATGATAAGTATGACACGAGCAGCTGTTTGCACAAAAAGCATGTGATCACAGCTGCTATTAACAATGGAATCTTCTTCAGGCTTTTCATCAAGTAAAAGACCCATCTGTTGCAAATAAATGTTTTCCTATGGAAAAGTGTTGTTCACTTTTCGAAGACAAGATGGATATAAAAAGTATGGATGCTTCAAGAGGACGTTTTCGGAAGCAATGATAGTAAAATAAGAATAGAATTATTCCCGCAAGCTTTTTTAATACATTATAACTTCAAATCTACCACCCTTTAAAATTTGCAAATGTTATGCTATTACTATATTTTTAGCAATATGCCTCTATCACTTATACTATTGTATTTGTTTACAACAAAATATCATTAAAATCATTACAATAAAATATTAAAACATCAAAAATATCATTACAATAAAAAATATCATTTTTTAAAGGAACGTTTTTGTTTGATTATTACTATTTTTGAACACTTTTAATGTTTTGATTATAAGTTTACAGATCTTTAAAGATATTTAAGTTAGTTATTTTCTCTACGAAAATATATGTATAAAAGCAAATGGGAATATTTTCGCTTTCCCTCATGTTTACTTTTTTGAATTCATTTTATAATAGTTAACCAATCAATAAATACGATATACAATTATAAGTAATAACCGATAATGCCTTAATTCCTCGAATCGTAGATTAATCACTAAATAACCAAACTGAAATTAAGAAAAGTAGGAACTAATAATATTTCAATATAATAAAAAAAAAAGAAACAATCAATAACGAAAAGGAATAACTAATATATTAAAATAAAATGTTGAGTACATTATCACGTACTATTTGATACTTCATTAATTTAAAAATCTTTAGAGCAAAACTTCAGAAAATACAGGGATCAATATTTTTTTATAGTTTAATTCCAAAAGATAGCTAACAGAAATATTTGAATTTTCAACCCGCATATTTTTCACTTAGCAAAAATTAACATAAGAATGAGGGAAGCAGATGTCTTATAAATGTAATGGTTGGTGCTGATTTGAATAATGCTGGCTTAAGTTGATTTATAATCCCGCATATAAAACAAGCAATTAACGTTTTGACCGGAATAAATTGAAGCAATAAAATGGCCACGCGAACTTTTTCCCATTAAATTTAAATCCTGATACATATATATATATATATATATATATATATATATATATATATATATATATATATATATATATGAACAAACTTCAAAAAAATTATAATTCACAAAATATTACATCATAAACAAATTCAACGTATCAATCATAAATTCATTTATTAATATCTAAGAAACTGCTACATATTTAAAGAAATTAATAAAAAAAACTAAAAGAAAATGGATATAATTGACATAAAAATTATTATAATTGATTAAATGTACTAAAATTTAAAAAAAAAAATTAAAAACAAAAGTCTGCTGAAAAGAAAACCTCGTGAAAGAAAAGCGAAATTTGGAAAAATAGAAATAATGTAACTAATGCTGTTCCAAACTTTGGAATATAGAATAATATATCTTTCTAACGTTATTACGGATCAAACAATCACACTGAATGTATATATATATATATATATATAACTATATACGTGTGTGTGTTTATACTCGCTTTATAGCAATGCCTTAAACATACGAAATATTCTAAAAGATGTAAACTAAATAGAATTAATTTTTATTTATTCCACATCATTTATATACATAATACAAATTTTATATATAAGTTTTGTAACTTGAACGCAATATTTATATGCATTTTAACGGCAAAAATATTTCTAATAATACTAATATCAGAGGATTTTCATGTGATGAGAAGCAACCCTCCTCGTTGTAAAATCACGGTATATTAAACAAGCTTAACCGAGAAATAATATGCCAATCATATCTCGACTCAGAAGTTTAGCACTGATTTCTTATTGTTAATGCGATAAGTACGGTCACAAATACGATTTTTTCTGTGCAGATTGAAGGTTTCTAGATGTGTTTCTATTTTTTTTGTATAAACAAAAAGATGCACTAAATATTCGTAGATGAATTTTATGAAAAATAAGCATGAATGGGTGATTGGTAAGAAGAATAAGATTAAAAAAATATCGTTTGTATGCGGTGACGGGGGAAAGATAATATTCCATGAATATCATTTTTCTTCCTTTCAACGATAAAAAGACTGCTACGTTTTTATATGAAGTGAGATTTTTTTTTTTCTCACTCTATGGATAGATTGCGCAAATATTGATCAGACAGCCATCTAACTTTAACTCGCCATATTTTTGCAATAATCCTTTTTCCAATCATTCACTCATACAGTATAAATTGTTCCTACAATTACTGTTAACAACATAAGAGTACATAAATTCTATAATTCTAAAAAAATTGCAGTTAAATGTTAAGTTTATCTAACGCGTTGGATGGACTATTTATGGCATAGTAGGAAAATCAATGGCAATCTTATAATAGTGTCACACAATTTGAATAATATGCTCATATAGTGTGACATTCAGTACAAAATTACACACATTTTTAAAGAAAATTTAAAACCTTAATACAACTAAATGTATACTTATATAATAAGACACTCTTAAGAACAGCAGTCATATTCCGCTAATTTATAGTAAGTCTATTTAAATTCCGAGTAAATCAATTCCAAAAATAGTTTTTCATGAACTAAAATATTTATATATGACTAAATAACTATACGTTATGACTTCTTAAGGGATTGCAACACTCAAAAATTAAATAAATTTCATTATATATATATATATATATATATATATATTCTCCGAGTAAAGTCTATTTTACATTTGATGAGAGAGTGAGATCAGAAGAGGAAAAAACTTTCCCTGTTTCGAATTTGGACGCAAAGATTACTCAGAACACGTGATATTAGATTTAGGTGTCTTTAGGTATTTTAGCTGGAGATGAAAAGTCTAATAGTAGATACTACTTTGAAACATAATAACCACTGACTGAGAAAATGCATAAATCGTATGATTGAATAAATTTTTGATTAAATATAATTGTATTGAGAAATAAAGATAAACTCCTTACTGTGTTAATTAAAGTATAAGATAAATTAGGAAATTAAATTAAATTTAAGTGAAATCATTACACACACACTCACATTTTCGTCATACAAAGGCACATTCCTTATCTCTGTATCAGTAACATATATGCTATATATTGACGTTCTTATACGGTTATGTTAATTCTATGAGTGTTTTAATTGCTTTTCTCAAATGTAGACATTTATGCATTTTTTGAAATTTGATTACAATAAAATACAATAAATAAAAAGTAAAAAAGGTTAAAATTTCCCTACTGCTTATTATATTTTTAATTAATGAAAACATTTGAAAAACATTTTTAATATAAGAAATGTGTCCAAAAGTATAAAAATTAATCACAGAATTACTTAATATTATTCTAAGGGGAAGAAAAGTAATAAACAGATAAACATATTTCTTTATTTACATTTGTGAGGAGTATTTTAAAATAACCAACTACAACAGCTGAGAAAGAAAGACGTATAGATAAAACATGTGATAATCATTACTTTCTCAAACTTCTAGATTCTAGAACTTTGCGAACCTTCTGGAAAGTAGGCTTTACCCTAAAAGGTAGTAAACAAGACCCTTGCGGAATATGTTTAGACTGTTATTAAAAGCTTTCTTCAGTGATTAAAATCAGTTTCGGATGTAAAGTGTAGCTTTTAACTTTTTTAATATTTCCTCAATCGAATATTCTACTGGTTTTGTCATTGTAAGTAGCATCTAATAAATCTACAGGTTGGGTTTCAAAAGAATTATTAAATGTCAATTACAATAACACTCTCCTTTCATCTGCTCTAATGATAAATAAAAAATTTGGTCATGAATTAATCTGTTATTACAGATATGTTTAGATAAATTTGTTTAACAAAGTATGTATTAAAGACAAGTTTTTGTTAAAAGAAAAACGAAACAAAAAACTTATCAATCAGTCAATCGAAAAGTACCAAAAAGCTTCTTGATTTCCTCCCCCCCCTTCAAACAGCTTTTTTTTACGAATAAATATTAACTAAATATGTAAACGTTACATTCATTTGAAATATAATTAATTTTCAGAATTAAAATTCAATTTTTATAGTTTTAATCATTAAAAATAGAACATTAAATGTTTTAAAATAATAACAAATCACATCCATTTTTTATGAAATAAGTTGGTAGTTTACAGAAAATCGTAAGTTTTAACGATATTTTATTCCTTTGAAATTCTCGTGATTCCAGATAAATAAATTCTTTGAAAATGAATTATTCAATGAGCTTTAAGAATTGCTGCCTCGCTAAATAGTTTCTACGGAAATTGCAATATTTTTAAAATTTTATGAAGCCAAAAAAAAAAAGTACCAAGACTGGAAATATTTCGCTAAATAATGTATTTTCGGTGAATAAATTTAATAAGTTGATTTAAATTTGAATAAATATTAGTTTTTTTTTCATTGAAATACTTATTTCACAAATAGACGGATGATAATAAAACGAAATAATTTCTTAAAAAATTACGTTTGCAAACATTTAATTTGGTAATCTTAAAAATGAAATTTATATATATAAAAAAAAGAAATACAATTATTTTCAAATTCTTAATAAGGTACTGAATGTTTCACCAATGTCACGATCATTGATAGAAATTGGTTATTCAGAGGAACCTTAAACTTTCAAAATTACTTTTAATGAGAGAAGATATTTAGGTGCACATCACATGGTTTTTACTAATTGAAAGAAAAAAGCTCTTTTCCAATCTTAGCTTGTTAACATTGCTTCGAATTCGGACAAAAAATTCTCATAACAACGGGTAGACACTCAGATAAAACTCACAGCTCAATATTTTAAACTAAAAATATAATTCATCTTTATATTGTTTGAAACTTTGTAGAAGCAGCATCAACAACAAATTATAATTCAATCACTCCATCCAACATTTCAATTTACTTCGAAGGCCATAAATGGAGTCAAATTATCTCTCTTTTTGATTAGAGCACTTCGAATATTCATCTACAGTTTAGTGAGTTTGTTTTATTTTTCACTAACCTGCAGGTACACGCAAGAAAAGAAAACAATTTGCGAAACTGTCAAAACTCGTTCATAACTTTTTCAACAAACATGTGTTTCCGACCTTTTTCCATGCATTTCAATCAACGGTGACAATCCAATTTGCAAAATAGGCACCAACAAGCAGATGAAAGCGAAAAGGTGCACCTGCTAAGCAGACTCGGGACACACCCTCACACCAGAACAAAAACAATATGGAAAGATCCCTTCCTCCGATGCTTTTGTTTGCTGTTGCATCTCTCTCGAACCACACCCGGGTATCTTAACACCTTGGTTGAAGATGTATTGTTCCTTTAAAGCACTTAAGAACTTTCATAAATTAATCGCTTTTCGACGCGATCCATGTTTCGTGTAATACAGAATAAGTTCCATCACTTTATAAATTTCATGCAATGCATATATAATAATAAACAGAGAGCTATATATAATAATATATAATTATCAAATAATATATATATAATATGCATTAACAGTGCTATATTTTCAAACAATTTTTAAGGGACTTCGTACTTTTCGAAATGAAAAACGGTACATTTTGACACACTTTTTCCGATTCATCATAAATCAATAATTTTTACTCATTTCAATGTGAATCTTTGCCACTTTGTATTATAAAGTGTAAAGTTAAGAGTATTGAATCAATTTTTGCTATTAAATCAATAATTTCTTAAACAATGTGAAATATGCATACAAAAGTTTAAAAAATAAATTGGCTTACCTTCAGTTACCCAAAAGGGAACGTTTGAAAGATGTAGAGTAGAACCATCATTCTTATACCAAATCAAAGCTAAATAGTGCCTTTATTCTCCAAACCTCAAATTTTAAATTTATCTCACATTTAAAAAAAACTGAAAATTTTAAATATATCACAAAATTTGGAATAATTAACTTTTTTTTTTTTTTATCTATCCTGCTATAAAATAAAATCTGATCATCCCGTTAGTAAAATTGAGGTTTACAGAATAGAGATCTATAAGTACAACACGCATATAAAATTTTAAAATTCTACATGTAATTTTTTTTTTAATCCTGTGGGAAAGTGGGAAAATAAGAAACTGAGAAAAAGCGAATTGTTTACATTGCATTTAATGAAAAAGTCGCTTTTAACATTTACATTTTTTACTGCACAGGGCTTCATAACTGTCTGATTTTGACGCGGTTTGCTTTAAAATGCTCCCAACATTCTACACTATTTTTTGAAAAAAAACTTGAAAAATTCGAATTTTTGAAGGTGCAAAGGTACTAAGTTCTCTTAATATAAGTTTATAACAAAAAATTCTAATTCATTACGATACCAATGGTACGTTTATACAAGCGAAGAGCAAATCTACATACATATAAAAAGGACTGAGTAAAAATGGCAGACATCGCACTTAAAAGCAACAGGAGAATTAGTGGCCTCAAATCTCGTAACTTTGAATTTCAGTCTAATGCTTAGGACGATACATGAGCTGGCACCCCCTCTCCAAATTTCCCCATCACGCCAACGTTAGAACTTGGAGCATGGACAGATTCTCCAAGTTCTCCGTGTCGTGGCGTTGAGGCATGACACGGAAGGTCTTAATTGATATCAGGACTCAAACTCACGTCTCGACGGAAACAAAGCAGGCTACAAGACCACGACTACTCGGCTACCGCTCATTCTTTGGGTCCTTGTCTACATATAAAATAAATTAATGTATCAGTCTATAAATTACGAAATAATTACTCTTCCTATAAGTTTAATTTCAACCCATCAGAGGTCCTAAAAAGAAATTCTATTTTAAACTAAACATTTCAGAATGAAAAAGTAACTTTTCGGAAACTCAGTCATTTCTCTCAATAAACACGCATTCTATATTAAAAAGAAATTAAAAGGTTTTTACTCACATGCAGAAAAATAAATTATAATCGAATCTGGAATTAGGAAGAGCTTTGAAAATAAAAACTTTTTATAGCATATATTTCCTTAGAAATGGAAACTTTAACAGGTGTAGTAATAACTCAAAGGTACACACACAGACGATTATATTCTTCTTTTGATAGATATTTCTTCCCCACGTTCATGCGATAACTTTATCACATACGTTTAATAAAAAGGAATAATTTATCAAAACTCTTTTTTATTTTAATGTTTTGTTTTAAACAATGATTTTATCGAGTCAATAAAATTAAAACTGCCACGTTAAAAAAAATTTCAGGGTTAAACAATATTTTGATAAAACTCCTAAGCATAATTTATTTGCTATACCCAGTACATTTATGCAAATTATTATTCATTATCATTGCTTCTTTGTTCAAATTATTTTAACTGCTTTGATTTTTAAATACATCTTGTAAGTATTTATAGCACTGGAGTTTAAAATTGAATTCGAAAGGTTTCGCGTTTGCTTTTGTCTTGAGTATATCGTTCAGCAATTTTTTGAAATTCGAAAATTCGTTAAACCTGCATTTTGCGTAGTTCACTTGAGAAATTTTCTACCGAAACATGATTGCCGTACTCTCTGAAGAGTTTATAAGTCGTATTTCAAATAATGTAAAGCAATTTCGCTACAACGATAATTTACTAAATTAATAGGGGTATCTTTTTTAAAACAGAAAATAAGGAAGTTGAAACTTTAATCACGAGATTGTATAGAAAACTGATGCTTTAGATAAACATACCGTTGTGGATAGTATCCATTACTTATTATTTTTAAAACATATAATATTTTAATTAATCCTAATCATAAAATCCCGAAACAATAAAAAAAATGGAAAATGTCATCTATATCATGAATACAAAAATTAATTATTTTCATATACTTAAAAATACATGAGAAAAAATTTATTTTTATCTTTGAATAATAATATTTACTTAAATAATGAAGCTTTTGATGTTTCCTTAGGTTTTTTTTCATGTTTGTTTCATTTTTAATCCAGTCTAGAACGCTGTAAAGTTTAAAAGGAAAAGGAAAAATTCCATTATGTTCCATGCCTATTTGTAACTTTCCATTATTTTATACATTTTTAATTATATGAGATAAATAAATCTTCTTTTTAAGACCTTTCTCTTGATCATATAAAATGATCTTAATGACGAAAAATAAAACATTAAAATTCTCAAAATATTTCAAAATTAGTTTAAAAAATTTAAACACTTATAAATCAACAGACATAAAGCCTAAAACTAAATTTTAAAAACCCTACATTCAGTTTAATGTCTAAAATTAAAAAAATTATGTACGGTTATCACCAAAATTTAGAAAAAATAATATATTCATTTTAACATCCAGAATATCATCTCTGAGAAAAAATCCGTTAGTTTATTCTGAATAATACAATTTTAAGGAGACACAATACCATAAAAATGACCAAAATATCGAAAATGCTTTTAATACTTTATTTTAATTGCATGACTTTTCTTAATAGGCGTACGAAAGCTTCTAACTCCAAATGCATTTTTTAAAATATAAGATAAATTTTCTTTAATAGTGGGCCAAATAATTTAAACTGGCTTTCAAAATTAAACTGATTTTTTTCCTTCTCTTTTTTTTTATTTTTCATGGTGGTTATGAATTTAAGGCAGTCTCCCCACAATATTAAAGAATCGGACCCGAAACAAAAAAAATTTCCAGTAAAAAAACACTCGAATATTATATTCTGAATTCACTGCACTTTAGAAAGTAGACTTTTAAAATTAATAACTTCTTATTTCTACTTGAGTCAATTTATTTTTTCTGGTGAAAAATGTGTTCCATATTTCGTCTTTAACACTGTAATGACAAATAGGTTTTAAACTTTACTTGTTCGAATGAAAAATGGCGTATTTTTGGAATGTTTCTAAATTTTAAGAACACTAAGTCATAAGCAAAAGAAGGCGATACAATGTCACAAACTTATAAGAAAGTTGGAACAGTTTTTTTCCAGTAAATGTGTGCCAAGTTTCCATCGGGTTCTGCGACATTAGGCGAAGACAGCTTTATAACACTGAGGTTCTGTTAGTATATATATATATCACTCCTACTACTACAACTAAATCCGTGAAACAGAATTATAACAAACGCTTGTAGGAAATTGAGAATTTTAAAATATTGAAATATTTTGAAAAAATAAAATTTTAAATAATTGAATATGTAATTTTATTTCTGAAGAGAGAGCATGCATTTATGTGCATTCGAATATGAGGAATACAAACATTTCTTATAAATATCTATTAAAAAAAATCCGCTGAGGGTACCAAGCCCTTTTAATTTCAAAATAATGTAAAGATATTTCGTTCTATAAAAATGGTATCTGCACGTAAAAACTTTGCAATTGTGCAATTCTTTCGAACAATCACCAGAAATGGAACGAAATTTCACCACAATAAGCAATTACAAATGTGTGATTCTTCAAATGTTTGCTGCAGGTGAAGATCCAAACGGAAGTTGTGGGGCAATTATTTTCATTGATAAGAGGGAATTGGCTGCACAGCTGGGTCTTTTCATTTACCCTTTGAGGAAAGTGAGCTTCCTGGTCCTCCCGTTGGTCAAACAGCCATAGTGACATTTCCTACAGGTGGCACTATGAAGGGGAAGAGAGAGATGAGATGTTTTTAGACTCCCTGGCGTCCCAAAGTGAGAAGTCTGGTTTCTGTATGTCCCCAAGAAATTTATGTTTTTTTGAAGATAATTGCTAGTCACATTTTCTAATTGATAGTGTTGTTTGAAGAGTTCTGTTAAATTTGATTTTTGTTTAATTAATGTCACACTGGATCAATTCATTAAAGAATTCTTTCGGATTTTGGATCAAACGATGAGTATAACATCTAAGCTGCTACTTCAATAACTAAAATTCTACATCAGCTCACGTGAAAATTTTAGGCTGTTGGAATTTAACGTACTACATCCCCTATTATACTCTACTTAGTGACCCTAAAATTTGATTATTGTATTTGACCCTAAAATTTAAGTTTAAGAGGTTATTAAGTTTGAGAGGCTCTTTTGAAATTAAAATGATTTGCACCATCTTTTTTATTATACATTACAATTACGAACAAGGGCCTACAAGGCATTTGAATTTGTACTTGTTGCTACTTTATACGCTAATCTAACTGTATTAAATGTTTCTTTAGTTTTAAATCAAGATTTTTAAATGAATAGGAAATTTTTCAACATGTTATCTAAAGAAAATAACAAAAAGTTCAATAAATGTTATTTCTCCCCTTTTCTTTTTTTAAAATCAAAAATCGATTACTATGTATGTAATACTATCGTCATCGTCTTAGGAATATTAAATATTTGTAAATATTTTTTAACACATTTCTCTTCAAAACCTTAAAGAAACAAGCTAAACTTCCATTAGAAAAAATGAAATGGGAAAGATCTAGAAATAGTTTACTGGAAGAAATATTTCCTTTATTGAGTTGCATGTAAACAGAAAGTGACTTTACGAGATATTTTTAAGCTATTTTACAAACATATCAAAACCATTCGATTTCAGTTGAAGTTAAATTAGTTTTTGTTAAATTTGGCTTTTGTTAATGAATAATTGTTCATTGATTGCTGAGATGATTATTGATTTTAATTTCAACAAGAAGTTTTTGTATCATATATAGTTAACCTAAACGTATATAGGGATTTATTCCAATGCAATGCTCAACTATATTCCATCTGCCAATACGAACTTTGTTTCATATATATTTATCTGTTCTTTCCCTAAAAATATTGCAATAAAAATATAATATACACCATACCGAACCTTTCTAGGATAACTCGAGCTTTTTATGCTTTGCGAGAATAAAACATGGAAAGGAAAATGGCCAATGTTTTGCCAGAAAGCCATTTGCTTATACCAAATACATTTATTCTCCTTCGCTTACCTCTTCTTTTTGCTACAGGAAGGAAAAACATTGCTCATCAGAGGCTAAAGCGAAATATTGATCTAATTTTCAGATTGAGAAATAGGTATCTTTATACTTTTTTACCATCGTGGCAGGTTGGCATCATTTTTCAACAATTTTTGGGCGTTTTCCAGACGCCAGAGAATTTTTTATGGTTATTCTGCAGACTCCTTCAACCCACACATTTGGAATTGCATATAACGAGATAAAGATTATAGGTTTGATTCTGATATTTATCTGTTATGCTTACGTCTGGATATTGTTTTAACAATTGGATAAATAAAAGTTATAATATATTTGCAGTGTGTCTTATTTGTACATTTGCATTTAATTATTACTTTACTTAAAAATATAATATAATATAAATAGCTTAAGAAGCTAATTACTTTTTAAATTATAAATATTTTTAAAATATAAATAAAGAATTTTAAAAGAATAAAAGCAGAATGTTTTTCATTGTCTTGAATTGATGGTGGAATGATAATTCTGCATTTGTTAATTAAACTCTTCTTTCCGTCTCTCCTATAGTATATACATTTCAGTTATTTGTCTAACTCTTAAAATTTAGAATATTCTTAGGCCATGAATACTAATATCACCTTTTATTAGTGAAAAGATATAATTTTGTTGTAATATTTATACAAACAAAATGAAATCCACCCTATGCTCTTTTCGAATGAAAACTGATAACTGGAATGTTCTGAAACATCTTACGTTTATGACTTAATTAAAATGAAGTTAAGTTTAAGTTAATTTAAAATGAAAACAAAATCTCGAATTTACAAATTTTAGGTCATTCATTTGCACAAATGCGTAAAATAGATCCATGAAGTTATTATTTCCTATTGAGAAATCATAAAACTATAAATTTCGTACAACAGGCTTCATAATGTTAAGCTCAAACCTTGTAATGCTTCTATTTTTATACGTTGAATAGGTTACAGAGTTTTGATTGTAATTTGAAAATTTCTTAAGAATCTCATATTTTTCAACTCTTCAAATGTTATGCAGCTATTACTTAGAGAGAAATTCAGACTATAAATACATTTACTGAGTTACTTCTCATTGGATTTTCTAAAAGAATTTTCTTGCGTGTATGAAGAAAAGATGTTAATCAAATTTTCATATCGTATTCTTATACTTTCGTATTCTTATGGGTATTCTTATACTTTTTTTTACCATCGTGGCAGGTTGGCATCACTTACTCACAATATTGGAGCGCTTGTGTACTGGATAATTGCATAAATTTTACTTCAAAAGCATTTTTATTAATTTTGGTCGCAAAATTTCTTACATTATAATATTATTCGTATTAGCTGTGTCCTAAAAAGAGAAATTTCTTATTTTAGCTAGCGTCAAACACACAACCAAAGCTTTTAAGTCAAATGCGGAAGTTATCATAGAATGTCTACAATTAAGCCAGAACTAGGTAAAAAGGAAACAATGGGAATGATTTTTTTCGAAAAAAGTCATATATATATATATCCATATCAATAAAATAAGTGGAAATTATACATTTTGTGGAACTATTATAAACGAAATGGTATATAATATATGCATATATTATACTATTGTTTATTATAGTTATATGAAATACAATCCATACACATTCTAAGCCACTACTTAAACTCCATCTATTACAATTTTCAAGTCGATGATGGTTTTATATATATTAAACAAAGATTTAAAAAAAAAAAACTAACGGTTGTAAGAAAGAAAAATAAATTTTCAAATTCGATTTCCTATCAAATTTTACCAGTTCTGATTTCACTTTTTGATACGACTGAAGGTGAAATCGAGACATATCACGGCGATATGTTATATGAAAGACTTTCACCTTATTGGCGCATCAATGCTCTATTGATTCAACTGCCCGTTGTGGAAGCAGCTGAAATAATGCGATTTTTTTAAATGCGGTACTGAATGAATTTCTGTAACAGCATCTGTCGAACAACAAGAGTCAAAAGGCATCAGCTATATTTGAACATAAGCACACACTCCAAAACAATCAATTTGGGGTTTTTCCCTTCTAGCCAATTGTAGTTTCCTCCATTAGAAAATTTTGTCTCGTTTCTTCCAAATCAAACAATTTTTTTTCTCAGTATTGTGTTACATGTCCCTTCATTATTGATGGAAAATTTTCAATCCTTTTCTTTTTAACATATGGCCCTTAAATTAGTAGTTAAAATTATATGCTCTTTAAAAACTATGCAATATTCTTTTATTTCGAAAATTGCTCGCTCTAACCAACATTATAAACTTAATATATTTTGTTGATTAAAAATTATCGACTTGCGTTTGTTCATTTCATAGAGTACATTAAGAGGACACTGTGATGTAGTTTAGAATTGCTATTCATATATATATATGGCCTTTTCAAAATCGTAGATTTCAATCTATAGTAGAATATTTCTCAACCGCTCCGAAGTGATCTATACCAGATTCTCTAATAGAAATAGAATTTAAAAACGATGTAAAAAATATTATGTATGTTTAGTGAGACTGGGTCTTTTTTTTTTTTTTTTCATCTTTTTTTAAAGTAGGAGTTTCACAAAAATCGCGAATAACTTTTCCAAGGAGTCACAGATAATCTAAGAGAATAAGAAATGGTATTTTTTAATTAAACTAATATGGATATAAATATTTGTATTTTCAATCAACAAAATTGCTACATTTTATAAGAAATACGATTCTTTGTGTTTTAAACCTTATTAGTACGTATTTATAATGAATAAAAATAAATAATTCTATGCGGGGTAACTTCTTGTGGATAAAGTGAGTTTTAATCCTTCCAATAGGTTCAAGAAAAGTATTTTCCAGGAATTTCCCCCTTGGGACGATAATTAGGACAGCAAAAAATGCAACCATATTTATTGTATCCGTATAAATAAATGTTCAGAATGTTATTCTCGGTTTATTTCTATGATCATTTCAAAGGTTTTTGTTTCTCAAGAAAAGTATATTGTTTCTTTTTCGTCTTTATTTTCATAGCTTTCGCTGTGTCTAACTCAATATAACCTCATACTCTTGAAAATGCCGGATCGTAGTTTGAAAACAAAGAATCGCTTCTTATTACGCAATAACAGAATTTAGTGAATTAAATTCAAAATAATCACAATGGGACTTTAAAAGTTGAATCCAAAACTGAAAATACCAGGAAGAAAAAAAAATATCAATTTTCAAAAAATTCTAAACTTTTTATTTACACGATTTTAAACTATTCTAGATTATTCTGTAAAACTTTTCCACAAGATTAAATTATTAAGAAAAGAAAGAAAGAAATTGGAGAATTAAAAAAAATCAAAAAGAGTAAAATTACGTTAGAATGTTTGATGTCTAAGAGGATTCTATACCGACAATGTTAAATTGGTCATTTTTGATTTGCCTTTTCTCAAAGTCTATTATTGACACAAATTTGAAATTTTTATGCAGGTAAAATACATCTTTCTCATTATGCTGAAATGAGATTTTGTCTAATTTTAAACTTCTTTTTAATTTACAAAATATTGAATCAGACATAGTGAAATCTGACTTTTTTTTCACGCAAGTAAATTTGTAAAAAATATTTTTTAAATTTTTTGCAAACAGCTCATTTCAATATATATTAGCATGCTTTTTTAACATCTCTTACAAAAATTACACACCTAGGAACAGTAGTTTCTTAGAAAAGGGACATCGCACATGAAAAATCACATTTTGTGGTAAACAAATTTTAATGTAAAAGTTCTTTCCTATCAGAACACCAATGCTCTATGCTCTAAATTATTTACATGTATTTTTTAATTTCATCGACCCCTCTTTTTAATTGTCTTTTTTCTTTCCTAACATACTTTGTTTTTGGTAAATTTGAGTATTTTGATTTTAACAACCTCTATTTTCTTGTGGAGTTGCGTTCCCTATATCGAATAACCACCAGGCTCAATGCTCAGTTTTCTCAAAATTTATAATTTTGAAACATTACCAACATTAAAGGAAAATATAGCATTATATGGAGAGAGAAGACTCCAAGAGGAGAGAGAGAGAGAGAGAGAAAACTTAAAGAAAGGACTTAAATTTGTACAAATGTTTTCCTTCGGATGCTAGACCAAATCATACTCTCATTCTAGTTTTGGGTACAGACATGCAAACCTTTCTTCAATGGTTCTAGATTTCATAATCTCTAAAAATGGGTCCCACAGCCCCCACCAAAGCAACAGGTAAACTGTTTTTACGACGATAAGTTTCCTCAAGCAATTCCACTTTTTAAATTTATTCATGTACCTGCATTTGATGAGCAAAATGTATGCTGAAGCTTTTCAAAGGTTGATAGTTTGTGAAAAAACATAACCCTTACGGTTTGTCGCGTATTCTTTACTCTAGATATATTTCTCCTTATGGCTACATCGTAATATGTTTACAGACGTTGATTTCTGCCCCTGTCAATTCGTTTTTTTTAGACAAAGGTTTTCCTTCTCAAAACTTTTGGTCTCTCGTTTTTTACCAATAATTTATAGTAAAAACTTAATGTTTCAATAAGCGACACATATTTAATTATCAATCAAAACTGAAATGCGTTGTTTACATTTTTCGTCCTATGAATAGGCATGTCCCCGTTTCAGTGATAATTTAGAATGAAATTTTTGAAACTTTTAACTATCGTAGAAATTGAATTAATGTATTTTTGGGAAAGGTGAAAATCTATAAAAATTGAAAATAAAAAAAAATCTCATATCATTTCTTTTTTTGTTGAAGAATTTGAGGTTCTGACACCCCTTAAGTACAAATTTAAATTTTGTTAGTTTTACTGAGTTAAAATTCATTAAAACACAAATAACTTTAAAAAAAAGCATAAAATTAGGAATAAAATGACTATTATTATCTCTTTCCATAAACATATTCCTTTCATAAAACAGAAATATTTTTCTATTGTACCACGATACACAAGATAAAAATTCTTTCAGCACCATTTTTCTGAGTCGTAAACTTCTCTTTCGCAAATGCTTTCGAAATCAATATTTATTTTTAGATTCCTACGAAAATTCTGTAAGATCTACAAAGGTTGGTCGAAACGGCAAAATAAATATTAAATGCCAAAACTGCTTTTCCAGTCGGGGTTTACTCCCCAAGGGATTGGATTTTTCTTCACCGAAAGAGTTTTTCCCTTAAAAAAATAATAAAGCAACAATTGGAAAGATAAAAGGATAGAATGATAACGTAAGCCGTTCTTACATTGTTTGCTAAAGAAGTTTTGATGGATCTCACATAAAAGGTGGATTGAAAAAAATAGTGCAACTACCTTTTCGGGATGGTATCAACAAAGAAAGGCTTAAAATGAAAAAAAAGAAGGAAAATATAATAAAGAATGCTAGCTAGCTTCTAGCGAATAATTCAAGTGAAAGAGAGAGAGAGAGAAAGAGAACATTAGACTTTTAAGAAATGATTAGAGCTGAGTCATTGTAAAACATTTAATAATATCTGCTTTTATAGAATTTTGACTTATTAATGATTGATCATCAAACATACTTTTCAAATTAAGATTGCAATCCTATTAACTTAATCTTATTTTTTTTTCTTAAAATTACGAATACATAACGTTCAGCACATTAATTAGGATGAATTTATACATATCTTCTAGTATTTAATATAATTTCTATGAATCGAGATTTTGAAGGGTGTAAAAGAAGTTCTTAGAAACTATACATTTCTTACGTCATTTGTATAGTTTTAGTACTTTTAAAAATACCAAGAATTTTTTAGAGAAGCAAAATTGGTAATTTAACGAACCAACTTCTTTTTTTCTCCCAAAGTTTAAATTTCATTTCTCAGATCTATACTAAAATATCTTTGTGTTTGCTCTATTTTTATTCATTTGAAAATTACAATAAAAAAGGGAAGATTTAATGTGATTTTCCTCCTATAATATGTATATTCATACAATGATATGAATTCCAATTGATACAAAACTCAACAAGCAACAATATTTCACTGCATTTTAATAGAAAAGCCATTTATGTATTGAATAAACAAAGGAATCAAAACTTTTGACGATTAATGAACAACAATATGCATGAAATGAGGCAAGGATATAAAATGTACAATGAGAATTTTAGTGAAGGTGTCTTGAAATTCCCATTCCATGGAAAGAAAATTTTGTCTTAAAAAGTGAGCCTTAAAAATTTTAAGCACATTATTCATTTATATTAAAAATGCTGGCAATAAAAATGAACTAAAATAGTTTGCTGAAAGAGGCACAAAATGGGGAAAATAACAGCTTATAATATAATTCTGTATTCAAAATCAATCTTAATTTAATTCATTAATGTTCCTTAACTTACCTTTAACAAGATATCATACATAATTACAACTTAGTACATATAGGAAATCTATTTTTTTGCAAACATAAAACTGCCAAGGGATTCTTATAAAAAATTAAAATGTATACATGAAAGGGTAATGAATCTTGCTAATGAATCAGTTTCAAAAATGATTCATTCTAAGTTAAATTGATTTTTTATCACCAAGTATTGAAATGAAATGAAATAAAAATAAGCAAACAAAATATATTGTGCTTAAATAAAACACTTTTAATTAATAAAATATGAGCGAATTCCTGTACATAAAATTCACAAGAAAATCAACTTAAATTGCAATTAAAAAACGAATGATTTAACAACCAGTTTTGTGATATATCAAAAGTGCATTCTAAAAACAGTATTTAAATATTATCAGAATCCCATTTTTTATCTTTAAATTGTATAAACTACAGCACAGTTTTATAAAACTTACTATTAGTGATTATTAAAAAAAAAATCCCTTAAAAAGTCTCAAAAAAAAAATAGTATATCTTTTCTTTTTAATTTGCTTACAACTACAATTTTTGTAAAAAATTTTATGTAAGGAGAAATAGGAAAAAATGAATTGTCAGTACAGATAATTATTAAATTCACTGGGTAAGAAAAAGAATTTGAGTGCTGTTTATTTTCTAATCATTCTGGAAAGAAAAAAATTCAATAAACCGCAATAATAAACATTTGAGGCACAGATAACAAAGCATTTTATCATGATAATGACATCTGCACAATTAATATTTAAATTTTTTACAGTATTGCGATATTACTCTACTTTCCTAACTTTTTTTTCTTAAACTAAAATGTTATCAGTGCATGAGAGTAAGTACTAAAGTGTATGAGAGTTTATTCTTGTGGTTAAATTTGTTTCAAAGGATTGAGAATTTAAAGACTTTTTAAGATTTTACATAAATATATCTACTAAATATATACATGAACAGACATAAAAATATTAAAATACTAGAGTTTTACCTTTATATTTTCAGAAATTTAGACCATATTCTAAAATTTTTAATTCGCATAGTTTACAAGTTATCATTCGTTACCTTAATAGCCTAAAAGTATTTAAAAATTACTATTTTCCATATTCCTCAACTTAAAACCAGTTTGAATTTTCGTTAATTATTTTAAAAATCTATTTCCATTGTAGACTTTTAGAATGAATTTTAAGTTTATGATAATGAAATGGAACTAAAAAAATTGTATGAAATTATTTATTTAAAAAAAAAAATACCATATTTTAAGAGCTAATCAAGAGAGAGTAGTTTCAACAAAAGCGAATTTATATGAAATATAATTTTTTTTGATGATAATAGCAATCTTGTTTTTATAGAAATATTACAACACTTTAAAATGTCAAGCTTCAGGAAAATCTCCAAATCTTTCAATTTCTATACATCTTTTGAATTAGATTATGTATGGTGTTATCAATGGGGGGGGGATAGTTTATTAACGCAATATGTTCATATCCGTATAATTACCAAGAATCCTGATTAATTAGCTAGCTAAAGATTATCTCGTTTCACAAACCATTTGTATAACTCAAATATTCATTCATAAAAAAACTAGTAATTTTTTTTTCCTTTTATGTTCTATATGTTATCCTGACTTTCAAACGTACGACGGACGAATAAAAAGAAAAAACGGAAATTCTTATGATACTCTTAGTTCGCAAGAATTTTACTATCATTATTTAACAACATCGTGTCTATTCCTAGAGCTTCTCAATACATGTAGTGACAGATTTAAGAAAGAAAACAAAATATTTTACGTACAAGGGTGTTTTAAAAAATTCCCGTATTAGGAATGAGAAATAAAGTTTTGAGAATGGGGTAACTCATTGCAGCCTTTTTCTAAAATTTCCATAAGTATGACGTCATTCGCATTGTAAGTAATCATAGCTGAAAACTTTTCCTGTCGACGAGAACGTTTTCGATTTCTTTGGAGCAGATTTAACGGAAGAAAGTCATTGTTTTGATTGTAGTTTCTTTTCCGGTAAAGAATGTTGAAACCAGGTCTACTTGATGGGCATAACTCGACGCAAATGACGACGACAGCTGGATGCAGTAATATTCTAATATTGTTTTGGCAATAAATGGTTGAAAAAAAAAGAAAAAAAAAAAAAAAAAAACTGATTCAGTATCAAGTTTGTTTTAATGCCATTTAACAGATGGGGGCACATAGTATTAACATCCATTTGCCTTAGCACCGCGATCTTTTTTCAAACACAAATGCTTTTTAAACCACTCTTGTATACATAAATTACGTAATATGTTACAAATTCCACATTAATGGTTATAAGAACAAATAAATTTATAAATTAAATATTTATTGAAAACCTTTAAAACATTTTTGCCCATTTGTGCATTCTTAGTCTAAATTTCATTAATATTAAAATCATTTACAAGAAATAATACAAACTGGAGAATTTAAGTACACATAATAGTTAGTTAATAAAGAACGTGAAAACTCATTCTATGAAAAATTATTTCTCATCAATTACATTTATTAGAGGAAATATACCTTTTAATTATAATGAGTAAAAAAATTTTTTTTGTGTAAATTCATCTTATTACATTTATATTTTCTGTGTATGTTCCATTCAAAAATACGCAAGTAACACTGATTTATGTACCACATTCATTAGGATATATATATATATATATATATATATATATATATAATAAAGCAATAATACAAATAGTAAATAAAAACCATTAAAAAATTGGTAAGATATTAAATCGTTTAATCAAAAAGAGTACATTATAAATAAAAATCTAACAACAAAACACAATATTGAAATTTTAAAAACTAATACAAGCTCATTAAAAAATACGCAGAAGTAATTTTAGAAAAATAAAAACCAAATACATTTTAATTTGTTTGGATCTTTTATTATTAAATACACTATATTATATTTAATAATAAAAAATATAAACAAATAAAAGGCATACCACAAGGTGGGCCTGCCAGTAATATTCTTGCTAATATTTACTAATATCTCTAAAAATATAATTACATTGATATTAATTATTTTACAATGTTTAGCTATATTATAGTTCTTGTATATATATTTTTTCAAAATAATAATAATAAAGATAAACCTTACTTTTGTTATTATCTAATTTACTTAAAATTATAGAAAAACTAATAATAAGGGTAACATTCTTGAATCGGAATACTTGGACATTTATTTAAAAAGATGATAGTAAAATTTATAGTAATTTTTTTGATTAGACAAATAACTTTCATCATATGGTACGCAAGGTAACTTTCTGGAATTTCGATTTTTAGAATATTATACGTAATTATATTTTACATAATAAAAATATTTAACAATACTTCATATAATTATTAAAATTTAAATAAATTTCACAAAATATACTTGTTTGCAGAATACCCTAATTCATCAAAAACATTTTAAAATATAATAACTATAAAATAAAAATCAATATTTTTGTTCATAATATAGAAAAATAATAAATTCTATATTTTGTTTATATTATAATGAATTGAGAAATCATCAATATAACAATGAAGTATTTGATCGTATGTTTTATTTCTTAATATTGCTTTTTCGTAAATTTTCTTAATTACAGCTTATTTTGATCTTTACGTAATTACTTTATTTTTAATATTTATAGTATTTTTTAATCATTATGTTTTAATTTTAACAAAACTTTGCAGATGGAGTTACCATTTCTTACCTAATCTACGTGATTTTTGCGTGAGACAATTATTTCAGAAGATACGCCATTTTTATTAAAAGTTTCCAATAATCTTGTAGTCATCGTAAGATTTTCTAATTCATATATCATTTCGTTTATTTTCGTTTTTCCATTATAATTATGTTTTGTTAAGCTGCATATAATACGCGTAATAAAGATAAAAAAAAAAAAGACAGCCGGGCAGCGTAACTTTCGCGCTTGTCGATTCAACAGAAGTGGTGACATGTTAGTCCAAAGAACTTCGCCATCCTGTAAGCGCAAGCGCAGCCAGAGTTTACATGGCGAAGCGTAATCTATTCTAAGTTGGTGGAAGGGAACAGCAAATATGCATTGATATTCAACACACACACACATATATATACATGTATATATATATATACATACACATACACACACATATATACTGTTAAGAACATTAATTGATGCTTCCCTGCTGCGCCTTTTTAAAAAAAGGAAAGGAGCGATCAACAGAGATGTCATCAGTTGGCAAAAGAGAGTTTAACCAATGACTTCTTCCCCTTGGCGACGGATTTGACAATCATTTAGCGACTTGGTGAGAAACTTGGCGACTTTGGCGACAAATGGAAAGTACTCGAAAGCGCTGAAACCTAAGCGAAAAATCGAACGGGAAGAAAATTACGGACTTTTCGTGAATTTTTGATATGACGTCACATCTGATCGGAATAGGAAAAAATACGCCAAGTGTTACAGTGGATGGATGAGTGAGTCTGGCGAAGGAATTGGTCTGAAAAGTTATTAAATGAAATTATTTCGTAATATATATATATATATATATGTGTGTGTGTGCGCGTGCGTGCGTGCGTGTGTGTAACTCATAAAATCGAACACATGATTCATGAAACGATATTTCCCATATAAATAAAGAAGTTCATTCAATTTACGAACATGTAGCACACAAATATATAACTAAATATGACCAGAAGGAATTAGAATTAAAAAATTTGTTTTAAAAGATACACCAATACAAATGATTCGATTTCCTTCTTATTGTTCAGCACTGAGCATAAAAAAGTTCAAAAATTACAATTACTATTTTTTGTTGGGTATTTTGAGAAATGGAAACGTTATTACTATATGTTACGTTTTCTTCGTTAATTAATCTGAATTTTTAATAAATTCACAAAGAAGCAAGTCATACCAAATTAAAATAATATTAAATGCAATTTTTGCTATCAATTTTTATTTTAGTGTTGGAAAATACACATCTTTAGCATTTTTATAGAAAAGAAACAGATGGTTAAGAAAAATTCGTCTACTTGCGCAACATATATTTTAACACAATTGATTCGATGCTATATAACCTTGAAAAATCTTTCAGAATTAATAATTTGTCAAAAGAAAATTCTAACAAATAAGGAAATTAAAAAGATTAAAAAAAAAGCTACAAATTTTATATCATTCTGCGGTTATCGTCGATAAATCGTTATTTTATGTCAAAGAGGCGACATTAAATGACTTTCATTTTCCTTAAAACAAAAATGGATTTAATACTGATAGAGAAAAAAGAGTATATTCGATTTCCAATAAGGATACAAAATATCAAATACAGGAAAAATGTTATATAGGTATGAATAATTTACGGTAAATTTCCTGAGAGTTTATTATATTTATTTTTATCTTCCTTCCAGCAAAGTCTTTAACCCTATCACTTTCTAAAAGCAATAAAATGGGTAAGTGTTGTAAATTTTCCATTTTCTGGCGAATAGTAAATAGATTGTTCTTCAAATAAAGTGAAAGACCTCTTTAAGTCGTACATCTAGCTTATCTTAAATACGATTTATTTATGATAACGCATTGCTGTATATTTGAGCTAGACCTCTGGACGCATATCAACAAAACTTTTGAACTCACGAGGTCCATAATCTACTGTTTAGTACCATATAAAGTGTACACTTCCTAAAAGTCTAATAGCTTGAGAAACAAAATGCAAATTGAAAACAAGTAAATAAAACTCTGAGTACTGCAAGGAATGTCGATTACAATTTTATTCCATTTAATTATAAACTTAATATAAAAACCAAATTTAGCTAAAAGTTTCCATATTTCTTAAAGATTTACAATTTTATCTGCAAATATCAGCTTAAGACTATGTATAATTTAAAATGTTTGTTATAATTCACCAACAAACGTAGCAGCCGTTCTCCACTTACGTTGAAAATCAAAGTTAAATGCCTTCAGCCTGACAAGGGCTTATTGTCCGAATACATGAGAGCTTAATAGCTACATGTTTCTGATAGTTTCATGAAAATAAGAAATATATAATTGTATAATATTTTAAATGCCTTAAAAGTCATTGAAAGGTAATACAAACGTGTTGATCCAAAAAAAAATTTAATAAATTAAATGTTCTGAAATCATTAAAATACAGATGAGGGACATTTCAAAATTTACGATTTATCGTTTCTGGGCAAGACCAGGACTTTATGAAAAAGCGATGGATTTTTTAAAGTAAAAAATAACGGAAAAAATATATTCGAACAAAAATTGATCTCAAAGATATTCGAGGGCCAATAAACTTTAGTTCCTGTGGATTTCTTTTGCTTGTGTCTAATTAAGTTTATGAATAATGCTGTCCCGGAATCAAAGGACTGTTCCTTATAACACTAACCAAGAATAGTATAGTCAATTAATTTGACAAAATTTAAGTTTAGATGAATCTACAAGACTCCCTCTAAAATGAAAGAGGAAGTATTTAAGTAATAACTTATGTACAATCACCTTTATATTGCCAATTCAAAAAGAAATTTTACACTAATATAAAACTTTGAAACAACAATACTTTGATAAAATTAAACGGTGAGGTTTTAATATAGTTGCAATCATAATTATTTATCAATAAAACATAATTTTTTCAAGTTGAGTCAAGTTGTATCGAGAGATCTGATATACTTTATTATTCCTTCCTTGATCACGATATACATTTTCAGTGAACTCCTAGGCGTTTCGCCTATTTTAATTTACAGAAACTATGCTTTTAAATTCTATAACATTAAATGAATTTTAGAATATAATTAAAATATTCATAGTGATAGTCTTTCCTAAATCATTTACCCATCAAAGAGACAGAAATATATGAATTAATAACTATATTCACATTTACCGTAGCGAAAGTAGATTCATAATTTACATTTACATAACTGAAGAACGTTCATAATGGCACGAGTTACATCTGCTCTCACCATTTCTCTTTCACTTTGTAGAATGGGACTCAAATCTTCATTATTTTAATCCCGTCGATTACTACAAAGACAACTGATTTATTACATACAACAAGACAGACATTCCTACTGTATCGATTGGTAGCTCAGAGACCAATCAATATTGGTTCAAAATCTTGTTCGGCTGGCTAACACTACCTTGTAATTAATCGCACAGATTAAATGCTTATCTAGAAAATAAAATCAATAAAATACGTTTTGGTTTTTATTCTTTAAGGTCATTTACGATAAGCGCCATATTGAATTCGTAGACGTAAGAGTTAGCTTTTGGGATTTCTATGCCAATTCGTACTTTTGAAATGTATATTTTTGAATTTATTTGATTGCAAATGAAATACATTCGAAAGAAGCAATGAAAAAGTTTCTTTTCGGTTTTCTTTTTATCGTCGAGTTTAAAAAGCCTTTCATATATTATTTTTTTAAAATTTTTTTAAATCTATAACTAAATTACCAAAATGGTTATAAACCTATTTTCTATCATCAGCAAAAAAAAGCTAGCACTAACATAGAAAAACTTTATTTTTCCACTCTTTTGAAAATATTTTACTATAATATTACATAACTCAGATTAGAGATGAATAGTTAAATTTTCATAATAATAACTTTATTGTCAAGAATTCATAAAGGTGAAAGACAGCAAATTTAAAATAAGCGTTGAACATTCATATAATTCAAAATAATCTTCAAATCCAACAAAACAAACGGTTATGAAAAGTCCCCCTTTCTTGGTTATTTTGATGAATGACAAAGTTTCAAAGATTTATGTATCTCTCAGGAATAGTGTTATAAAAATTTGCAATAAAAATAATAAAAATAATTATACTGCTTCGTATTTTAAATTATATTTTTAAAAAAGCTTCCATTTTTTACAAACTGAAGCTATTTTCCCGACATAAGAACACTTTATCAATAAAATGGATCTTAGAATTCTGCCTTCTTAAGGCTTCTGTCTATCGGCCATTTCGAATTCGTGAACTTAATATTAATCCTATGGAATTTCTACACTATCGACCTCAAATCTATTCTGTTTTAACTATTTAAAGGCAAAAAAGTACACTCTAAAGAGCAAAAAAGTAATGGCTTCTGAGGGATTATAATTTCCCCCTCCAATTTTTAAAAATATTTCTAATGTTATTTTAATTATTCGTTTGTGGGTCTTCCGGATTTTAAAAAATATTCTAAAATATTTTCAAAAACCGAAGGAAAAAAAATTTAACTGTTCGGGAAGTTTTATTACTTTTCGCTCTTACGGATACATTTTTTTGCATTCAAATAGATAAAGTAGAATAGATTTGAGGATGTAGTAGAAATTCCACATGATTAATATTAAGTTCATGAAAGTAAATGGACGGTAGGTGGGAGCCTTGAAAGTTTGAGCATTAAAATTTACAGTGCATGATAGTGTTACAGTACAATCTTAAAATTTTAATTTTTCTAAATGAAATTTTTTTTAAAAAATTCTTTGTTATGCTATTAACTTAAATCATTTGTGAAATGTTATTTTTGTCTTCAATACGTCACATTCACACGCATTAAAGGCTCTTTTAACCCACCAGTATGAACGGGATTCTTAATAAGAAAATAAAATATCTAATTTATTTTACATTACATCGTATACCAAATATACGATACATATAAACATCACTTCATATGATCAAAAAGAAACAAAATCCTAAAAACAAATGCTCTCAAATATTTGTTACATCGTTGTATTTTTCAAATAAAAAAAAGTGTTTAGAATGCATCTTTAAACACATATATAAATAAACAGTTTATATAAGCGCATATTTGTGTAAGATAGACACATAGAGAAAAATTTAATTTAAGTAATTCAAAATGAATGATTGTTGTTTGAGGCGTGATTGAATGAGAATGTGTAAACGGTATTCTTACATATTAAAGATATCTGACATTATAGAATTTCTTCTATTTGAAACATATATTACAATTCTAGCTTCTGTGTACAAGGAAACATAGCTTTGATTAAATAAAACAGTTTAAATATATAGATTCTAAATTACTAAGAATATGAATATCAGCTAAAAAAAAGCTTAACTGGCAGAATAGTGTCAGCATCAAAATTATGCGGGTGCATTAGCAGGTGAATGTCGCAGATTAAAAAAAAAAGAGAGAGCGTTTTTCCTCTTTACTTTTATCTGAGTAGAATGTTGATCATTGTTTTATCCTTAACATATATTGAATTAACTTATGTCAATAAATTAAAGAATTTTTTTCTGATTTAGATGGAAGGTCTTAGCCTGGAACATATTCAGATTTTCCATAGATTTAATGCTTTATTTATATACAAGTATTTTAAAATGTAACGAAAATGATTAAAAAAAAAGAAGAATGTAATGTTACATCTCACCGAAGAGTTAAAACTGCTTGGCGAGTATTCACCCTTATTCACGCCAAGAATATAGCCAACTTATGAAGATATGCTACCGAGACAAAAATGGCGACATCGCCTTTTTTTTTTTTTTTTTTTTTTTAATGTGTTAAATTTTAAAAATATTTTCACTCAGAGTTTTGTTCAATTATTGAAACAGAAATTATAATAATATATCAATCTATATGATTAATTTTTTAAATTTTTTTTAACAATGGGAGTGTTATTTGAATCCATAAAAAAGCTCTAAAACAAATTTTATTTCTAAAAAGCAATACTTTTTATATGCAACCGAAAATTTTTACAGTTAGTTGTTTCATATTGAGCAGCAAGACGACCAGCATAATTATAAATTGAACGTTAAAAATACAAAATGTTAAATAAAAAAAGAATTAATGTAAATGTCTTATAAGTAAAATTTTTAAAAAATAAGAAAGTGATATATAAGATGTTATTTACTGAAATATATTCACTTACAAAATATGAAAATTGTATATCATAAGCACTTCATATATATTTTAGAAATATTATCTGTTTGAAATATACAAAGTGAACGATTGCCAACGATTTCGAGATTTTCAATTTTGTTCCAGAGACAAGAATGATACCAAATTGCAGCTCAGTCGCTGAGAACTTTCAAACGACACCTGTGTTATTCTAAATGGAATTCAATTGCTGGTTTTAAGAAAAAGACTTTATTTATCTTTCAAGTGCTTTTCTTTTAATTTTGTAATACGCTGGCAAAAAGGGAGCAAATGTTATTAAATATAATGGTAAGATTATCAACATTTATATTGTAATTAAAGTCATTGACAAAATTAAGGGATTTATTATAATTCGTCATTCATTAGTAGATAGTACTCTCTGAATCATATCATTTCTTCACAATTGGATTTACGATAAACTATGAGGCAACCGCTCATATTCGTTGGTTACTTCACAGATAATTCACATATTTAATTAAATTTCTTTAACATGACTTAAGCTACTTCTTAACAGAACTAAAACAATTAAATTAAATTAAAGATCAATGTGCTGTAAGATCTTAAGATTTCTGATTCAAATTTTTGGAATAAAATAAAATGTAAGTTTAAATATTGAAGAATGAAATTTGTCAAAATCAATTGATAGTGAGATAAAGTGCACTATTTTTAGCGAAATAAAGAAATCGATTTTGAATAAATTGGAAAAGACATGGATAGATATTAATTTACAGTTATATATTCCTGCATCTTCAAATTAGTCATTATTCTTTATTTAAATTAAAAGTTATATTTTGTTTGCAAATCATCAGTATAAGTACATTACAATGTAAAAAACAATGTTGCATACAATTCATTATCAGTGAAACTTGTAATTGAGGCTTTTTTAAACAGGAATAACGGATAAAAAATAATTATAATTTTTCTCCTAGACATTTTTACTCTACATCTAAGCTAGTTCATCACTACTTTCTTGGGGGAAAAAAATCAGAGGTATGTATTTAATACAAGAAGAGAACATTGAAGGAGTTTAGTTGATTGTCCACATAAATTTACGAGGCAAACCAGCTCATGTTTATCAAAGTATACCACTTCAAAAATGATAGCTTATGATTTAACTTTAGCACACTAATTTATTGTGATGAAATTAAATATAAGTAAAACTTTTAAAAATTAATATCTTGTATGACATGAGGATGTTTTAAAAATATTTTAATTTCCGTCTTTTTTTTTCTTTCTAAATCGAAATATATACTTCGAATTGTAATGAATGACTTTGTAATGAATGGAAAAATTTACAGCTGTGGAATTTCTCCTTACAGTTGTTATTGAAAAATGAGCCTGCTATGTAAAATAATAAACCAAAAGTTGATGAAAAACCTTTTCAACGTCAGAATGGAATGGTACAATGATTTATTTGTATTTTTAGGACAATAATATATTTAAGAAAATGTATTAAAAATCCTTAAATAAACCTAAAATTTTAGAAAACTGAAATACTCCAATAAAAGAAATTAAAGCAACCAACCTTAATACAGTGTTTCTAAGTAATTCAAATTGTTCCTTGGAGTATGTAGACCAACTCTCTGACTCTATAAGGTAGGGTATTATCAGAAATTTACGGCATATATGTTTCTTCGTTTCTACTCAACAAAAACATTTTTTAATATCGCTCAACTTTTATTTCTATAAATAATTTATATCTCATAGTTAAGATGTTCACAAACTTCAATAATCTATTTTTATTTAAAACCACATATATTTTATATTATTATGACTGTACAAAATTAATTAAAATAAATATTTTAAAATAATCATGTTATATATATTATTGTAGAACAAAATGATTAGTTTATAAACTTTGGAATAGGAGCAATTTTACAAGATTCAGCTTGTGAGGTTAAATGAAATTACTTTGTCTCATATGCTTAAACTTATGATACAAGGTAACTCATCTGTTACGTCTATGATTTCAAAATATCATGAGAGGTTTGACAGATGATGTATGCTGTGAAATACAAGGGGAAATGATAGATATACCTTATCAACTTATTTATTTATTGTGTGGTAAAGTATGTTTATAGAAGAACAGGTGCGTATTTGCTAAAATGATTTTCGAGGAAAAATTCATAAAATAACACCAACACTATGTAAATGGAATCCTACATGTAGAATGACATTGCATATTATAATGCATTATACTGTTGATTAAGAAATCAGAGTTAACTCACTAAATTATTGATCATCTCTGATTTATATGTGTTGAATTTACAACATAAAAACTAATATTGTGTGTCATTAAAAATGTTCGATAATGCTTCCCGTGTCGCTAGAAATCAAATACATAGTTCACTAAAAATGCTCTTTTCGGAAAATTATTAAAAATTTTTTTCTTATGGAATTCTGTTCCATAATTGCGTTGCCAATTCTGGCTCTAAAAGTAATGTTTTTGTCATTCAGTATCAAATTACTGATATGAGTTTAATAATTTTCAAATATGGTAAGAAAATATCCATTATTTTCTATATTTTTAACTAAAACTTTGCAGCAAACGCTTAATGCTAACAAAAAGAAAAATGTGTATAAATATGCCAGAAATATAACATTCTATAATAATATGCCGATTATTTTACATTGAAAAGAGCATATTCTAATTTTTTTTAAAAAAAAAGCACCAAAACAGATTAAATAAATTTAATTACTTACCATTGGTTATATATTTGAATTCGAATAAGACGAATTAAAAAGATAATTTAAATTGAAGGGTTTGTAATTATAAGAATTTACTTGAGCATAGAAGTATTGCTTCAATCTTAATTTTTTAGAGCTTTACTTGTGAGAGATGACACTTTTCTTTATTAAATTCGAACACAGCTCGAAACATAACACACGAATCTTAAATAACAATAAAAATATTCCTTGAATACACATATTATTTATTCTACTTATTAATCTATACTTTTGTTAATACCTTTATATATAACTTGAATATTACATTTACACACATATATGAAGACTGCTCTATACGATAAAGCCTTAAAAGATTATCGTATTATATTCTTTCGGTGATATTAGAATTGTGTACTAGTTCTTAGAAAGAATTCCAGAACCAGTCCTTAGTATGAATTTATAAGCGATAGCTTAAAATAGATCAGTTTTATAATGTTTATACATCTGAAAGATGTTAATTAAATCACCATATGTTCAAGAAAATCTCGAAGGCTTTATAAATAACAGAATCAATCGTGTAACTATCGTTAAGTAAACAGATGTTATTATGAGAACAGAATTTATCAGATATTGTATTCTGAGGTCAGAATTTAAAATTGTAATACGAAAAACAAAGAAACATAATATTAAAACACAAATATTAAATTTCATAAGTATATTAATGTGCCTCTTGTAAAGACTAATTTTATTGTTAAATGTCACACTAATTCCAATTTCTTATAAGCATTTACCCAGAAAGTCTTTAGATAATAAGAAGCGTGTTATTTTTAATCACACTCTACATTTCCTTTAAATATTTGCATGCGGCGGAATGCATCTCAAGCAAAAATGTTGACAAAAAGAACCAATTTTAGTCATATTGAAATGATTAAATCCAATTTACATTTTATACTTTTTTTAGTTAAGATTATTTTAATTACAAAAGTATTCATTTCAGACTATTTAAATTAAAAAAAAAATCATCTTTATTTGAAGCAATTGAAACAGCGAGTAATTTTTGTTACCAATGTAAGAGTTTTGAAATTTAAATAATCATGTTTTTATGAGTTTTAAATAAGGAAAAATGAAATTCGTATTTAATATACTAAAATAATAAGTATATAAGAGTGTGTAAATGACGCAAAAAAAGTGTAAATTTTAGCCTGAATAACTCAAATAACTAATAAAATTAAGTAAGAGAGGTAAGTAACTTGAAAAGATATAAGAAAAAAATATTAAATAAAATTTTTACAGGTTTATTAAGAAAATGTTTTGTATATTCAAATAACATATGATGTGAATGCCTTATATTACTCATTTATTCAACAGATTTAAAATGCACAAATAGGACACATGGAATAGAATTCATTCTATATTTTTTTAAATTCAAATCGAATATATAACATTATATAATGCTTACCTTTGAATACAACTGAATTAATGACTATATTATATATTTTAACTGTTGATCAAAAGGACATTTAAAAAACGATGTTTAGTAAATAATAGCTGAATATCTAAATGAATTTCAGAAACCGCATGATTCGGTTGTAGATTTAATTGATTTTTAGACACTAAAAACAGTTTAAGTCATGAAAATCTAGCAATAAGTATAGATGTTCAAAAAAGTATCACGAAAAACAACGGTTTCTTAACTAACACATCGATAGAAAAACATTTTTTCATCACTTATCAATGCAATATACCATCAATGATAAATTAAGAAAACTATGTAAAATACATTGCTAAATCTTTCAAGCCCAATAAATACGGTTAACACTAACACTTGCTGCGTAAAAATAACACAAAATTCATCTTCTATACTTGACATGTATCCAGATAAAATGTCATACTGCCTAAAGCATAATTTGATACATATTTAATTACAAAAATCACTTACCGGTAGGCAAGTTGGTAATTCATCTGCCCTGCATAGCTTTCCTGCTAAGCACATAAGCCATACGGCAAGATGCACATATATTCTCCAAATCTTCACTTGGTTCTTCATGTTAAAAGAATGTGAAAATGTTATATCCAGGATAGAACTCCTGAAAAGTTTTTCGTAGGTCTTTACAGCATCATTAAAAGCTTTGTTTTTAAACTGCAGTTGAGTATTAAAAGTATATTACAAAGAGAAAGATGGTCTGGCACGCTGTGCTTCGCCTCGAGCATCAGTTTGATAATGTGTGTTGGGTGCTCGGCGCTAGAAACGCAAAATAGATTGGTTTTAGGGTTGCCTTACTCGGAAGAGACAGATGCTAGAAAATTTATTTTATCCTCTTATTTGGCGTTTTAGCAATTTTTTATTTGTATTGCACACGTAACACTGCAGATATTGTGTATTTTCTTCTCTAATTAAATAAAAATGTGTCGCTAAATTCATATTCGTACTGTATATGTATTCATATAAGTATAACTTGGTTCAAATTTTCAATTTATGTGTTATTTATTAAGTAATTCTTAAAGAAACGTTCAAGCAATCACAACATAGACTAATTTAATGGTCAATGAAATGTTATACATAAATATCCCGTACACAATAACCATAAATACCAAAAACATAAGTAGAATGTTTATTCATAAAATTAGATATTTCTTCCTTTAAAAAATTATCGATCATGCAAGTCATTGAAATTTAGTGTTGTTATTCATCAAGAATTCACCACCAACGAAACATTCATTTCTCGACGAAGTTCAAAATCATTTCATTCGAGTATTCGAAAAGCAGAGTTAAAAGTTAAGAAAGGAACATATATCAATACATTCTATTTTATCCAAAGCGAGGGGAGTTATGAACACTTAATTGCGTATATAGCTGAATTTGAATTAATTTTTATCCACAATTTATTCTTATTTTAAACTTTCTTTTTCTTATTTCAGTCAAATCTCAATTTAGACATAATTCCACTGACAGAAATACAGAATTTATTAAAATATAGCAGCAGCAAAAATATAATTGCTTGCATATGTTTTATACCTTTTGAACTATTTTATAAGTTTTTTTTTTCTGTTGAATTAAAAATTAATTAATGTTTATAAGATAATCATGTAACGCTTTCTGTAGAATAATTATTTTCACTTTTTTGCTGTGTTAGCTAATTTCTTGAATTAATATTTATTTAAGAAATTCCATAATTTTAACTAAGAATAAAAATTTTAATTAATTTTTTTTTACTATTGCATGAAAAACTATTTTAATGGTAAATATGAATGAAAAAAATAACCATAAGGAGGAAATATTATGAAACACTTTTTAATAAAATACGTAAAGAGTGTAACTTATAAAATACAGGCACAAAATAATTAAATTTTAATGAAGAAGCTCCATAATTAAAAACTTTTTGCTTAGCTAATTTGCCTCCATTTCATCGTTTTAAAACTCTCAATTACTTAGAAAAATCTTAAATAATTTTATCTTTCTTTATAGTTTTTATTGAAACTTCATTTTAAACCGAATAATAAACTTTATTAAACAGCAAGAAGATAGAACTTCTTAGAATTTAAAATATATTGCAAATTAATTTCTAGAATTCTTGAGATGTATTGATTTTAATTAGATAGAAGATTTGTATTTTGTTGTAATCAATTCATTAATATTTTCTCTTATTTTCAGCTGCAAATAACTTGCATCTAACTAAAAAATACAAAAGATCTCACACGCATGTGTTACGTACAAAGCAAAATGTATTGTTCTAATTAAGGGCAATCCGAAATAGGGTTAAATAAAATAAGCACTGCAGCTTTTCTAATGGCAATACTTTAAAAAATATCAATGTAAAAGATTTGGGAATTGTATAAAATTGTACAGAAATCATAGAGCGGATATAAATTAAATAAATAATCAAATTGTGTACATTTAGTTACAGTTGGAATTTATTTATTCTAATTTTTAGAAGTAAGGAGTAATTATCGTAATTTCATGTCAGCAAAGTTCAAAGAAAACTAGCAAATTGGAACTAAGCATAGACTGAGATATAAAATAGAAATTTGGGAGATGTAATAATAGAATAATATAATTATTTTTATTAATATTTGCAATCCGTGGTCGACGAACAAATTAGGTGTTACATCCTCATCAATGAATTTATTACTGATAAATGAAGGCTATTATGACACCAGTTACAGTGTCTAGAATCTTTAAATAATAAACAATTAAGCCACTAAAATGTCAATATTTCCGAAGAAGAGCTAAAAACATCAAAATAAATCCTCGAGAATGTAGATAATTTAGAAAACAAATTATTACAGAAATTTTTAAACATTTAAAAAAAAGAGAGAGATTCTACTACTTTTAAAGACAAATCGTTTGAAATAAAAATGTTTAGTTAACCTTTTTTTTTTTATTTTGCTATAATTTAATCACAACGGATTATCTTTGGTGTAAAATTGATGAAATATACTTTGTGAACCAGTTTAATAAGTTAGCTTGCATGTGTGTGCCGTCGCTCATACCTGCTTTCACCAGTAATGAATTTTCGATAACAAAAAAAATCCTTTTAAAGTTATCATTGAATGGAAGATAAATTCACACATAAACATTATATGTTGTTTATTTATTGATTAAATGTCTCAAAATAGTTTGAAAACCAAATAAATCCAAGAAATTACCGAAAATCCCGGTCAAATTATTTCAAAATTTAAGACAATTGTGGAGATCTTACTTTTGTCCCGAGACCTTCAAACTTTTTTCTTCTTCTTAATTTGGCTTTCTTCTTGGCATGTTTGAGGGCCAAAAAATTTTGATATTGCAGAGAATCACCATTTTTTACTTTGTATTTCTGTAATTATTCTTTGGATTCCATACAAAATATTCATTTCACATTACATCTGAGGAAGGACGAACATGTTTCATGTTAAGCATTTTCTTCACAAAATCGGAAAAGTTTTTTTCTCTCTTCGAACATATTTAATTTAGAGTATAATATTTTTAAAATCTCATAAAGAAGAGAAACTAATTATTTTACAACATATAAAAGTCCTTTATTTTTTGATGCATACGTTTTTGGTAAAGAAGAATGGGTAAAGAATTAATGAAACTTTTAACGTCTTAATTTTATATTTGAATAATAAAATAAATCTTTATTAAAACTATAAATCAACTTCTGTTCAATAGCAGGTATTTAAACTAATAATAGATAATAGTAAAGAGACATTTATTTTGCATTCAAAAATTCACTATTATTTGTAAATCAAATCTCTTCATGTATAAATGGAATTCAACTAAATGAAAATTACCTTTCATTTAATTACAGTGAATTGTTTTATACATCAGGCTCAACTTTTGATGAGTCCTTAGCTCACGATATAATTGTAATTATTTCTAAATGAATTAATTTTTGACCTGCCATTTTGATTTCGAGGACGTAATGTTAATCCTATGGAATATTGACTTTAATTATCATATTATTACTATTTGATCTATTTGAACGCAATAAAGTGCATCTAAAAGAGCAAAAAATAATGAATGCTTCTGTGGAATTATTTTTTTTCCCGACTTCTAAAACTATTTTTAAAGACCAGAAAACTCACAAACTAATCATTAGAATAAAGATAAAAAATATTTTTAAAAAACGGAGGGAAAAAGTAATTCCAGTAAAGCATTCATTTTTTTTTCTCTTCTTTTTCTAAGATTTTTAAAAATATTTTTATTCTTATTTTAATTATTCGTTTTTGAGTTTTCTGGTCTTTAAAGAATATTTTCAAATATTTTTAAAAATCGGAGGAAAAAAGTAATTCCACGGAAGCATTCATTATTTTTTGCACTTTCAGATGCACTTTATTGCATTCAAATAGACCAAATAATAAAGATGGGAGAATTCAAGTCGAAATTCCATAGGATTAACATTAAGCTGATGAAATCAAAATGGCGGGTAGACGGGAGCCTTTAGCGCTCAGAGTTTTATTCAGCATAATTGGAATAAATTCAAAACAAATTTAATTTTCAAACACATATTCAAATAGATATTGATATTTTAATAACTCTTGGAACATGTTTTACAGTATTAGTTAATAAATATTGAATCCTTTTGTAAGCGATTAAGTATTGACGAAATAATTCTGTTTTTTATTTCATGAATAATCCTTCCTGGACATAATTCTGACTACCAATATTTGTTTCGGCAACGATTTCCACGAAAGCATTTTCTTTAAAAAAATTATGATACAAAATTAGAATACATGAAGGCAACTATATCACTTTTTCACTAAATAGTTTTTATAAACAAGCGAACAAACTTTTAGTAGAGTTCACATTTTTTTAAAAAATTACTTCTGTGCTATATTTTAATCTATTAATCTTATTTGAAAAAGGTTAATCTGATTAGTTAATAGAAAAAATTGAAGTAGAAAAATTATGTTGGTTTGAGATGACGCAGTTACACAAAAATAGGCGATAGTTCGAATTGATTCAAAATAAACGACAAATTCAATTTGAATTAGTCAGGACAGCCCTTCCGGAACGGAAACTTGTTGGAAATTGTGATTTAACTGAAAAGTCAGTTCCCCGTTGCGATCGGAAACAGTTTAGGGAAGAGTTATTCATAGAATGACAAAACAAGTTGTTTTAAACTCTATGATGTTAGAAGTCAAGGCTCATTATAATTCTACATGACGGTATGTATGTTGTTTACAACTGATGTTTCATAAATTCAATTTTGAAAGGAGTATGCATATACTCATCAACTAATTCCTCGGAAACAAACTTTTCAATTCACGAAATATCAAAATATTTGATCATTTGAAGACACATTATCGTCTGTTGCTGCTTCCTCAATTGATAATTTATATTTGGTGTTGTTCATTTGTCTCGTTGAACTAAATATGTTACATAATTCGAGATAAAAAAAAAACCCAACATTTTTAAAAACGTTGTTTTTACAAGGTGGAAAAGTTTATATAAAAAAAAATTATTTGGCGGTATTTTGCCAAATGTGGCTACCCTGCTTCGCAACGCGGATTTAACGTTCAGCCAAAAAAAAAAAAAAATGCCGAGTGGTAGGGCTAAACTGTATTATTAAAAAAATATATTGAAATATTAGTTAAAACTT
The DNA here is from genome assembly GCA_019974015.1 of Nephila pilipes. Lineage (NCBI taxonomy): Eukaryota > Metazoa > Arthropoda > Arachnida > Araneae > Nephilidae > Nephila > Nephila pilipes. The sequence goes on along the minus strand of BMAW01079024.1, from coordinate 165,879 downwards.
GTCGCAAATATCTAAATATTGCGTTGTTAGGCGAGTAAGAACGATTCCCAAAGTTTCAGAGCTCTAGTTTGATGGAAAGTTCGTTAAATTAATGATAGAAAATTTGATGACACACTGATACACACACAGACAGGCAGGCAGACACACACTAAGTGAAATACATAAAAATGTTGTAATAAAAACAAGCTCTGTTTCCTAGGGCTTGCTTTCCAATATTTAAGCTTTTTTTGGCACAAGACTCCTTTGGGACCAAGCTTTACCACAATTTCATTGTAAACAAAACTTGAAAATAAGGCTCTCAGATTTTCTAAAATTGTAAACGCTTCAGTTTAGCTGATGTTGAGGATTATGGTTCTTTGATTAGTAGAGTAAGTATTTAATAATGCAACTGTGATGCAATAACAAAATTAAGGAAAAATTGTCTAACGCAGTGTGTGCTTTTGAACCGGTAGGGAAAGACTTGGTAGCCGAGTCATGATCATGAGCTCGCGGCCAGCGTTGTTTACGTCGAGCCGTGAATTCGAATCCTGATGCCATTAAAGAGACGCCCCGTACAGCGTGGTGATGTACGTTAAATATTTTCAGGCTCCAAATTATCTTCATGTAATTGTAAGGAAGTTAAGAAATGAGGTATCGCCCTCGTCACTTGACCGAGACTCGAAGTTATGAATCCGTTGCAGATACCCTTTCCATTTCTTCTAAGTGCGAAGTTAAAACAATCAACCCGTTCAACTAGTGTGCCGCGACACACAGATTTGTTGTGAGAGAATAGTCAGTAAGAATCGAAAAGTTTTAAAAGTCATCGGTATATAAATAGTTTCTTTAAGCGTATTATTAAAAATTCAGCTAAAGTATTCAATTCAAATAAAAACCTTTTTTCAATTGATTATTCAAGTATAGTTAAGAATTAAGAGATTTGGCACTCGAAGTTAGAGAAGATTTGTATAAGGACAAAGAGCTGGATCACTTTACAGTAATTATTATTGAATCGGAACCGGTAAGTAATCGAAAGATAAGTAAATATTTAGAATACTAATCTGTACATCTTAAACCTGCTAATTATATATAAAAAGTGTTCAAAATGTTTCTTAAAGTCTCTTTATAATAAAGAGTGTTATCAAGTTAGCATCACATAATTTTGATTCTTCAGGCTTTCGTTGACGTTTAGTTAAGTAATATTTAAGAAAATAATTTTTCCAAAAAAACATGTTAATGAAAATTTTCCCTTAATTACCAGTGATTCATCAATATATTCAAGAGATTCTCTCAAATTTCAAATGAACACGTTAAGAAGTTAACAATAAATGCAATTATAAATTTTTAAAAATAATTAATTCTTCAATTTTTAAAGGAGGTAAAATTTATAGAAACATCGCTGAAACTTTTAATATAAAAAATTCAGTTATTTTGATTTCTTGTATAACACAATAAAAATTCATTAGAACAGTGAAAATGTATCAGATTTGACTTATTTCATAAGAAGTAAATGTTAAAAAAATTATATAAAAAATTTGAAAAACTCTTGATTTACTCCTGAATTTATGTATGATTTAGATTCTAAAGTGAAATAAAAAAATTCCGTATAAGATTTATTCAAATCATGTTAAACATAATTATGTCTTTTTAGAATAAAGTGATTTTTGAATAAAAATCAAAATTTGAAATTATTAGACTTGACGGACGAATTACTAGGGGAAAAAGACTAAGTGAAGAATTAAATTTATAGAATTTTAATTATCAACTTTTAAAAGTGTTTTGATGTGGTTTGGGAATATTTTCAAAGGCCTAGTTAAGAATTTTTTAAAATTTAAAATTTTTCTTTTCATGATATTCAAAGCAAGAAAATAAATATTCTTCCAATGAACATTTGAAAATTTGGAAATGTCTATCATAACATAAATTTTGCTAAGCGTTTTCAAATTTTTTCAGATAATGATCTTAAAATGCTACCCTTAAATATTCGCCTACGTCTGTACTATAATTATCTAGAAGTTATAAAAATTCCTTTATAGTCTCTGATTTATATTTCTTTATAGTCTTGTTGAACATATACAGGATTAACCGAAAAGATAAAAAAAGAAATTCAATATTTCATCAAAAGTTCGAATAAAAAGAATGTTAATGGTGAAATAGTTATAAAGTGCAATATTCTTTTGTTGAAAAAAAGTAAAGAATGTTAAATCTATGCCAAAACGCCAGAAGAGCGAAATTTTAGCTTAAGGATACTATATTAATTACTAAATGTTACCTGCATTTTTAAAAATATTAACTGAATGTTAAAGGTATTCAAATACCTTATATGAATTAATATCATTCATTTTTCTGAATAAAAAATTTTTTCAAGCATTTTTAATAACTATTTAAAAAATACATAAACAATACACAGCATAGCAACAAAACCAGCCAAAACATGACGAATTTAATGACGTTTAAATGACTATTTAAGATAGAGTTGATTTTCTATACTAAAATACAGTTAAAAAATAATCAAGAAATACACACATCACAAATGGCCTTCCAGGACCTAGAATTTTTTGTTGTTGGAATTTATCAACAGTAGAGCTGGAAGTTCAAGCTTTCTTTCCTTTTTTTTTTTTTTTTTTTTTTTTTTTTTTTCGTTTGTGTGGTTTGTTATAAGTATTAGAATTCGCTGTGAGCAACGCAGCCAGTCCTAATATGTATGTGTCTGTGAATGTATAACGTTTTTAATAAATTATTTCAGCAATTAAATTATTATTCGTCTCTTTCTGTCGGATGAAATTAGTTTTTTAATGCAAATTGAATTAAAATTTGATACTGAAAGCTTGGCTCAATCTTTTTCCTTCATTAGACTTATCTTAGAATTTATTAGACAATTTAACAACACACGTAAGAGTCTCCTGAGAGCTTCTTTACAAGTAAGGAAGGTTTCATTAATCGTAGCGTTTATCCTATTTAATCAATTTATCTTCATAAATTAGCTTAAACAACCTTTTTGTAATATCACTTAAAGAGACAGGTCATTTCGATACCAAGTGTTATAAAATAAGAGTATAAGTCAATACAGGGGCACGGGTATACTGATGATGAAGGTGAGTGTATTTTGAAACAACGCCTTATGTACATATAGACTACGCTGAGTCACAAAAGTAAGTATAGTATAGTAATAGTGTTGTTATTCGTAGAATGTGATACATATAATCATATTATATTCAAAATTTAAATGTATTTAAGAAAACAGCTAACTTAAATTTAATAACTTTAATGTTAAAACGAAAAATATTACAAAAATACAACCACGTAATTTGTAAAAATAGTTTGACTTAAAATTAACGTGTAATTCATGTCACAAAAATAAGTATGCAGGCAAAACAGGGAAGGAGATAAGAGATAATTCTTACAAGTTTCTTTTGCAAAAACTTAAAATTAGTAATTAGTAGGGTTGTCTTTCGCTTTTATCACTATTTTTAATCTTGATGAGTTCGCCTAATTTTGGGTCGTAGAAGATGGTATTTTCTGCCACTCCTCCAAAAGTACTCTTCTGAGATCCTCCATACTTTTGATTCCTTGTTTTCTAATTTATCTATAAAGGTAATCCCATAAGTGTTCAATGGGATTAATATCAGGTGATGGAGGAGGGGTTTTGAGTTATTTTTGAAAAATGTAGAGCAGACATTCTTGTACAGCTCGAGCTATATGTTTTAGTTAATTATCTTTCTGAAATATAAATGATTTCTGAAGTCCTGATTATTTTAGTGATTTGACGTATATCCTCTTTTAAAATGCTCAGATTACTATACTGATTCATTATTCCATCAATTATTACTAAATTACCTTCACCAGCCGCTGATATGCAACCCCAAACCATAATTGAGCCCCCACCTTGTTTAAAGGTTCCTCTCAAGTTCTTTGATTCGAGCTCTGCCACATTTTTCGGAGTCCTTCTGATTCATAAATGTGGAATTTACTCTCATCTGAAAAAATTACAGAATCCCAGAAAATCTGGTCCTGTTTTATATTCTCTTTTGCAAATATAAGTCTTTTTTTGCGATTAGTTTTAAGATAACCAACAGTTTTCTTCGCATGTTCCGACCATGGTATCCTGCCTTTCGTAGCCCGCGGCGAATTATCTCAGGATTGCAAGATTTACCAAAATTGTTGTGTCCATCAGATTTTAATTTTGGAGCACAAAGTTTTGGAGTTTCCTTAACTTTTCTAACAATATCCCGACTTTCTCTATTTATGAATAAGCGTGGTCGACCAGTTCTAACCTTGTTTCTAGTACTGTGCACAGTTCGAAATTTTTCAATAACTTTTTGCATTGTTTCAAGACTTGTCCTAATAGTCTTAGAGATTTTCCATTGGGACTCGCTCTCCTTGTGCAGATTTATAATTAAATCTTTCAGACCTTGTGATAGTTCCTTTCCTCGTGAAGCAATTAGTTAATTAAACAATTATTTAGGGTTTAACTTAGAAAATTGCAGAAAAAAATTCAGAACTATCCGTAATATAAAACATAATCATATTGAAGATTATCTAATATTTTAAATGACTTACAATCCTTGAATTTTCAGATTGTATGCATACTTTTGTGATATGAGTTCTTATGGGTAGGTAAGAAAACGAGCTTTCAAATTTTAAAGTAAATTAAGGCACTGTTCATTTTCCATTTTGTTATGTGTAATTCACATTCAATAAAACTTGTTCTACAAAATTATATATATCTTTTATTTATTTTAAAAATTTGGACTTTTTACTTGAGACATGAGATGCATACTTAAATTTGTGACTAAATGTATGTGTTTGCTATTCTGACAACTGTTTAACCGAGGCTGCAAATTTATCAAGGATAGTAAATGAGATAGAATTTGAAATTATTTAAGTCTGCTTCAAATATGTTTGACATGAATCAGATAGCTTGAAACTGTTCTGTAATGAGTCTTCCAAGATGTCTTGAGTTTGCATGATTTCAAAATGCTGTATTCTAATGCGAAGAACATACCAGGAAAACGGCCAGACATTTAAAAGACTTTCAACAAGCTCATCATCTGAAAATGTCGTTACAAATCGCAGCGGAGGTTAATATAACATAATATACTAGTATATCCCCCCATATGACTTGAGCATGCTATCAAGTTTATCCACTGACTACTAACTCAAAAACAAAACAAACAAAGCTTCAAAATCTGTCAAAATATAAAAAATTATTATTTTTTCGCGTTGAGAGATCATCTCTGCTGAAAAAAACTTGGATTTTGAAAGAGATTCAGCTGAATTGGTTGTCATTTTGACACAACCTAGGAAATATAGCACAAATCGAGAAGAGGCATTAGAATTTGACGGCGTGTAAACGCTCAAAAATAAAGCACATTTATAAACAGAACAACTCTTAAAACTTTTCGATACCACCTAGTATAGCCATACGTAAATTTACTTCTTTTATATTTCAGAACGTATCGTTCAACCATGAACAGTGTTAGGAGTGTGTGTGTGTGTGTGGGGGGGGAACTATAAAGACATATTACTGTTTCATGTACAATGATTCAGCTTGTCGTTAAATTTCGGAAGAAATGACTCCAATGAGAAAGATGGCTACCATCATATGCATTTGTTTACAGCGAGTGAGAGGCACTGCATTCGGAAGAGAAGGCTTCACGCTAAACAGCTGTCGGTTGCTTGCGTTTTTCGCATGCGTAGCTCTTCTGCAGCAGCGTCAGTCTCGTTGTTTAATATCCATACCTCGTGTATATATATTCATTTATTTATTTTTACAATTCTTTCTGTATTTTTGTCTTTTTAAATATTTTAAATTATTATTTCATACATTTTCAGTATATATATATATACTCAAAGGGCATTCAATAAAAATTGAGACTTATTTTTTTACTTAGTAGTAACACCACGAAATTAAAAAATAAAAGTGCAAGTGTTTTTTTTTCAAAACGTTAACATTTATAAATATTCTTACAGAATCAGACTATTTTATTTTCCTAGTTTCGTGCTTGTTTAAAGAGCTGTTTTTTATTTGGCCTTTAGAAATGGAAGTGAAAGATTCAGAGTTAAAAAACACAATGCACTAAGCCGTATGATTTTGCTATCGTTTGGGCAAACAGTTAAGTTTAGGCTCCCGTCAACCCGCCATTTTGATTTCGTGGACGTAATGTCAATCCTATGGAATTTTGACATTAATTCTCAACATCTTTATTATTTGATCTATTTGAATGCAATAAAGTGCATTTGAAAGAGAAAAAAATAATCAATGCTTCTGTGGAATTAGTTTTTGCCTAAGATTCTTAAAAATATTTTTATTCTTATTTTAATTAATCGTTTTTGAGTTTTCCGGTCTTTAAAGAATATTTTCAAATATTTTTAAAAGTTGGAGGGAAAAAGTAATTCCACAAAAGCATTCATTTTTTTTTGCTCTTTCAGATACACTTTATTTCATTCAAATAGATCAAACAGGTAAAGATGGAGAATTAAGCTCTAGAAATCTATAGGATTAACATTACTGCATGAAATCAAAATGGGGTCTATTGAAGACAAGTCAGATTTTGACAGTCTCATTCATAGATTTGATATCTATGGAGGGCCCTAAGATCTCATCTTATTATTTGTTCATTTTAATGCAAAGTGCAACTGAAAGAGCAAAAATAATGTCTTCTGTACATTTTCCTGATTTTAAAAATATTTGAATATTCTTAAAGACGAAACTGAAAACGAAATAATTAAAATAAGAATAAAATATTTTTAAAATCTGAGAAATAATTCACAGCACATTTATTATTTTTTCTTTCAAATATCATTGCATTCAATAGTTCAAAATAATAAAGATGGGATTAAAGTCAAAATTCCATGACATACATTACTCCACGAATCAAAAGCAGCTAGACGGAGCCTAACGAAAGTTTATAAAGCAAATGTTGTTTTGAGTTTATGATTTGTAAATGACATGGTGATTTAAAATGACATGAAATTACGAAGTTTTTATTTTATTTTACTCTGGTTTCAGCTTTAAAAATTAGATCATTGCTGCTATCATTGACGTTATTTCTTAGGCAAGCTTCCCTATCCCTTTTTAACTTGCTTTCATTACACGCAATACATTTAGTGGTAACTGTCCTGAGACGAACAAAGAACTTAAAAGTTTACTAAAATGGCACAAAGAGATTATAACTTAAATACCTTTTAGAACATTTGAATAAAATGTGTGAAGTAATTTAAAGACAACCATCTTTGTTGAACATTTTTATTAATATTAAATAATTGCCCTAGAATAATTCTAATACCATCATACTAATTCTAATACTAAAAACAGGCTTTAAATTTAAATCGAACTTTATCTTCCATCATCATATATTTTAACTCTATCACTACTTATGAATTTTATGGTAGTTTGATGAATGTATTTATGGTTGCCTTCTTACTGGCAATTTTCTTGATACAAAATATTTGTTGCACCTGTTCCATTGGATCCCAAATTTGAATTCATTTGTCATAGCTTCACGAACATAGATATTTTCTATTTTTGCTGGATAGAAATCTATAAGTTATATCTTGTAAACCATATTTAAATAAATAAGTTACATTTTGTCTATTTTATAAACGTCATTTATCACCTCAAGTATTAAAAGTCTATTTTCGCGATTTTATGCGACTTATTTTCACCTTTTCTTACAATTTCTTCTTAATGTTGGAGAATATTGGTTGAGTCTAACCCTTCTAGTTTTGTTATCTATACGTAAACTCTTCCCATAATTCTGTGCTTAGATAGGTTTCTTTTGTCACACAAGAAAACGTGCTTTGCAAGTAAGAGCCTTGAACTGCAAGAGTCAACATTGCTTATATAGGCATCTACACAAGTGACTTGAAATATAACATCGATGGGGTTCATTCAATGAGTAGCGTCCGCATCCTTTTGGGGCAAATAACTTTTGACTGGTTTCAGACGTGGCGATTTATTTGATTCACTCAGATTGTCTAAACTGTCGAAAATTCTGGAGATAATACTATAGAATATTGTTCTCAGTGTTGATTCAACTAGGGAAAACGTGAAGGCTCTTGAGTATGATGATCAGACCTAGGGAGTTGAGAGAAAGTAGATAGTTTGGTTGGTTGGTTTTGCTAACGTCACACTAAGTACACAGGTTATTAGCGATGGACCACGAATTTTAACTCGGTCAAGGACTGGACCCCAGTTGCAACACTCCTTTCCAAACTTCCACACCACGCTATTGGACTTTGAGCCCTTGACGAGATTTAAGTGCACAGCGTCGGCTACACGAGAGTCAAGTGGCATTAGTCGAAACCGACGACTCGACGAAAACCGCCACTGGTGAGCTGAGAAGAATAGACAGGCGGAGTCCACTCCAAACTGAATCACATCTGTTATATTCCTTCACCAATAGGTCAACTAACACTTCTCTGAACTAATCTATTTTTGAAGAAACCAGATAAAAGCAAGAGCCACATCCTGAAGTGATTCCTTTACCTTGCAAATCAGGTGATACGATCGCCGTCGTACATCGTTTAATATGCCCATTCGTTGGTTTACAAAGTTTAGAAGAGACTGCTGAACTGCAAGAGTATTGAATTGATATTGCCACATTACTTAGAGAAGAAAACCAAATAAGTTATTGACATTTTATTTCTGTTTAAAGATTCATATTATTTTCTTGTGTTCTGCATAAATAAATTTTAATATAATGTTAACTGGTTTACCCATTCTTTGCTTCGTTTTTATAAAAGTAAATGTATTATCGCTTATTTCTGTTACTATCCTTTCCTTAATTTTCACCAAATTAGTCGTTTGGTACCTTAGACCTTGTCATGTTCTTACACCCAACAAAAAGAAAAGAAAAACTCTGTAAATGAGGGGAAAAGAAGGAAATATATCATTAAAAGATCACCAATGAAAAGTGGAGAACTGATGAACTTCAAAAATTATAATTTTATGCATTTATAATAAAAACTTGCCTCAAATTCGATGTAACATGGGAATCTAGTAAACACAAATTATGATACAAAACAACTATAATTCAACAAAAGTGTTTAAAACAACATTATAATTCAGATATAATCTTATGAAGAGGTTATATAGTTCCAAATTTAACTCCAAATACTGTTAAGATGTCGAAATTTATTTTCATCAATGAATGGAATGTGGTAAATATGGTTCTAGAAGAAAGAGATACTTTTAAAATTAATTGTGACCATCAACCGTATTGAAAGAGTTGACTTAACTTGGCAATGTGACAAAATGACTGAAAAGTTGGAATTAAATTTTATTCCTTGACAATGGATGATAATATTGATACGTTCAATTCTGCTATTAGTATTCAGAAGAATGGGAATTTGAGTATTTAAGTTTCTCATTATACTAAGAAATAACTGAGAGCAGTCTGATAAATTGTTCTGGCATATTAATTGATATGTACATAATATAAATTATTTATTTTAAGTGTTTCAGGAAACCATAGATTGAAGTAATCCCCGCGGCGAAGATGGAGTTCGTAATGTGATTATATTTCATTTGAAAGGTTACAATGTCCCAAAATCCACAATGATAAGAGATGCTGTTTGGGTAACATGTAGTCCGTCATAAGACACTGTTGTGTAGAGAAAGGAATTTTCAGACTGGCTACATAACCCTAAGAGGACATCCAAAAGTTGATGACTAACACTCATTGATGACGCTGTCACAATAAAGAAAATGAAGACGATCTTATTGACGAAGAGCAAACATCCAAATGAGATTGATCTTAATTGTGGCAACTATGAAAATTATTCGAAGAACAGACCAAAGGTTCAATAATAATTATCTTTTCAGCTAAAACATGGTGATCTTCAAGGAGAAATTGAATCTTTGAGCAAGACGAAAAATATGATTTTTGATTGTCTGGTATTCATGGAGTCTTGGATCTGTCAATATTATCCAGACACCAAGAGAACAAGCACGTCGATTCACCTCCCTGCCAGTCTAAGGTGCAAAGTTTTCAAGGAAGGTCATGTTTGTTTTGAGACTAATGCAGCCTTTATTTAGCACACAAACTGAGAAGAATCAAACCATCACTGGTGCCTGTTAATGCTGAACAAATTGCGTGATATTCTGACCAAGAAACGACTGTGGATCACCAAAGGCATTTACCTTTGCAGATAATGTACCTGCTCACTGCTTGAGGATGGGGAGTAATCAGTTATGGTTTAGAAATTTGTCACATGCACCCTGTTCTGCCCCCAAATTGACATCAGTTTAGTTGAGAATTTGACCAGTAGGCAATAAGTCTGTTCACACTGTGTCTTGCTGGCATAAGAAAATCCTGTTTGCAAGCCATGATATGGTAAACGTGAGTAAACAATTGATCATTTTAATAAACTAAGGTATTCTGATAAATTCGCGCAGAAACCATCTTAATGGATGAGATCTGTGTAATTTTGTTTTGAGTCATTCAATATATCATCATAGATTCTTATAGTCATTTAAAGTGGCTTCCAGGTTTAGCTGTTTCAGAAAGGATTTTGTCTAAGAATTGTCCTCTGTTCTTTCAGAAAGTATTGAGGAAAATCCCCTCCCCAGCATTTCATGTGCTCTAAAATTTCAGAAACCTCATCTGTTTTAAAATTGTTTTAGAATAAACATTCATGGGTAGGAAATGCACTAAAATTGTTCAGTTCAACTGAAAAATCAGCCTTTTTCTCAGAGATGCACTTATCTCTTCAGGTTGATTCTAAACTCTTCCTTGTAATAGGCATAATTTTCTTGTTTCTTAGTAAAATATTGCCAGTTACGCTGAATTTATCAACTATAAAGGATTTCTAAGATATTCAATAAAATGTTGTCTCAATTATTTTCTCATTAAAGTAGACCACACCTCACAAGTTCATAACTCACTAAAGCCAAAGCCACTAACTTTTTGTACGAGGTAAAATTTGAAAGCATGTTCTTATACTACTGACCCCGTCGCACGAAATTTTAAACAATTGATTGAATGTAGAGATTTTGCTATATTAATAATTTTCTGCTTTATCCATAACATATTTAACTCTGTAGACATTTTTGTTTTGTAACTAGAGCTAGCTTATGTAAAATATTACTCCTTGTAGTTTTTCTGTGTATACCCGATAACCCCTTTAGTTTTCCTAACATGGTTGAAAATTTCCATTTGTATAAATAATACACTTCTTCCGACTGATATCATCCTGTTTCATAACGTACCTGTTCATACAATTGAAAATATTCATCCTGAATGTTCTTTGTAAATGTGCACTCACGGATTAAATTAATATTTTTATCAAATGTAATGAATGTTGGTAGTACAGCTAGTAATGCGACATCTGTTGATTCATCTGTTTCCAATGTATATTTATCAAAACTCGTTGATAGATAAATTAGCTCTTTCTCTATGGTGGCAGAAAGACTTAATGCATTGTGAAATAATATTATTTGATAATTGTTCTATTTTCATTTTGGGTTTGTTATTAACACATAATACTATTAACTAAATGTGAGCTTCACTATGCACAATGGTAACTTACATTTTAGGATGGTTTTATTATATTTTAAATTTTACTAAAATAATTATTTGAAGTTTAGATCTTCTGTTGAATCAAGTTGTTCCTTTTAAAAAGTACATGCATTGTTTCTGAGTGCCAGTATAGTTTGAAGGACAGTTTACAAGTTTTGTTTGATAAAACGCTGTCATCGTAACAGGAGCATCTAATTCACAGGCATACTTTGAATAAATTTAAATAACCATCAATTATGGTTCTCTGTTTGAAATCTTGATTCTATTAACTTTGAAAGCAAGCATTAGTTTATCATTTTCTTTCATTTGTATGTATCATGACATTCTTTATTATTCATCTTCATCAAAATCCATGATAATTTTTAGCTATATAAATTTGTAAAAGAAAAGTAACTTGTTAAAATGTCTTTGAGCTATTAAAACAATTTATATTTTACAAAAGTGGATCTAATGTTATGAATAATTGTGATTTGATTAAAATTTTAATCAATAAAACACAAACTAACTTGTGAATTACATTTTTCTTAGACCTTCTGTTGAATTCAGTAGACAGTATTACTGAAAATTAATACATACTTCAAGATGTTTTTAATCAGGTTTTCTGTAGAATTTTGAAAATACATCTGCAATACTTGCTAATCGTATATTATTTCATAAAATATATAACACAATGGAATGTAATGTTATTGTTAACTAAGTGCACATGACGTTTTGTTGTATCAACTGTCAGTTATGAAGTTTAAGCCCTTTAAATTAGAATTATCAAAGTGTCAAAAACTAATTATTAACACTTTTTCATGGAGCCCTTATTAACTTTCCACAGAATACAGTTTTTGAAATCCTGCCATAAAGTAAGAACCCTAAATTAACAAAATGTTTCCAATGAAGAAGAAAGTATTTGCAGTGTAGGCGAATTAAATTTTCAGAAAGAAATGTTTACATGGATTTTATCAATTAGAATAACCAAGAGTGCACCAAGTCAGGATTTGAATATTATTTAACAAAGGTCAGGGATATGAAAATGATTGGAATGTGTTTAAAACAAAAATATATTTATAGCTTAGTTAAATAACTTAAAAGCTTCTCCATGGTTGTGAATGCTGAGATCTATCATGTTATTTTTCGAAATCAAACCACATAGTTCAAAATTCTTTCTTAATGCCAGTAGTCAATTAATGTGCTCACTGCACAAAAAAAGTGAGGTGCATCAATATAAATAAGCTTCAGCAAGTCTTACCACAACTTCTGCAGCACTCTTTGTTATCAAAAGACGAAGACAAAATCTTGTTACACAATTATGGTAGTTCATTAATCATATGTAATCTCCAAAGAGAGTTAACTGAAAATCGACCAAATCCACTTGACTTAAAAGATTAAATTATTTTGCAGCGATTTAGTCTACATCAATGTTATGATATCCTTAACAATTTTTGGTACAGAACACTATAAAAAGGTATACAAAAATCTCAATTACAAGTAAAGGAGTATAAAAAACGAATTTCAATACAATTTATTGCATCTGCCATGTCCATTGGATTGGTGATACTTGTGTTAAAGAATTCCTCATCCTGAATTATTAAGACAACGGAAACCCTCATCATTTCTTCCCCTTTTTTTTTTAAAAAAAAATTAAGACTTTCCTCTCTCCTCTTTCCTACAAGGTATCATATATTTTCCAATTGATTAATGTTACCAATTATTCTTCTGATTAATCAAATCTGAAATTTTAGGAATGGCTCCTTCTACTATTGCAGCAGGTTTTTTTAAAATTTATTGCATCATTAATTTTGTTTCACTAATTTTTTTTTTAAATTCAAGTTTTTCTACCTGTTATAAAGTTCATCTTTGAGATAACTTCCGTCATAGTTGCAATCCTGTACATTGTCATTCATACCGACATACAAGGTTTAGTGTCAGAGAGTGAGTGAAAGTTGGGATTTTCAGTGCAAGATACAAATCTGGTTGTGTTGTACCAACAAATCATGAGTAATTGTGGTTTAGACATAAGAAAAGGGTTAACGAAAAGGAGGGTCAAAAATAGAGAAGGATCACTAGGGTATTCTGGGGACTATAGGTTAAGTATTATTAAATTTCTTTAATACATTACATTTCATTTATTTAAGAATGAAAATATAAAAATTTTGCTTTTTTTCATTATGATGGCTAACTAAATTTTATGGAATCAATTTCTTGATAAATATTTTGTTTAGAAAATTGCAAAAAACGCCGAGAACACTGGAAATTTTAAGATTCCAGGTTCTTAAAAGTTTTTGTGAGTTTTCTCACCATTTTAAGCACATTTCTTACTTTAGAAAGGTGTGTGTATGTGTGTGTGTGGGGGGGGTACATAACAATATCTGAAGATTTTTACTGTTTTTAAAGTAATTTCATTGCATGTTTTAGCTTTAAAAAATTATATTTAGAATTCTTTATAGAAATTAGGATGAATGTAATACATTTTATCCTAATAGAAAATGAATAACAACTTCTATTAATAAAATAGAATGATATCAGATGATATTGTATTATTTTTTCAATAAAAAAAAAGCAGATGTTCCTTTAAAAGAAATAGATTATTCCAATCTATTTTTATCAGGTGTCAAGAATATGCTGTAAAGCATTTTAAATTATCATAATATACTGAAACCTTGTAAAATAGTAGTTTTTTTTTTAAAAAAAAGAATTAGAAAAAAAAAATTTCAAAAGGAAAATTGAAGAAAGTCAAATTAAAAATAAATAAATTTAATGAGACAGTACCATAAATACAAATATATTCAAAACAAAAATTTTCTAAAAAATAAAAACTTATCAGTAAAATACATTTTACATCAGAGATTTGCATTGTTAATGTATAAAATAATCATAAACATACAACAAAATGCAAGTCTAATAAAAGGGAATTGTTATATAATTAAAAATTTACTTTTATTCCATTAAAAATAATCAGTTCAGTTAGACTACATAAATTCTGGATATGGTAATTGATTGTTCCAATTCATGTAACTAAATAACCTTTTTTTAAAATTTACACACAATAATATAAAAGGCGGACAGTGTATCATGCAAAACACAATTTACAATATCACAGTCTACAATAAGGAAAATCTGAAATTCCATAAAAATGAATGTTACAATCAATATTTCACAATCGCAGTCAATTAAAAAACAATGAATTATTGATGAATAAACAAATTAGATGAATAATTTCATTTATAAAATGTTTAAAATAAAACTGATTTATGATAAATATACAATTTAATAAAAGAAAACATATGATTGAAAGAGTTAGAAAGAATTGACATCACACATAAAAATTTAAAATCAAATTTTTAAACAAATAGTTTCATTTGGAGAGTTCAGCATATTATATTACAATCATCCATAAATACAAAATAATGCATGTTAAAAGTGATAAAAATTTTATAAATTTTTAATGTCATTTTCTAGATCATAAAGTTTTGCTTTTAAACGTCTAATTGCTCCAGTAGCTTGTTTAGAGTGTTGTGCTGTGGTATGTATAGTCTTCAAAAGTTCTTGATCTTTTTTGTCATGTTCAAATATCAAAACAGCCTAAAAACAAGTGGCAAAAGTTATAAAAAATTTAAAAATAATTTTGAAGAAACTAAAAAACACAATTGCATATAAAAATTAATATATTGGAGCTGATTTGTTCCAAAGAATAAAACAAAAGTCAAGTACTTTTGGTAATAAAAAGATTAAATTTTGTTTAGAACTTATTTATATCATACATAATTTTTTTACACAAAGACATAACAATATAAATTTCAGTAATTTTTTTTTTTTTTTAATTTAACTGAATTATTTTTCTTATACTAAGTCAGCATTTAGATTCCTTTATATTGAACATAAAAAATATGAAGCAAATCATTACTTACTTTCATTAGTTGATTTTCCAAATCATGTATTTTAGACTTTAGATTCTTGATATCTGTTTGAAATCCAACAATTTCTAGCTTTCGATATCTTTCCATGTTTTTAAGTCTATTTTTTTCAAGTTTCAGTTGTTCCAGAAGCGAAGCACTCCTTGACTATTGAAGTAATCATAGCAGTACTTTAGGATTAAAAATTTAAAATAAATATCAAATGCATTGAATATTTCAAAGCCAAGAGCCTCTATTGTCAGCAAAATTAATCTCACAAGTATATTTTTGCATCATGTTAAACTCTTTATAAACTTATTTTCAAAAAATAAATTCATATATATATAGAATTAAATTTCCAAGGCTTTTGTTAAAATTAGAAGAATCTTCTTTTATATACATTAAAAGTCTATTGCTTTCATTGTATTTTAGAAAATTCAATGTATTGAAATTGCACATCAATAACAAAACAAACTGAGTTTTAATAATTTAGAAATTATTCACTTAAAATTAAGAAATCGTTTCTTTGAATAAATATAGATAACAAAAAAAAAATCATTTCTCAATATTTTGTAAATACTTTTTTTCCAATTCAGTGAAATATAATAAATTCACTTTCAGTTTCACTCTTGTTTAAAAATTCAAAGAGTGTTAATCATTGCAAAACATAAAGCATTTAAACAGTTAAATAGAATGTAAAAAAAGTCAAAACAAAAAGAAAGAAATACTTTTAAAAGTCAGTTAGAAAAAAAAATTAATTAGTTTTTACACTTAGTTTATTCACTTTTGCATAATTGTTACATAGTTTATAATATACTGATATTTCCTTACATCATATATGAAAAAAGTATTTCATATTTACAAGGGTATTATGTTCACCTATTTCATAAGATAATGCATAAACTCAGAAAATGGAATTAAAGCAAACTTGTCTAAATATAATTATCAATCTGTAGTGATAATTAAATATCTAGGATGCATGTAAACAATATGTGTGATTTGAATTTATTTTGAATTTTTCAACTGGCTTGGAATTAGGGGAAGGGAGGGGAGATGTAAACAGACATGGGTTAGAATTTTTTATATTAAAAATATATAAGAGTTAGAGATGAAAATGTTATGTAATTTGTATTAAAAAAATCCAATAAATCTTTTTATCCAATTATGACAATTCATTTTTTTTCCAATTATTTAGTTGATTTGAATAGAAATTTGAATAAATCATTATTTAATGCAAAAAATTCAAAATGAATAATAAAAAATTAAAATTATTAGGATTGATAAATTTGATGCTAAATTACATTCAAGTAGTACAGTATTCTAAACTAATAACGATAATACTTCAATCTTTATCTGAAATATATTTAATTACTATCTAAATTTATAAGTAGCATTGTAAGTATTAAAATAATTATTATTAATTTTCTGAAGCTAAATTTTGAGGAAATAAAAGTTTGGTTTTTCATTGAATCTAAATCAGAGTATACTAAAATGAATCATAAATTCCATCTACAATAAGAAAAAATATCAAATGAGAGTCTAATTAACATATGAGCAGAATTTTCTGTTAAAATGGATGCCATTATTGCCAAAAACTTTATAGAATAATAATCAAGTTAAAGTAGTGAAACTGAAATAAGTATATATCATCTTATATTGAATTAATTTAAGTTTAATCAAAGATAAAGTTATTAAAGAATAGAGTGTGAGTGAATGATGGTGGTGGAATTTAATGGAGGAAGAGTCAGATATGGCTATGCTGCACCAAAAAATATGTAACTGTCACCTGGACATTTGAAAAAATGTGGAAAAAAATAAAAATAAAAGTTAGTTGACAAAAAGAAAAATGAAAATAGAGAAGGATCTCTAGAGTACCCTGAAGATGCATCACCCGTGTTTACCAGAGACAGTAAGTCCCATGGGAAAGAAGATCACTAAGGTGCCTTGGAGTTTTATGATGCCCATATTTACTTAAAGAAAGTGAGTCCCTGAGGGGATATAAGGATAGAAAGAACTTTTTCCAAAAAAAAAAAAAAAAAAAGTAAAATTTATTTCAAACAATGAATTCATATATGAATATAAAAACATAAAATATACAGTAATTAGAATCTAAATTCATCATGAAATATTTTGCAACACTTCGCAAGAAAAATTATAAAACCTATTGTTCACCAAAACCTCCCGACAAAAACTTCATATTCATAGCTAAAATTATTTTAAATAATGAACAATTTTAATTTGATTTCAAGGAATATTATACCACAAAAATGTACCTCTAGAGACTGTACAGTTCCAATCATGTCTTGTTTCTGGGTTGCAATCTCATGGGAAGCTTTAACTGCTTGCTTTTGACTCATTTTTGATAACTGCTTTTCTTCTTTCAATTCTTGCTCTAAAAGCTATTGATAACAAAGAACTCTTTAATCAGTATTATCAATTAAGATATTTAAGGCACCCTCCCCAATAAATCAGTGTAATAAAAACCAAATTAAATACCAATGAATATTATAGTATTGTCCCTCACTGCATTTCTTTAAATTTTGAAATAAGCATTTATTTCTAAGAACACCAATTTAGTTTTACTTTTAAGAGAACAAGAGCTAAAATATGAATTGTTCAGTTAAAAATTAATAAGAATGTTAACAACCCCTAATATTAATTTCCTGATTCCATTATTATTTTTCTAATTTCCACATGCATTAGTAAGAGCAATATATATATATATATATAACTTATGAAAATTAACATAACATTAGCAAAAAAAAAAAATTAAAAAAAAAATACAGATAAAATACAAAGGGGAAAGTATACATGTCATCAATTTAATTGAATTAATATTCAAATGACATATAATTTTATTTTAATATGAATGAGAAAAAATTCATTTTTAAAATTCCCTAGCAGTTTTGTATGAAAACAATCAAAACACTTAAATTTTAAATTAAAAAGTTTATAAGAGATTTCACCTTTTTAATTAATAATTAATGAACACTACTTTTTATACCTTGAGCTCTGTTGATAACTTTCTGTTATTTGCCCTCAGCTCCTTAATTTTCTGAATGCAAAATTTGTGATCTGATCCTTGTTTGCAATACATACATTCATATGGACCAGAAATCTTTGATTTTTTCTCTATGTCCATGCCTGTAGCAACTTCTTTTACAGCAGTTTCAAGCTCATCAAAATCTGATACCTTATGTAATTTCTCATAAAGTTCCCTGCTCAATCTAACTTTATCTGCTTCTCTCAGTAATTGTTCATTTTGCAGTTTCTGCTTAAGTGTAAGACATTCTTGGATGCTCTCTCGAAGTAATTCTTCTGTATCCATGAGTCTAAAAAAGTATACAGGCTAAAAATTCTCTCCCTGATACAACATACATACATAATTCACTCAAGTATAAGACACAAAAATTGTTTTACCTGTATGATGCTAAAATGTAAGAAATATACAAACCAATTGTGTTTAGCAACTGAACATAAAACACAGAAACCTGTTAATTTTCAAAAAAAAAAAAAAAAAAAAAAAAAAAAAAAAAAAACAATACATTTAAAAGGTACTCATTCCTGGTATTGTATTTGTCAACACTAGAAGCTTTGTAATTTGACCAACATATGCAATTATGAATCATACAGACATATTTTCTTGCTAACTTTAGAAAATGTACACAGATCATGAGTAACCAAAATACAATTATATTCATATAATTCAAAATTACCACATTAACAATTTTTTAAAACAAATACATTCCTTTCTTGAGAGAAAATTTTTTTAAGGTCTGTTTCACTTCTTTTAATTACAAAAGTAGAAGTTCTGTAAAGTCTGCAAAGATTGTTTCTTGTTGAGAGTCTATCAAAGATTGTTGAGAATGATGAGAGCAAAGGTCTTGATAAGAGAATACATTTCAAATTATAATTAGAACTGTTAGCTAGGATGGAAAGCACGAGAGAGCATTTAGATTATTAGGCATTGATAATAAATAATTTTGTTTGTTTAGTCTTGAGTTTTCTTAAATTGTTTTTCTTTCTCTTAAAGCTTAATATATTAAATTGAATTATGGCACAAGAGCCAAATAACAGACAACCATCACAAAGATAACTACAAGATCTCATTTCTTTTACAGAATTAATCTGTTAGCTATTCTTAAGCACTTTCTTTTACTTTTTTTCTGGACCCGTATTAAATCAATCTTGTGTTAACATAAACTCATTCTATCAATACTGTACCCAATTTCTAGCCTTACAAATAAAATGGCAACAATAATAATGATCAAACATAATAAAAACAATTATCTTCCTTTAAATAAATAAAAAAAAATGTCAATACAGTTCTTAATGTATACAAAATATAAATTACTTTTTAGATAAAAGTCTTGCATTGTCTTGATTAGCTGTTATTTGTGCTTCGGCATCTTTTACAGCATCTCGACTTCGTTTTGCTAATGCTTCTAACTTACTGAGAGTTAATGTTGAGTATTCAGAAAACTGATCTTGTATATTTTTCAACTAAAAATAAAAACACTGTATTATAAGTAAAAAGAAAAAAAAATTATTCATAAAATTATTTGCAATGCACATTCAAACCAGTTCTTTCTCACAATTTTTTTTTTTTAAATAAGTTAATGTTTTAAAAAATAATCTGAGATATACTAGAAGAGAAGGGAATAAGAGAAATCATATCTAAAAAAAATTAACTTTTAGTTAGAGGTAAAAAAAAAATATTTATATGAATACTTCATGTGAAACATTCTGATAAATTGGAATATTTTTTCAAAAAAAGTAATAGATTAGGAAGGAGTTGGAAGAAAAAAAAAAAAACAGTCAAAAATATATACAGTATATTTAGTAATAAGACATTTATTTTAACAAGAAATAAGGGGTAAATCTGAAACATTGTACATTTTTTAAAAAGATAAGAGAAAGTGAATCTAATTGAATAGCATGTATGTATTTAAAATAGAATGTCATATAAAAAAGTATAACATTTCAAACATTTTTCCGCTATATCATCCATCAAATTTACTAAAATAATTTCCTCTACTTCATTTAAAAATATTATGTACTATCTTTAAGCAACAGAAGCCCACTTTATTTATTTAATTTTTAAATCAGAAATTAAGCACATATTTCATTACATTCACTACTATAAAACTAATAAAAACATGAGTAAATGCTAATTGTGTATAGGAAACTTGATTTACATAGTTTTAAGTAAAGTACCACAAGTTTTTATACCATTCTTTGAAATATGCAGAATAAGTTTTGATTTTAGTATAGTTCTTTTTAATGATTCAAACCTTTAGGAAAATTGCACATTCACAACAGTATCTTATATATGAGCAGCAGATGTTATTATTATTATTTTTTTTTTTGGATAGAATATGAAAATGATTTTTGTGGCTTCAAAGATCCTGTCAACAAAGTTGTTGACAAAATTGCTACAAATGAAAAAAAAAAACCTAGACTTTGATTATGTAGATTCAGAAAATCTTCGAGAACAGTGGAAATAACATTTGAAAGATCTATCTGATGATGATCTAAGAACTGGGTTCTCTACATTCACATAAAGAAGATTAAAATGAAGAAAAAGAAATAACTCTTAAGGAAGTTTCATGGGGAAAAAAAAAGATTAAATAATTGTTTAATACAATTGAGAAAGTAAAAGAACTCATATTAGACATTGATCCAGGATAACAGAGAAGCATGAATGCTCATCAATAGATAGATACACAAATTTATTATTAACACAAAATCTCAGGGGTAAAGAAAAATGCTTCTACAGTTCAACTGAAATTAGAAAGTTTTTCACTAAAAATAAAAATTAAACTATTCTATTTTTTTAAAGTCCATATCCTTTCATAATTCAAGAACAATGCATTGCAATATATCTAGGTACATTTTGAGAAAGTTTTTATTTTTTTAAATAACTTTCAGGATTCATCATAATTATTTCAAAAATCCATTAACTTTACTAATCAAGAGATCCCTGTATTTCTATGCAAAAGATGTTTTAAGAAGCATTTATAAATACATAAAATAAGGTCATGAATCACACAGTTTAAGTTGACAAGTTATTCATATTTTTTTTATCACTGGATAATAATTCACAGCATCAACAAATTTAGCCCATTTTTAGAGAAGAAATGAATTTTATTTAAGTTTCACTATTTCATATTTGCTCTAATATTGCAAACAGTATAATGCTCAAAACATATAGTAAGCAATGTATTAAAATTTCAAATGATGAAAAATACTTTCATACAAAAAAGCTACTTCTATATAAAAAATGTTTTATTTTTAATATCTGCATGATGAAAACAATAAAATATGCAATCATAAACAATGATTAAACGAAATTTTTAATTGTGTTCAAGTTCAATTCCTAGCAATATCTATTCAATTAATCAATTAGAGCAATGTTAATAATTTGAAAATAAAAAAAAAAAATATATAAACGAAATTAAAGCTTCTAAAACATTTATCGTAATTTTTAAACAAAGAAAAATTATATGGAACAAAGAGGGAGGATTTATCTTACATTAAATTCAGAGTACAACTCCTTCAGTTTTTCAGCCAATGAACTAACTTGCTCTGACAAATGTTTACAAAATGCATCATCTTTATAATATTCACCACGTTCTAGTTGATTTATTTTTCCAAGAGTTTCATTTATACTCCTACTAACATCTTCTAGATCTACATTATCAGTGAAAATTCTTTCTTGACTAGAATTTTTTAGCTGAGAAGTAGGACATCTTTCAGATTGTTTTGATGACCTGAAATAAACAAAGATAAAAATATTGACTCTTAAAAAATTTTAAAAACATATAAAAGAAAAAAAAAAAAAACGAAGACTAAAAAATGTCAACTATAAAAACATGAGCATATAAATTAAAAAGGTATATACCATACATTCCGGCACATAATGCACACTTTTAATATAAAAAATATAATCAAAATCTACAGGTGCGCATTACATGCTGGATATAAAAATGACAGATTTAAAAATAAGGAAAGTATGAGCATAAAAGATTAGATTTCCACAAGTATCTACAAGCTGCTTATTTACAAAAATTGACACTTTATCACTTTGCAAAACACTTTTTTTCAATACTGAATAACATGAAAAGTTTATAAAATTCATTTTTCATTATATCTTCAGGCACATTATCAAATTTCATTTCATCTTCACCATCACTGTTACTCTGATCTATAAATAAATAATCATCTTCCGTTCTATCTAAATTTCTATATATTACATTTTTAAATGAATTTTGAATTATACATATGTCAGATTTAATTTCATCCCATTCTTTATTGTCTACTCATACACTATTTTTTGACTGGCATGATACATTTGGCCGTCTTTTGTAAATGCTTTTTTTTTTTTTTTTAAATCTTCTACCATTCCCGTATTCCACTGCCATTTTGAACTTCCTTTTGTTTATGAATACACACATTTAAATGAAGATTTTCTGGATTCCTTAAGGCAATAGAACACTTCGGCTAAACATTTCTTATCCACACTTTGTTTTCATCCATCCTTTCTTGTAAACATAAATGAAAGCAGGATTTGGCAAATAACATTTCAGCAGCATCTTTTTTTTTTTTTTTTTTTTTTAAAAAAAAAAAAATAATTATGGATTTTAATTTTGCACACCTTCTGTTTAGCAAAAAAGCCTGCTGATGAAGTGAAAATTTTCACTATGCTGTTTTTATAAGAATCGTTTTTGTTCCTTCACATTGTATAAATTGTATTCAGTATGTTACGATTTTATTTTTCTTCCACTTACATGTGAAGCTTTCATCAGCACCAAACATCCTTGCTGTGCAACATGACTTCTATTTTCTTAAACACAAATTGAATGACTTTGTAATGGAAATCAGCATTGTTTTTGTTTTGTTTGACAGGGCACATATTTATTACTAAAAGGAACACTAGTTCATCTGTATTTCGATTAAAGAAAATGGGGTTTACTAAATCTTTTGATGTTCGCTTCAAAATCAAGGTTTCGAATATTTGTGTGTGGAGATAGAAGAAACATTTAACTAATAATTCCACTAATTCATATGAGTTAGAAGTGTTTGTTCTTGCCCAAATTGTGTCCTCTTTTTCCCGAAAATCTAGATTAATATTCTTGTGCCATTTGCAAGAAATATACCCCCCTGTTTATATAATTATTTATTCCCCCAACCCATCCCCCCCCCCCCTCCATGCACATATTGTTCCCTATCATTTGTCAATTCAGTTTACCATTGTTTGAAAGCCTGGGAATATACTTCAAATGAATGACTTCAAAAGAGGAGATAATCACATGAACATTTCCGGTTTTTACACGAATAAAAGGGCACACATTATATGATGAATATGCATAAATATTAAAAAAAAAAAAAAAAAAAAAACAAACAAAAACACAGCTTGAAATTATAGGTGCATTATTTGCCAGAATACATGGTATTTTAAAAAAAATCACTTTGATTATTGACAATGGATTATATTAATGATTCATAATTACTTTTCACTGAAGTTACTTCGTGATTGTTCTTTGTGAAGATGGAGATTTTGAGTTTCATGTATCATATTAATGTCATTCATGTATTTGGAATCTTTTAATAAGTTGTAATCAGCCTAAGATAAAATTTAGAAAATTATTAGGATAGTATCAGACAATTATTACCAGGCATATATCTATGAAATGTAAATTTTTTAAAGGAAAGACACATGCTAATTTGAAGTACATGCCATCTTTCAGGCAAAAAAAAAGGACTCCATGATGACAGAAGCTTTCTTTTTTTGAAGCAAACCATGAATTGACAAATTTTTCCACTTTTTTGAATTAACAATATGCTGCTCAGCCAATCCATGCACTATTGACTGGAACAAGTAATAGTTCAAAGGAGCAAATATGGCAGGTGAGATAACACACCACAATTCATTTTTTTAAGTTTTGATAACTTTTGAGGTGGGCCAGCACATTGTCAAGTAGCAAATTCACTTTTCCATGTCTTTGGGTCTATTCTGGACATTTTATGATCAAAGCATTTTTCAAATTGATAATTTGTGGTTAGTAACAAGCAGCATTAAACTTTTCATCAGATTTGAGAAGTACATAATGAACAACATCCTTTTGATCCCACTAAAAACACAGAATATTGTCTTCTTTTTAAAGCGATTTGGTTTTGCAGTCAATGTTGATGGCTGGCATGGGTCAATTCATGATTTTCTTCAGTGTCACATTCAATACTTCCACCAATTGTGATTGAGTGGAGTCTTCATCTAACAATGCTTGGAACACGGCATATTCAGATTTTTTTGGTAGTTTGTCACTCGCATCAAAATTGCCAGTTTTGATAGGGTTTTTTTTTTTTTGTATAAAATTCAACATTTTCAAAACATAAAAAGAGGATGAATTTATACTCTCCCAATTTTCCACATGGATGGTTTTGTAGCATAAGAATAGTCAAACAAAATGCTATAATGTCAATTCACCACACGTAACGCATGTGTGGCGTCATCTGGTAGAAAAATCTGTATTTCATATGATACACCTGGTAACTATTTTTAATTATACAACTAATGGGAAAATAATATTTTATTTCATAACCATATATGTTATAAAAAAATAAAAATTATACTTATATATCAATATTGTAAACATATTAATAATACATGTACTATTATAAGTGAAAATTTTCCAATGAAGAGGTTCAAATTTTTACAGGTTAATATTTATAAGTATTTATTTTGCTTTTTAAACAATGATTTTAAGAAAATTTTTATCATTGTTAAGAATTTTTGGACCACACACACCTCTCTATATACCACAAATGCAATCAAAGTAGCAATTACAAATTTTGCTGAATTTCTGGTGCAAAAGAGGATATTGGTAGGTTGGATAATTTAAATTTAGAAAAGTAAATACACTAGGGAAAAGTTGAAAAGAAATTAAAAATTTTCATGTTTTAGTAAAAATGTATAAGATACATCTTGATATTAAAATAAAATTTATAATAGATATTAATATACTATGCTTTTACAATAAATTTAACTCCTATAAAACATTATTCATTCATGGAAAATTAGAAGTAAACAGAATAATAATTTATTTAAAGCAGTTATAAGTAAAAACAGAATAATAATTTATTTAAAGCAGTTATAAGAAAAAACAATCAAGAGTCAATAACTTTATTTAACAATAAAAAAGAATTAGCAAATATCATGCAGTAAAAATTCAGTATAAAAAAGCAAAAATGTATAGCTTAAAAGTTTTAAAAATTTGTTGATACATAAAATTAAAGAAATTTACAATAATACCTGATCTATCTTTGGGTCTGATATTAGACCATCACACTTCTGAATAATTATTCTGGCAAATTTTTCAGCTTGGCTTACTAAGTTCTTAGATGACTTCACAGTAATTTCCATTTTGACCATATCAGAGACATATTTAGAATGATTATTTGTTTCTATCACTCCAAACTTTTCAAAAGGTTGTTTTGGTCCAGTCAAATAATCAAAGAAAGTTGCACGAGATAAGCTTAAAAACAACAAGTCTGTTTCTGCAGTTGAAATGGCTAATTCTTCCACAACAGATTCAAGTTCTATAAGGTTCGATTCTATATTTAAATATAAACCTTTATTTTTCTCAGAAGTAAAATTCTTGTTCAGAGATTTCCACAAATTACTGACATCAAAACTTAAACGTGTACACTGGCGAATGCTTTTTTGAAGTTGATCTATGTCAGATTCATTAACATAAATAATTTGAGATGCTGTTTCAGATTTGTTAAGTTTTGCAACTTCTGAGAAAACCCAAGTGTTTTGAATGCTGCTTAGATGAGATGAAACTTTATTTAGAATCTTTGATAAAAAAGTTAATGTTAAATGCAGATCTACTGTAGTTGAATGAACAATATTAGTTGATTTATAAGCTTTGTTTTCATATCTAATGTTTTCCAAGCTAGAAGATTTATTGGTGTTTGAATATTGTTTTGCAGTTAAATTATCATCTTTTTGATAGCTTCCAAATAAATCAGAATCTACCTGTTTAACTTTTAAAACTTCATTCTCAGCTTCTCGTAATCTAAAAGAAAGTTTTCAGAAATTTCATTAAGGAAACAATTATTCATTAAAGATTTTTAGAGCAAAGAACACTAAAATAACACTTGCACTTTAATATTAAAATAACACTTATACCAAACACTTTGATTTTCTTTGATTAAGAGTACTCATAAACTGTTAAAAAAATATTTACAGGTTCAATTAAATGTAATATTTATCTATTGAGAAGTAGATGTGACCAGTTCAATTAATAAGTCAGAATCTTATTAATATCAAACTCGTGATTGTGAA
The DNA here is from genome assembly GCA_019974015.1 of Nephila pilipes. NCBI lineage: Eukaryota > Metazoa > Arthropoda > Arachnida > Araneae > Nephilidae > Nephila > Nephila pilipes. The sequence goes on along the minus strand of BMAW01079024.1, from coordinate 139,147 downwards.
TGCTAGATAACAACACTTCCCAGAAAATCATAACTGAATTTACTTCAATACAAATTGTTCAAAAATGCAATGAAGATACATTACCTCATATAAAAATAAATAAATAACAACACATTGACAAACTAAGACAGCTAGTTATCAATCCTTTGATTATTTATCAACATTTCACTTAGATGCAACACAAAGACTATTTATTGGCAATAGATTTCATAATTTTGAGCCTCAGTCAAGTGAAGAGAACAGCAACTCAGATGGAACTCCCCCTGCCCCATAGCTTCTATTCCAGCCCAATGGGAGGACCTGAAGCCCTAACAGATTCAATGTGTATTAGTTTCATGTTGGGTTAGGTTATCAGTCCTAATAATTGCTACAAAATATACAAACTCGCTGTTTCAAGAACATTTAGTGTTGCACAGGTCTTATACCAATTAAAATGCTTATAAGAGGAAAACATTGATTATCTCACTACCAAACATTCATAAGTTTTCATCAAAACCTTCTTTAATGGTCCTATATAAGCATTTGCTAATTAATCCTAACAGCAAAAAATTTATGGCTAGTTTATTAAAGTTACTAACATTAACATACAATTATATTAACTGCATCCTTAAATATCTTTCATATAGCAAGAGTATATGATATCACGTAACAATGAATAATTTAAATAGAAAATTAAGAATTCAATGAGAGGACAACACATAGGTTGCAATTTGAGGAGACATTGTTTTGAAAATTCAAATATGTACTATACTTTTTTTAAATCAAAAGTATGCAAAGTAAATCACTTTAAATAAATAAGGAATGATTGCACATTTAAGTAGCTTGACTTTGATTTTTTTTCTTCTAAATAACATTTACTAGAACGTAAAAAATTTATTAGCTAGTAATTTGTGATTTTTTTGCTTATTTAAAAATGAATAAATAAGAAATTCTAATAATTTCAAAATCAAATTAGAATATCATTTACAGTAGTTAGCTACCATAAGACATCTTTCTATTTAAATTAACACATATAGCACACAGATAATCATCACTTCCCCCCTCTATATATTATATTAAAAAAAAGTTTCTGAATAGTTAAAAGGATTATCTTACATATACAATATCATAATTCCAGATAAGTTGCATACAGTAAAAATTTGAAATGATCAATAGGTTTTCACAGCTACAAATTTATCAATTAAAATTCTTCCATTCCCCTTTGTTTCAAAAATGTTTTACTACATAGAGCAAAAATTTAGCAAAATTTCTACAATTGTGAATAAATCTCCTTACTTCCTTTTCAAAAAGCTTATTTCTTGTTCATTTTGCAGTAATGTTTTCCTGGACTTTTCAAGGGCTAATTTACAATCTTCTATAACAACATCTGTTTTACTTTTAGAAACATTGCTATGTGCCTCGATTTTCTTCTGCAATAATTGAATCTACAAGATCAAAAGATTTATTTCATTGGCAGCAGTATAATTATTACAATTTATACACTTATAAACTATAAGTAAATATTATAAGAATTTTAAACAGTTATGCATCATTTAAAATGAGTTAAGTTTAAAGCAGTTGAGTTATTATTATTTGGAGCAATGTTCTTCACATTTACAAACAGTATTTACTTTTTAAGGAAGATTTCAACCTACAAATACGGTTTGATTTCAAACATTAAATTGTTTTTAATCATGTTCTTAATTGACTATATATATATATATATATATATTCTTAATAGAATGGAGAAAAATTACAATAATATAAATATTAACATCAATTATCCATACTAAAAACATGCTTCAAATATGTAAGAAAATTAAACCTGTTCTTTTAATAATTCATCACTAGATCTTCTGAGATTTAATCTTGAAGCTGAAGAGTCTATAAAAAAAATGTATTTAAATTAGTATTCCATAATATCTGCACTGTAAAATAATAACTAATTTACTAAACAATTAAAAAGAAAAGTTCTAGAAAAATGCAGAAACATGAAGAAAATTTAGCAAAGATAAATTGAATGCAGAATCCAAGTAACTATTTTATTCAACTTGAAATACATTAGATCAGGACCTCTTAACTGAGAGAAATATTTTTATGATCCTGATTATAAAGATATATAAACTAAAAATACCAATTAAAGTATTTGCTGGCAATGAATTATGAATAAAAGATTTTAATTTTTGGAATGAGATCTTTGGAATTGTTATTTTCATTTATAAAAAATATAAATAAAAAAATAAATAAATAAATAAAAATATATATATCTGTTACTCTAAAAATTCCTAAAGATCTTCAACTCCATTTTTTCATATATTTACTTTTTAAAGCAAAATATGTATTTTTTTTTTTTTTTTTTTATAAATATGTTGCGATTATTGCTTGAATGATCAATAAATCATCCAGGCATTTTTGAAATTTTGCTACATTTCTGAGCCTCACAAATTCTAGTTATACAACCACAAATAGAGCCATGATCAACACTTTGAGAGACACTACATTAAATAACAACAATTTTACAATAAAATTTTAATACAGGTTTCACAAGTACAGGAAAAAATCTTTTTCAGAGCAAATCAATAAAGTTTAAAAAAAATTAACAAAAAAAAAAAAAAAAAAATCGAATAGCATATTTATATAATTGGAATAAATGTTTTAAAAAAAATCCATGAGATGATACAATAAAAATATTATGCATTGCTTAGTTATTTAAAAAATGACTGTTAAATGAAATTTTTTTTTATTTATGAATAAAAAAAAAAAAATGAATCATGTTTTGAATTATAGAGCTATAAACTATACCTCAAAAATAAATATGAAAAAATACAGAATGTAATTGATTTTGAAAAATTGTTTAATGCTTTTTTTAGTAGTTCAGTTTTCTCCAATTATTATTACATGCATATTCATTGATTCCAAAAGAATTATAGGGGGGGGGGGGGGATAATTAAAAAAAAAACTAGATAATTAGTTCAATTAGTCACATTATAAACAATATTATAGGCTATTGACAATATAGCTTTTAACTTAGGTCACATGATAAGAAAGATACTTGAAATAGGACATTTCTCTCCAAATGCCATGTAGAACCACATGAAGACTTTGATTCTCATTTGAATCTATAATGCAACAGCCCCTCTATATTTTTGCAGTCTTTTGTTAGATTAGGAATCAGATCTATAACTTGACTAAAAAACTATCCACATTTATGCTCACATTAATCACCAATATAACATATAACACAGTATCTTATTTTAATATTTTTTAAAATTATATTAGGATTTGTTTAAAAATACTGTAGAATTACATGTTATAAACAAATTTATGCAAACAAAAATGTATTTGAAATCTCTATGAACTGAAAATAAACAGGTTAATGTCTGTAATCTCACAAATTTGAGTCTTATATTTTTAAGTAGAATCGATAAAAATACTCTTTAAAAGTTGGGAAAAAAAAAAAAAAAAAAAAAAAAAAAAAATTAAAAGGAAATAAAAAAAAAAATTTTAAAAAATTTAAAAAAAAAAAAAAAAAAAAAAACACACACATTTACAGGCTATTACAAATGAGATTTTAAGAATATTGAAAATAATCATCTTAAAACATAGTAATTATTAAACAGAGTTAATTTATGTGATCATTAATCATTTCTTTCCATAGTTTTAGGAATAGACTAAAAACCAGATGGAAAAGTTGTTTTCTCAAGGAACATATTATTTCGAAAGTTTATAAGCTACACTAACATAAAACAGTTTCTAAAAGCTCTATTCCACATTATATAGGTCAAAGTGAATTTTTTCTTAAAAACCATTAAAGGTATAGAACTGGATATTAAAGAGAAATTGGAATTATTCTGTAAATAAATGAATAGTAAAAAATTCATTAGTATAAGAAATATACACTCAACTTTTGTTTTTGTAAGATTAACACCTTCTGAAAATCTTTGAAAAGACAAAAGAATAAAAATGCATCATTGTCAAAGAAAAGAATTATACTAAAAAACTATTTTAAAATCAATTTTGATAATTTAAATTAGTTTTATATAACATACATACAAGTAATAATAAATATGTTTTTATATTAAAATTTATCATACTTATTCTATCTCCTCAATACACAATTTGAGATGTTGGTTAGGTATGCATTTAAAATTAATATCTTTTTCACATTATGATTTAAATAACTTTTAAAGAATTTTACTAAAAAGATAAATCTTTTCATAACATTCTAATAAAATAATTGTAAATAAAGCAAAAGAAATAATCACTAAAAGATATGAGAAAAACAATTACTTTAAAAATGACTTAATTATACAACAGAAAAAAAAAAACCTTTTTTAAATAATTTTTCAAGCAAAATAGCATTATCATGAAGCATAAGTACAAACACAATTTTGATTAATGTTTATTCATCTAAGTCTAAAATATCTAACTTAAAATTAGCCTACAGTCATTTTAATTAAAATCATATACTAATTGGCTGAATTTTACACATCAATTTATGAAATAAATATATGATACTTTTGTTTAAAGATAACAAACTTTACAATGATGTGAAAGCTTATGATTGCTAACATACTTTTTATTTACAGCTTCCTTTAGATAAAATATTTACTTATTTATAATAATATATATGCTTGCATAAGAATATACAAAGTGAATAAAATGTGTATTTTACACAGATAATACATTTGTATATACACCCAACTCTTTTTTTTTTTTTGCACAGTTACATGGTAGATACGTTCATCAGAAAACCATGCAAAAAAAATTTGTGTAAAAAAATATGTGCAGTGTACAGTAAATTTGGGGATATGTTCCCCAACTTTAAAAAATCGTGTAAGGTGAAAAAACTCTAAGCATTTTCCATAAAAAGAAGAAAAAAAAAAAAAGTAATAATGAAATCCATATTTACATACTTATGAAACAAAAAAAAAAATTAAAATTAGTGTACAATGAAAATTCAATCTATAGGTACATACAACATATAAAAATTCAAATTGAAATTAGGAATAAAACTATTAATTAACAACAATTCATCGCTACTTGATAACAAGCATGCACATTTATTATGAACTGGATCAAAATACTATCATCAGCAGATGTGTCATATCTCTAGCACAATTATCAGCTTTGATTCTAATGAAGAATTTCATTCTTTATTAACCGCTTCTGTTATTTTTTTTGTTGTTACAAAGTCTGTTATTAGCCGTTCTTTTAGTTTCTCAAGTGGATTACATAATTATCTTTGTAATAATATATATCAAGCAACAAACATTACTTTCATAAACTTAATTGTACAGATGCACAAAATATATATGCCAACAAAATAATAATTAATGTAAAAAGTTGAGTAAAAATTTAAGGTATAACATAGTTAATAACTAAGTAAAATGAAATATTTGAATTACTAGCTGTTTTTGGATCATATCTGACTCCAATTTCTACTTTAGGATCCCGTAACATATAAATTATTTGATCTCGTAATTCCTTATCTTTTGTCAAGTTTAAAAGATGGCGAATACTTTCATGAAGTTGTTGTTCCTTTTTCTGAAAAGAAATTTAAGAAATGTAAGAATAACATAAATTTTTTTTGTCAAATGCATATTTTTTTATATAAGACATATCAGAATATTCTAAACAATGAAACAAAAAAATTTATAGTCATATAAAGAGTTGCACATTTTCATAAGAAATGGCTATTCATGTCAATTAAAAACAAAAAGTATTCAAACTTCATGAGTGAGTTATAGTTTACTTGAAATTTATACTGATGTAATAAGAAAAAGAGAAGGAAAAAACTCATAAAAATAATAATGTTTATTTATATAATATACAGTATATTTTGATTTATAACACACACTCGTGTATAACTCAACCAATAATTTCAAACTGCATCTTTCAATTTTTTTTGTATATTCAACATATAACATACATATTTTTCTTTATGAAGAAGCCTGAAATGTACAAGTATGATGCTTTTATCTTTTGAAGTCATTCATTTGAAGGATTTTCTGAGGATTTTGAAAAATGGTATAATGAATTGACACGCGATAGGGGGAACAATATGACATGGAGGGGGGGGGGATACTTGAGTGAATAAACAGGTGGATTGTATTCATTGCAGATGTGCACAAGAGTGCGATTCTAAATTTTAGAGAAAAGAGGGACAAAATTTATGGTGGGAAAGCACTTCCAAACCAAATGAATTCACAAAATTAGGTGTCTTGTTTTCTCTTATTCCAGTTATTTGAAGCTGTGCTCTAAAAGTGAATATTGAAGGCCTAAGTAAATCACATTTGTTTAAGTTCAAGTACAGTTAGTTCATCTAGTGTTCCTTTTAGTAGTAAATATGGGTCCTACCATATGAAATAAACATAGGGCTGGTTTCAAATGGAAAAATCGTTCAATTTGCCAAAAAAAAAAAAAAAAAAGAAATATTGGGAAAGGATGTTTCTGAAGATATGAAAATTTTTAAGTTCATAAGGTATATAATTTCTTTTAAATAAATTACATTTAGATACATATAGAAATTTAATTTTTTATTTTTAAATCTATCATTTTTACATCTGGCACATATATATAGCTATAAATTTTGATCTTATTTTTTGTATTAAAAGTATGTGTAATACTTCAGAATATAAAGTATATATTTTTAAAATAAACTCATTTAAATAGTAGTTAAAGTAGCTAACATTGATTTCTCCCATCCAAATTTCACAAAAAGTTTCCAATCGTTTCTAACTTTAAATTCCTTACATGTAAGTTTTCTAGCGTGTCCTTTTTGAATTCCAGAACATTTTAAATTGATTTCATCATTGCTGTATATTTTTATTCTTTCAGTTTAAAAAAGAAATGTTTGTTATACATCAAATTATGTGAAAATTATACACATAGCTCACACAAAACAATAATTATCTACACAACAATGTGTTTTTGTTTAATTGAACTATAAAACCTTCCTTACTCCATTCATATTCAAAAAATAAAATGTGTCTGAAATAAACATAAGGGAAAAAGTCACATAATAATGCTTCTATCACTTTGTCACAGGATGCATTTGAAATATATTTTGTTTAACATTTAAAAAAAATAATACGAGCATAATAATAGCTAATGCTTTAAATCCAAAACAAATGTTTTAAATATTTACATACATAAACAATATACATTTTGCAGAAGTCAGTAAATGAAAATTATAAAAAGAAAAACCTTAATTACAATTTCAGAATGTACCTTTAATCTTTCATTTTCCACAGTAACATTTAAAAATCGTTCTCTTTCTTCAAAACAATTAAGTTGTAGATCAACAAGAGCTTTCTGCAAATTAGATATTTTCTCTCCTCTCCGCAGAACTTCAGTTTCTAATTCATGCTATACATACAACTATATTAAATTTCAAATTATTTTATACACAGAGTGGTGTACCCAGAAAAAATCAACAGGGTAAGGATAACAATAATTTTTTCTTTAAAAATTTACAGTACAAGAAATATCTTGAACCTAGACATAACAAGTAACTTTGAAATAAAACAAAATAAATACTTTCAAATTTGGTTGGAATTTCCAGCTCAGGTATGTTATTTTGTTAATGCATGAAATTATGACAGAGAGGGGTTATGTGGCCCTGTGATCATCTCATGGATACACCACTGTATACACAACTAAAAAATTTATTAAAATCACTCAAGTATTGATACAAATAAAAATTCAATATATCTCACTTAAGCCTTAATATAAAGTAGAATTTATTAGCAAAACTTTATTTTGATTCATGGAATAGTAAGTTAAAAATTGTACTTTGTAATTACTTTTGATAGTGAATTATAGTTGTTTTGGGCACGAAAATATTTTAACACAGAAATTTCACTGGAGCTTCTCAACTTTCATAAATTTTATTTTCATATGACCAGTTATTTTGGATAGTAATAAAAAATATTACTTTGATCTACAAATATTTTATTACCAATTTTAAAATTTTGATAATCAGGTATTAGTATGGAGTCTTCGTTTATTTTGATGAATTTTTAAAGCCATGATCATGGAAAAATATTACCTCAGAAAGCATATATCTCATGTTCAAAGGGCAATAGGAAAAGAAACAGTTTATTGTGTATTACAGATTATTTTATTGAGGAAAGAAAGTACAGTACTCATGAACTATCTCTTGATAAGTTTACTTTTCTTAAAAAATATCAGATACTAATTAATATGGTGTTTCTAATTTAATATGTGGCTGCACCACATTTTTTTTTTTTTTTTTTTTTTTTTACATTTCATCCATTTTTCAAAAGGTCATAAATTTATTAGATAAAAAATGCATTAATATCTTTTAATAAATAACAAATTTTTCACAAAAATTTGAAAAATATTTTTGCTTAAATAACTTTGTTAAATCCATACCATGAATTCTCAGCACTAAATTGAATATATGGGTTATTTTTTACCTAAAACTTTTGGGTCTACATTGACATTTTTTTTTCCAAATCTACTCAATTTTTACTAGAATTATACGGATAAAATTTATTAACTTATACTTATTGCATCCTAAAATCCCTTAAAAGGAGGTATATATAGAACTACAAAACAAATAAAAAATTTATAATTATATATTACGTGGTTTATAGTTATATATTAAAAGTAATTACATTTTTTCCTTCAAATACTTTTTATTCCACATAAATCCATGACCCTTTTAGTATAAAGAGAATATGGATACTTAAAGAAAAATACCGGCTTATAACAGTTAAAATTTGTTCAATAAAAAAAATTGAATGATGAAAAAAATTAATCAATGGCATTGCAATAAAAAATGTAATTAAAATAAATACAAGCTATTAAGTTTCAATTAAAATTCCTATAATGAATGATAAAATTTAAATATGTTGATACCTTATTTGATTGATTGAAAAGAGAAAATAAAGATTTAATAACATTGTTTGTAATAATAAAAAAAACTAATATACAGTGTTAATTTATTCAATTTAATAAAATTATTCATATTAGCAGAATTTAAAAAATAAAATAAAGCAAAACAAAACAAAATAATTTTTAAGTGTATAGGTCAAGACTCTTAAATATAAAGCTTCTATTTATTATCGAAATATTAAGAAACTTCATTAAAACATAAAATCATATATATGCTTACCCTATCAATAACAAGTTCTCTTAAATGCCTGTCAACTTTTTCTTTGTATTTATCATCTTTTCTTTGTAATTCTTCAAATTGCTTGTGATAAAATCTGAGTAAATCTCTGTCAGCTGAAGTTGTTTGAATTCCATCATCAGATGATGAAGTCTTGCCACCTCCCATTATTCACCAATAATGGAAGAAATCTGTGCGTTAGAAAGAAAGTAATAATTTTGTGAAATCATTCATACAATAGATAATAAATGTTGATTAATAGGTCCTAAAGATAAATAACTTAACTTTTTGATCCTTTTAAAAATATCTATTAGATTAATTCACTGATATTTTTGCTTTTAATACTTCGAACAGTTTCATTACCATTCTTTATGAAACCATCAAACAATTTTTGGCACATATATGTACTACATTAATTTTTACTACTCTCCTCCTCCCCTATTTGAATACTGAAGCAATCGATGACTCCTTAAACAACCTCCAAGATGATATATATTTTTAGTACAAGATATGTAAAATACAAAATTTTAAAATAAATATACAATTATCTATTGCAGTTTTGAAATTTATCTATTATACCATCAATATGATGAAAAACACCTAGACTTAACTTTATTTTAAAAAAATAAATAAGTACCGAAATTTCTAGTATAAATGAAAAAGCCTTTTGATAGTTTTAAATAAGTGGATCATAAGGGGGAAATTACAAAAAGGTATTAGTCAAACAATAAATAATGATATTTTCTTTTCATTCTCAATAATAGCAATCAATATTCGGAAGAATACAATTATGACATAAAATTGACAAAAAAAAAAAAAAAAAAAAAAAAGAATTTTTTTTCATCAAAATTTTGAAATTACCTAAAGAATTGAGAAAACCATATTAAAAAATATGACAGTTGAATGTAGGTAGTTAGTTAAATAAATATATAGGTAAGGATGCTGCCAAAAAAGAAATGTCAAGAATATCCCGATACTTATAAAACTCATTTTTTTCCACAAAATTTAATGAATTTGTTTTGATTATATTTATGATTTTTCTGTAAAAAATAGCATTACTTTTTAATAGAAAGTACTGCTTACAGATAAAATTTAAAATAGAAAATTTATGTCATTACATAAATATATATATGATTTTTCATTCATTTTTCTTTTTAAAAAAAAAATAATTAAAATTCAGTTATAAATTTACTACTTTCTGATATTGTAAGGACATTCTGTTGTGATGAATGAGGCATACCAACTTAATGTAAATAGTTAAAAGCATTTAGGCAGATGGAAATATTTTAATGCATTTATAGCATTAGAAGGAAATATTTTTTAAAGTACAACATATAACAAAATGTAGTTAATTTATTTTTCCATAATTAATGTGCACAAAAATTTGAATCTGTAAATAAGTGAAAATAAAGGAATTAATTTCAATGCCATCAATGAGAAGATACACTTCTATAATTGACTCACATATTATATAATTATTAAATTATTTTTTTTTAGAAATTTTACTTGGATATCCTTGCATATAGGCTACATTTAACACAATATAGAAAAATTATACTAAAACAGAAAAAGTTAACTTACTTCAGCACATTTGTAAAATTTAGCCAACAGTGAATGTTGACACATTTCATCCAAACTTACACCAATAATTTCTACTCATCAATCATTCCATTTTTCATTCTAATCAAATCATCATTTGGTGCCATTTTTTCTGGTTTTGTAAAAATGATTGATTGGGTTTTATACATGAAACCTCTAATTTTTAATAAAATTCAAGGACTACATAATATACAATTAAAACTGTATTTGACATGTCTATTATTCATATAAATGATATGGTTTTTGGTTTTATTAATGTCACACTAGAAGCAACATGAGGGCTATTACCGATGGACCTCGTAATTTTGAACCTCGACCAAGTGACCAGGATGACATCTGAGCTGGCCCTTCCCTCTCCAAACTTCCACACCTCATATAAAAGAAAATGAACTTGTTGAGTTCTTAGCTCTGAGTTATTATCTACATTTCACATTTGAGTGTTTATAAGCAAAAAATTCTTACAGCAAAACAAATGTGTTCAATGATTTTACATTTTATTCTCAACTATAATCCTCATTGACATGATCTTCCAACTACCTATTATTCTGAACTATAATGAAATAACAAAATCTCCTGTTTTCATCTTGATTTGCAGGATGAATAAACATTGTTTCTGAATTGAAAAGTTGATTTTGTTGGTAAATGAGGAACTGACATTTCTACATCTGAACAGTTTAAACTTAACATATACTATACAAAATTTTATTTAAAAAAAAATTCTATTTTAAACACCGAAAATTGTATAGGCTCTGAAATACCAATTAAAATATCAGGGTTAATTAAAATATAGAAAATTAACAATAAGAGTAAGTCAAGAAAAATAAAATCCAAGATTTCATCTTAATAAAATTATGCTTTTTTAGAGGTAACACTTAATCTAAGCTTCTATAGATGATTGATGGTACATAATTCAAATTGTCAGCATTGGGGGGGAAAAAAAGCAAGAGAGCATGGCAATATTAAACTTTAATACTATATTATACTAAAAAGCAGCATATGCACTTTTAATAAAGCAACAATAAAATCAAAAATTCTGATAATCTTTTATAATGAAATCAAAACTGTTATGTGCATGTATCACAAAAAATTACTTCTCCTTTTTATGCAGCAGCAGTTTCAACTTCAATGGTAGATTATACAGCTGATCAATAGAAATACTTAAGTTCTATTTTGTAGATCCGAATACCAACTGTATTTTCATTATAAAAAGAATGCATCAGATTCTGAGAGAAATCACAATACAATGGTACCTTCAAGTACCATAACATATACGTTTTTGTAAATATGAACCATCACTATGTCAATTTTTTACATTCAGTTGTGAGCCAAAATTTGAAATACGAGTAAAGGCACCCTTTTATTTATTCTCAAATATAGCATTTGATTCATTTGACATACTTATCAAACCACCAAAGCAATTTTGATGTGTAGTAATTCAATTTTTTATTGTTGTACGTACAATTATTTAGCTAGTTTTAGAATAAATGAACGAGTCCAAAAAAGGTGATTAAAAAGGAAAAAAATTTATATCCTCAGAATTAAAGCACAAGATAAGGAAACAGGAGTACAAGTAATAAACTTGGCAATATAGTTTGATTACTGTTACACATATTATTCTGAAGAAGATAGACAATATCTCCAGCTAAAGACATAAATAATTATTTCAAAGCTATGAACCTCTTTACATGAAAAGATGGAAAGCCATCTGTATTTCTGCCTGACAAACAAACAATATGCAGGAGACAATGTGACTACAATTTGCATGAGCCATTTAAACAGAGTTAGTGCAGCAAACCCCAAATATTTTAACACAAGCTTCACAATAATCAATGTAAAACTTCCAAATACAGATTGACGTTCACTATGTCAGTCAGCCATGGTAACCATGACTGCCTAAGGAAGTAACAAGGGAAAAAAACTTTTTCATATAGAATGAAAAGACAAAGGATACACCTTCTACTAAATTTTCAACTGTGATGAGACAGGGAAGATCCCAGATAAAACTTACATAATGGTACAAGAAAATCTTTTTTTAGATTCTCTTCTACAGGTATTATATATATTATTTTATTTATATACAATATTAGCTTATTATAAAATTATCAGAGCAGATTTTTGGTATTTCATAACAATAACTCAAGGTATCCCAGTATTTACATTTATTTCAACAAAATGAAACATCATAACTTGACCGTGGTTCAAAATTACGAGTTCTGTCGCCAATAGTCCTCATATTGCTTCTAGTGTGGCAGTAAAACCAATCAATCATCAAAATGATTACTCAAAATTGCTGCCAGATTTTTCTCACAGATTTATAAGTAGTTAGTATTTATAAATTTTGAAATGATTATTCTAGCAATAAGTACACTGATTAAAAACAAAAATTTTCTTCTTAAAAACTTGAACAAGGCAATGCCAGTATTTTTTAAAAAACTTTTACTTATAATGAAAGCTATAAATATGGCTTCAGGAAATGTAAAAAAAAATTGGAACTGCTTTAGTATCACCCACCTGCCAAATTTGACTTCATTTATGGAGCCAAGTAATGTGTTTTAAAAAAGGGTTACCATAAAAATTTCCAACAAAATTCTAAGTTCAAAAAATAAATATACATATTACAAATTTATAGTTATTTTTAAGGGCACTAGGACAAAAGCATAAAAATAAAAGGCGGAATTTAAGTTCTTTCTTTTTGTAACATTTATGTTTTAAAAATTATTCATACAACTTAAGAATTTTTTTTGTGTGTGTGTACCTGATAATAATATTTGAATAATTTTATTGAACTATAAAAGAATTTTTTTTAGTCATAAATTTCTTTCCATTTAAGTTAAATATGGACATGATTTTTCAGATATATTTGCATTTAGGTGCTATTTTTTAAAAATATATATTTATATATATATGCAAAATATTTTACTCATCATATAGAAAACAATTCAAAAGATATAATTAACCTGATCTTTTAATGATAGTATTGTATATTTTCCTTGAAATAATTATAGAACTTCGCAATTTTGGAAATTTAATTTTTCTTTTTTTCAAATAAAAAACTATTTCTTAAAACTTAGGTATAGCTTAGAATGCCATCCATTGGGATGTGATATCGGTTGATACAAATTATCATTTATTGCCAAACTTGGTGGTATTTTTTGGCCAAAAATTTGGGTGGATGATACTAAAGGCTAGCCAAAATATTTTGCTTTTACTTACCAGATTACCTGAATAAGAAAAAAAAAACATTTAATCAATAGCTATTGAGAGCTAATTATGCAGTAAATTTTGATGATCACTGTTCAAAATAAATCTTATACTTCTACAAACTTACATATATATATAACTGAATATTTAACAATTTGTTAATAACTACATGAAACAAATACTTCAGAAATTGAAGTTTTATCAGTTCTATAAATTAAAATTAATCTGATAAAAATATCAAGCAATTAAAATATAAAAATACATGATGAGACATTTTAAACTATGTAAACCTTTAAGACTATGCAATGTATTTACTGAAATAAAAAGAACTTACCAAATTAAAATTCTGAACACAGAAGTAGAAAGGCATCTAACTTAAGTTGTAAATAAAATTTGTGGGTATGTAATGTATTCAGTAATTAAGTTAAAAACTCATCACAAAATGAAATCCAATACAGACATGTAAATAATAACCAATAACTATAATGCTTCAACTAAATACAATATGATTTGAAGTTGAATAATTTGAATTAATACTGTAAAACTTCAGAAATTTTGAGCAATTTCTTTAGTATTGTTCAAAATTAAGCAATTAAAATGTTTTTTTAAAGCAGTACAATCGAACATATTTTTTTAAGCCTTAACATATGAATTGCTATAAAATTGTTTCAATGGATTTTGGTATGATTAAGATTTATATAAATTATTTCCCTGTAAATGAATGCAAAATAATAAAATGAAATTTATAAAAATATCGGTGCATATTGAATCTTCCAATTGATGAAAATGTTTAAATTAACTCTTTAAATTTAATGCAATCAAATTGGAAGTTTAAATTGTGATACTCTAGCATTTGCAGATGTTTATCAATTAACTGATAAAAAAAAAAAAAAAAAAAACTCATTGGAAATGTGATTGATTGATTGTCAGGTAACACACGGGACATTGACAGACAGTTACTATCTCAACCATCCAAACAACAATACATACCTGGATTTCAAATTCAGAAAAGTTTAGATGTTTTCTCGCCACTTAATAACAAATCTATTCCATTTTTCCTGTTTCCTATGTAGCTCATGTGCAGAGCGAGGGTGGGGGGTTGGTCTCTCGAAATATGTCCTAGGTAGCTACAAAAAAGAACGGAATTTTTTTAAATTTTAACATACCATAACTCTTATTTCTCTTTGTTTTGTTTTCAAAAACATTCATTAATTTTCTCGTTTTTCATCTAATAATCGCAAAAGTGTGAACCTAATCTCTTTCGAACACATTTTCGGATGGATTTTCTCAATTTAGTCATTTCTGTGAAACTGACAGAGAACTTAATGTCCTAAATTAAATACACTTTTTAATGATCATGATTTTTTTATCATTATTAATGGAATTATCTTGGAACATTTTATTTAAGGGGAATCTTTACTTAGAGAGATTGAAGGTTTTTTCAAAACGTGCCAAGATTGCCAAACAGAGCAATTAACATTCCAATGTGGTAGTCGTCCAATTGTGCTTACATCACACACGATGACGCAAGAAAGATTTTTAGAAAAGCTGAGTTATAAGGTTTTAAATTGTTAAATAGGCAAAAAAAAAAAAAAAAAAAAAAAAATGTGGTAGTCCAGAACTTAGGGGAAAATTTGTTCTAATACAACCATTGAATGGGATAAATTCAAGAAGCTGTAGCAAAAGAACAGTTCTTGAATTATCTTTCCTAGCAGAATGTTAATGGAATGCTCATGCCATATGGTCTGATGATAGATAAAGAAAACATTTTTCTTGGGGCATCTCAAGAGGGCCTTGTTGTATGTGACTACTGCGAAATAGCTCTTCTTCAAATAAAATGCCGAGCTATAATTAAGAAACTGGCTGTGGATCATATTCACAAGAATTTTTTTTTTAGATGACCTAAATTTAAAAAAAAGTCAAGTGGATTTTGATGAAGTTCGAGGTGAAATGGAATTTTGTTAGCTTAATAAATGTTATTTTGTCGCATGCACAGCCAAAGATTTCCGTTGTCAAATAATTAATAATGAATATGATGAAAATTACTGGAATTTACATACATCAGTACGTATTATCTTTTTTTTTTTTTTTTTTTTTTTTTTAAATATGTTTTGACAGAAACTTTGCAAATTTAATTTTAAATTTTTTCAATCTAAGAAAAAAGTATTACTATTTTTTTACTAATCTTTAATTTAAAAACACAGCATAATGATAAATACAATTATGTATAAATGCTTTTAAATTTATATTTTTATAATTATAATACAGCTAAAATGCTTGACATGAATTCCCTCCTTCTCCCATAAGTTAATGTAATAATATTGTTTAAGATATTTGTTGAAACTTACAATCTTCAAAATGTGACAAGGGTTATATATTTTTTGTTACATAACCCTTGTCACAGTACTATTATATATCTTTTGATTTGTGATGTAAACGACAGCTGTTTTAATGTGTATTTTGTTATGTACTTTAAGTGTTGGTGTCATAAGTTATTTTTCCTACTGGCATCACTTAATCTGTATTGAATGTATATTTATATATGTGTGTGTTCTCGTAAATAGCACTTGTAATATTCAAAAATCTGCTTTAAATCATCCTATTATTTTTGTTATTAAAAGAATGGTCCTTTGGACATGTTTTCTATTTTCAAGCTTCTCATTTATGCATTTTACAAAATTGAGTAAATTTTATTTAATTCTCTACACATAAGAAATTTAATTCTAAACTAGATGAAGTAAGAAAATAAGAAATAACCATTATATGTATATACATATGGGTAAATAAGTAAATACAACATTTCAACTCACAGACAATAATAATAAATTATTTGTTTTAATGTGTTTCATGCAACACTTACACCTATCAAAAAATTTAATTTCTTTTGTATGAATACTGCAATTAAAGAGATTTTCGCTCTTGAACTTCAAACTCTCTGTTCTCCTCAATAAATTTCTAGAACATCAATTTTACAAATTCTTCTTTGTATTCATCACTCTTAAGAGTAATTTCTTTTAATATAATCTTTATATTCTTTATATATATATCTTATTCTCTTCAGCCAATCTAAGTCCTTTCCCCCCCTTTTGTTAAATAAGCCATTTTGTCAAAGAAACCAAATTACAACACTATAAAGTTAATTTGATTGGAATAAACTAAAAATTTTGGCCTATCTATGAATTCAAAATCTCTAGCTCAAAATTTACCGAAACAAAACTGATTTTCCTCCTCCAAAAATGTATATAAAAATATTCCCATTAAATCAAAACACGTGTACAAGCAAGCAATCATAAATTTTTACATAATACTAAAAGAACTGAATAACTTTCTTTTTAATTCAAATTTGAAATGAAATTAGATACAATTCTTAATTCTCAGAAGTCAAATTTCTTTTACGAAAAACCTTTTCTGTGTCATTTTGCTTCAGCTGTAATAATAATTGTGCATCATGCAGCTTTTGCTCCATTTCATTCTCCATTTCTAGTTCTTCTGCCATTGTTCTCCTCTGTTCCTCGCTTTCTCCCTCACTCCACTCGCCTCGTGTTCCGTTCTTACTGCTCTGCCCGTCAAGTTGAGTTGTTCTTTACTACGAGTCAAGTTGAGTTGTTATTCTAAATAAATCTTTACTCCCCCTATTTTTAGTTACACTTCCAAAAACAGAAAACAACAAAAAAAAAAAAAAAAAAAAATGAACTCAATAATGTTGGATATCTTACAGTTAAAATTGAACCTCTCCGTAAAAGAAAAACACCCAATCAATATTACCGCTGTCAAAGTTATTTTCACCTCTCTATGCTCAGCAACAGGGAATTTAAATGTTGAAATATGGGTATAATCATCCAACTCGTGGCTGCATCAAAACTCCTGAAAGCCTCCCCATGCTGTTACTGCGGTGGAGATCATACAACAAATTACTCCGGTTGCCACCCCCCCAAATCCTGTGCATTTCAAACCCTTCCCCCACCAACCACAAACAACTGGGATAAATCCACATAAAAATGCCAAAAACAATAATATTCAAAGCTTCCAAACTTCCACATCCGCCAATGAAAGTCAACCTTCAAGTTTTCCTTTCATTAAGGAAATTAAATTTTTTTTCAAAAACTCTAAGTTTCTTAAAATTCTGGAAATTTACCAACAATTTACATCAAAAGGACAAATATTCGTTGATAATGAACTTGATTTATGTTCGAAAATTGAAAAACCATTCTAAACTTTAATAAACTAACCCCATCCCTCCTGATTGAGAGCTGGAATGCACATGGCATTAATTCAAAAATAGAACTCCAAAATTTCACAGAGGATTACAACCCTGACATCCTAGGAGTCCAGGAAACTCATCTCATACCCTCTGAAAATTTAAAATTCCAAATTACAATATATACCTATCTGACAGATCAACTCACCGCGGTGGTGGTACTACAATATTAATTAAAAATAGGATTAATTATCATATGGTCATTTAAAATACCTCCACCTCTGAAAATATCACCATCCATTATCAATACCAAAGGCAAACAATACTTCACCTTCCTTCTATTTACTATCCCTCCAGTAATCTCATCAACTCTCCTCCAGTAACTATCCCAGAGAGGATATTGATTAAATCATAACGATTTAATCAATATCCTCTCTGACACCCCCACCGGAATTTTAATAGGCGACTTCATTGCAAAACATCCAACCTGGAATAGAGGCAGGGCAAACAGATCAGACACAAATATTCATGCTATGTGCAACACTAATAACTTCCAAATAGCTGCTCCCGACTCACCCACTCACTTTCCTTATGATAGTTATTTTAACTCTATAATAGATTTTGCTATCCTCAAAAACATTCCACTCTACAATATCGGAAGTGTTAATGAACTACCTGGCGACCATAACTATATACTAATGGACATCCCTTTCAATAAAATTCTTCCTATCCGTCTTCGTACTCTAACAACTACTAATTGGTTTTCGCTATCAAGAAATTCTGTATAATATCACAAAAGGTAACCCCATTATTAATAATATCTCTGATCTAGACCAATCAATAACATCCTTTACTACTAACATTCAAAATGCAATTAACCATGCGAGTAATACTAAATCTACCCCCCCCCATCTTAGACTCCCCCACATATCAGAAACCTAATTAAAGAGAAAAATAAATACAGAAAACAATGGCAAAAAAAACCACTAATCACCCTTTTTTAAAATAGATAAATAATAACCTCTAAAGGCAAATTAAAAATGAAATCAATACCTTTAAAAAAAAAAAAAAAAGGAAAATCTACTCCACCAGCTTAATATTAAAGATAACTCCCTTTTTAATATGAACAAAAAATTTTCTAATAAACACTACAATATCCCTCCACTAATAGGCAATAATGGTCTGGTATTCTCTGATAAAGAAAAAGCTGATCTGCTTGCCCATAATCTTGAATCCTCGTTCCAGGAAAATCCAATTCCATATGATGATGATCATATTGAAAAAATAGAATCAATAGTACAAAATTATCTTGAAGCCCCTACTTGTTTTAATTTCTCTCCCCCCTTCACCTTTCTCTCTGAAATAGCTACCTTAGTTAAAAAGTTAAAAAAAAAGCCCCGGGGAGGATGACATTCACAATCAAGCCTTTAAAATCTTTCTCCCCAATGTTCTTACTCACCTCACTAAAACTTTTAATAAATGTCTCATGTTTGCCCTTTTTCTACAAAAATGGAAACATTGCACAATTATTCTCTTTCCCAATCCTGGCCAAAACCTCTCCATTCCCTCCAACTATAGACCTATCAGCCTACTAAATTCTATCTCAAAACTCTTTGAAATAATCCTGTTAACCAGAATACTCTCTCATATTTCCACTAATGATATTCTTTCAGGTTCACAATTCGGCTTCCGTACTAACCACAGCACTGTCCATCAACTACTTCGGATTGTGAATGTCATTAATGGATGATTTAATTTCAAATAAGTTCCTGGAGGTATCTTTCTCGACATACAAAAAGCTCTGGCAAGACAAATTGATTTTCAAACTAATCAAATTAATCCCCATCCCTACATAATAGTCATCTTAAATACCTTAAAAAAGAATATTTGAAGTTAAACTTACTAATATTTTCTCTTTCTACAATTTGCCTTATAGAAGCCGGTCAACCTCAAGGGTCTGTAATTTCCCCAATTTGCTATAATTTGTACACATATGACTTCCCACAGTGTCCCAACAATAGCCTCTGTTTATTCGCAGATGACGCAGCAATTCTCACCTGAGGAAGAGAGAGAGAGAGAAATCCTTTCAACGTAATAGATAAATTACAAGATCACCTAAAAATAGAAAGGTGGATGACTCTCTGGAGGATTGCTGCAAACACTCATAAAAAAGCTCTCCTATTTAGAAAAGAGGTCACGCCTCTCTTCCTAATAAAAAACTTAAATTTTTTAATGATCAAATCTCTTTGGACTCTGAGGTCAAATACCTAGAAGTTATCCGATACTCCAAACTCATCTTGAAATTTCATATCCAATTAATAATAGACAAATACTGGTGCAAAATACATAACTGTACACCTTTAATTGGTAGAAATTCACTACTAACTCTTGCTAACAAAGTCCTTCTATGTAAACAAGTAATCCGTCCTATTCTACTTTATGCTTCCCTCATTCGGGGCCATGCCACTCCTACTCACATTGAAAAAAATCAGGTTCTTCGAAGTAAAACCCTCCGCACGATTACTAACTCACCTTGGTATGTCAGAAATACTGTCATACACAAGGATCTCAATATCCTCCTATTAATAAGCTCATCAACTACCTCTCTAGAAGTTTCTATAATATACTAACAAATCATACTAACTTACTTATAAGGGTCCAGCTAATTTTTGCTCACAATAACAGAACCCATGACCTACTCAAATAATCTTGCAATAATTATTTCCATCTAATTCCCCCATAACACTTTGCAGACCTTTTCAATTAAATCCTTCATCACTCCTTCAATAGCCTCTTTCAGTCAACCATCTCACTCCAAGACCTCCATCATCATCTATTCAGTTGATCATCAGCTGTTTACTTACCCTGTCGCAATTCTTACCTCTCCTCTCTTGAATTAGTTTGCTGACCATTAATGCATACTCAGTCAAACAAGAACCATTTTTACTTTTCCCTTCCTCTTTTGTTTTCATATCACCAAAAAATTTTAAATAATACAAAACCTATTTTGTAATTTTAAAATAAAAAAAAATACTAAAAAAAAATCATAAAATAACACTCTCATCTTGCTGAGGATTAGTCATCTACACTAGAAGTAAAGTCAATCCATGTCATTGTGGTGGAGGTGTAAAAATGATATTAAAAGAATGATATAAAATTGATATAATCTTATCTTACGGTAAGATTAGTAAAAAAAAAAGTTTTAAAATCTCTTAAATACTCATTGTAAATAATTAATTCACTTTCCTATCCCCTTCCTCTTCTTTTCCTTTCATTCATATTTTTTAAATTCGTGTGAGCATTAAAGCATATTTCTAATATGTGTGTTTCAAATTTAAGAAATTTCAAGGCTTCTATATCAAAACGAGTAGATTTAACCGGTCTGGCACTTGCTACCATTTGATTGTTGTTGTAGCAGGAATAGCGGCCACTGTGTCCTAGTGATCATGGTCGCGGACTATCAGCCGGTGGTTTTCGTCGCGTTATGGGTGCGTGTCTTGATGTCATCAAAGCCCCTCTGTGTGACCGGAATTGATGAACGTTAAATCTGTCTTGCCTTACGCGAAGTCCTTCCTTTGGTATGGTGTGGAGGTTAGGAGAGGTGGTGCCATCTCAGGTGACGTCCACGTCACTTGACAGAGATTCAGAATTACGAGTTCTATCGCCAAAAGCCCTCTTATTGTTTCTAGTGCAACGTTAATAAAACCAATCAATCATTCAGAAATAAGCAATGTTATATAAAAAAATACACCTTCTTTATGTTTCAAAATGACCTGTGATGATTTCACAATCATGTTGAATATTATGTGATTAATAACAATCAATCAATATTTCAAAATATTCTTAAAAACATTTATTATTTTCTTTTATAGATATCGTGATAACATGATAAGAACTATGTACTTTCACAAAAGTTTTTTTATTATTATTTTTTTTTTTTTTACATTCAATGAAAAATAGATGAAATTGGTGAACTAATTCTAATAGACAACGGTATAGTCTTTCCCGAAATTACTTGACTCTTTTTTGTTGAAATTAAATTAGTATTGAATTCACCTCATAGACTTATAATTTCAGATAAGTGCAAGGTTTGCGATCCCATTAATGCGCTCAGTTGATCTTTCTTTTCTTCTATTATTTGTTCTGTCTTAAGTAAACACGGATGACTAGTCCTCGGGATACCGTAATGAGCTCGTAGAATTTCTGGCCTTTTCTCTTTGTCATTCCCTATCCCCCTTTCGATTTTTTGGCTTGAAGTTTTGTTTAGATTTTTAAAAAAATACTCCTTTTTGTAAATTTCTAAATATTTGGAGCATTTTGATCAAATATGGTTCTTGTAACAATAAAATCTTCAAACCAATTTATAAACACATCAAGAATATATACCTAAAGAGAAACAAGAATTGAGGTTAAACAATAATAAAAACACACACACTCACAACTGTATGCAAAAATAGGAATTTCTTTTTTTTACAGTAAAGATTAAAACTCTCGTTTTAGTGAAGCCTTTCCTCGTAGAATTCATTTTGCGACAATAAAACAAAAATTCTGAAAGATCCAAACATACAAATGATGAATTTTTTTTACATGAGGTAATCTCATTTTCCACATGAAAACTTCCTTTCATACTCCCCAATTTTTAAATTGAATCGGGATTTTTGAAAAGGAGTCATTTCCAATTTTTCTCAAATTCACTTTTTCGAGGTTTGCAGTCCTTTAGCATCGATTCATGTATTCCATACGATACCGGAACACATTTCATCGCTTTGAGCACTTCTAAATGGATATGATTCCAGCCATCATTTTCAAACGGTCCATTTCCTTGTATGTGATGAATCCCTCTTGGCTTCACTATATGAAAGTATAGGATTTTAGGAAGTTCTATCAGTTTATACCAGTCAATTATGTAAGGGAAAAGGGAAAGTTCTGTCGTTTTTTTTCTATAGAAAAAACAATTTTTTTCACTTTTTTTTTAAAAACTTTAATCCAAAATATAATGACCTTTGTTAGTTACAACTGTCTGCCAGCGTTCTGGTAGCTTATCTAACCCCCTGGAAAATAAGTCCTCTGTTTTGGAGGCAGAGTATTCTTCCTTTGCCATTTGGATACACTCATAGTTTATAGATTCATTTCCATTAAGAAAGTTTTGCAGCGATCTGAATAGATAATAGTGAGATGGTACAATATCAAGAGAATTGCATTTTTTTGTGTGGGTTTTCTTGCCACGTGTGGTCTAGCGTTGTCGTGATAAAGAATTACACCTTTTCTGATGGCCAAAGATGTATGTTTAAATTGAATTTCTTTATTCAAAACATCAAGTTGCGAACAGTAACGACCAGCATCGACAGTTTTATTTTTTTCAGCAACTCATAGTACACTATACCCTTGTGGTCTCACCAACAACACAAAATAACTTTCTTCTGTTGCGCACCAGTTTCGGGTGTTGATGGTGATGTCTCCCATTTGTTAACATATGCCCTTTTTCTAACCGCGTGTTTATACACTATCTACTTTTCATCTTCAATCACCAAGAGGTCCAAAAAAAAAAAAAAGGTCCCCTTTTGTGACGAGCAAGATTTGAAGAACATATTGAAATTCTGTCCATGAAATTTTTTTAGCTTAATTCGTGTGGCACCCAAACAAAGATTTTGGACACGAAACCTAGCCTTTTAACGTGATCTAAAGCAATTGTCTGATGAATTCCTAGCTTGAAGCCCACATCTGTGGAAGTTAACTTGGGATTTATTCTGATCATACTGCATAGCGCTTCATCATTGACATCTGATAGCCTTCCTGGTCTGGGTTCATCTTTAAAGAAAAATCACCTGAACGAGATTTCGCAAACCATCTTTGGCATTTTCGAGTTGTTACTGCGTCCTCTCCAAACATCACATAAGTTATTTTTGCGTCTATCGCGTTATTCCCTTTTTGGAATTCTTACAACATACAATATCTTAAGTGCACTTTTTCTTCACTCATGTAAACGGTTTTCCAAGTTTAAAAAAACTGACTAAAATACGAAAAAAATGTTTATAACTCATTAATCATTTACTAATCTAACTGTTTAAACCTCTTTCAGTCAAACCAGAATTCTTGCTAAGGATCGACAATGCATAAAAGTTCACATGTTCAAAAACGGCAGAACTTTCCCTTACTTTACACTTAAATTATACAAAGATTTTTTATAGTGAAATAATGAATGAGTGGTCCACAACTGCAAAGGATGAAACACATGTAGTTCTCTCTCCCTTATCTTGCCTATGATTTGTAAGTCCAGAAAGGTTTTGCCATTATGTATTTTTTATCTTGGATTTCATAAGCCTTCGTAATTTGTATTGGACTTAATCTTTCACAAATCTAGGTTCATTTTGAAAATTGATAATCTCCACATGGAAAAAAATAGGACTAAAACTAATAAGGTACGCATTTTTTCGTCATGTGTAATCCCCTTTAATGATAGAAAATTTTGATTTAATTTTTCTGGAAATATTATGGAAAGAAATAGTTTTTTTTTGCTTCTGTAATATTTGTAAAAAAGAAGAATGTTTCATTTTCAAAATTACTCATTTAATTGTACTTGCTTTCTTCATAAGGCTAAGTTAAAACGTCTTAATAATTAGACAGACAGGGAGTCCCTTTTAGTCTAGTTGATAAGAACGCAAACAAAAGTGGCTGGCCAACATTTTTCGGAACCAATGGTCAAGGGCTCGAAACGCCACCTGCTCTCCATTCCACCACGGGATAAAAAATATCCTCTGATGTGATAGAGAAAATATCAATGCCGAAGTGGTGACTCAAGAACCTTAGATGGCAGTACAACTTAGAACAACTGATTGCATGTGCCCCAGACTGAAAAATTTGCTTCCATGTGTGTAAGACAATCGCTTATATATGACTACTAGTGATGTACTGGCTACTGGTCCCGTTTCAAAAAGATCCACCACTCAACTAGAGATAGTCAATGACATCAGTTCGAAATTTCCCGAAAACGAAACTCTGTGTGACAGGGAGGGGATGTATATCAATTGCCATAATGGCTGGAAAAGCGATCATCTGTACAAATATCATTCAAAAGGTTTCTCTATGTATCATCACGGTGATACTGGGGTGGCGTAGAGGAATATGTGGTAACTTTTTTCAACAACAACATCAACAGAAGTTAAAACGTCGTAATAATTAGCCCTGCGGGGAGTCTTTCTTGGTCTAGTTGATAAGAGCGCTGAAAAAACTACTGAACAACTTTTTGTAGGATCTAATGGTTTCGGGGTGAAACGCCACCAGCACTCAAAGTCAACTGACTTCGCTCATTCCGGAGTAGAAAAAAATTTCTCAAAGGGACGGCTGAAAACATCACCCGCCGAATACTTAACAAAAGTTTGCTATACCTCATTTAAGGACGTGACGCATCTGTTTCATTGAAGACATTGATTCTAAAACTAAACAGTGACTAACATTACAGTCAATAATGAGACAGTAACATAATTATTAACTCAGTTTACTTACGGTTAAGTAATGAATACGTAGTATTACTCTCTCTTTAGTCTCCTTTCCCTAGATGTGACTGAATTCTAGTTTAAAATGAAAATCAAAGTTTATCACTTAGCAACTCACTCGGGTTCGAGTGAGTTTAATCGCAATAACTGTTACTTCGAGAATGAAGGTTTTTGAACTCCCATCAATATTAATTTTCTCTATATGGTCCGTGTCCACCTTTGGTATACTATCGATGTACAGTCACTCTCTGTATCATGTACCAACTACTCACTACTAACTCCAATATTCAGTTCTATGTCGCTTATTCATGCATCTTCTCAAATATATATCTTACAATTCTTCAATTCAATCTAAGTATATAACATTTCATTTGATTCGAGAGAGAAATTAGAAATTTAAATAATGTCAAAGTAAACACAGATTTTAGTTGAAGGGAAAATTGCGAATGTCCCAACATTACAAGGATTTGCTTAGAATTTGACGATATTTATTTGATAATAAACATTTTTTATTACTATACTTGCTTTTATCAACTTTATATAATATTCATTTTTAAGCATTTTATTTACTTCGGTTTTTTAAAACATTTTCAAACATAACTATGAAGTTTAGTTTAATTTTTATTAACGTCGTACTAGAAGCAGCATGGGGGCTATTGGCGACGGACCTCGTAATTTTGAACCTAACATAACTATGAAATGACAGTCGATAGTATTCTTGCAATTGAATTTGGCGTTTAAATACAATACTTGCGAAATTATTTAATTCCTCTTGCAAAAATGAGATTTTTGAAAGACACTATTATTTTTATTTCATTCAACACTGATAATTACACTCCAAGAAAAAAAAATCATAGTTATTGATCAGATAATCAGAGAGATAAGCAGAACTGCAGCATAAAATCAAATAATAAGCTTAATTTTATTTGACAACATGAAGGAGGCAATTATAATAGTTTATTTACATTTAAAATGGGGAAATTGGCAATGTTATTAATATTTCTCATAATTCAATACTATAAGGCGTTGAAACAAACTCATGTGCAGCCCTTGATAAAGAATAATAATTTCATTCATAAATTTTTCAGATAATTTTTTTAATGTTTGGTATCCAATCACTAACAACAGCTAAGACTATGATAATTCCAGCAATATTTGGTGTTAGTTGAAATTCTGTGACACATTTCAAAATTTAAAATAAAATCAACTGTTTGGAATAGGAGAGAGAGAGGTTTTGAATGAAGTATTTTTCCCAGAGTAAGAGTATTTTTGGAAAATACACAGAGTTAGTTTAAATAATCCCGCATCGGGTATGCTGAATCTTCTATATTGTTACAAAATTTATTCGTGTTAGTATATACATAGGAAATTAGTTCGACACGGATGATAATGACAAATGACACTTTATTCACAAATCTTCAGAACAGGACGACACACAAGTAGAAAACTTGGACAGATTAACGGCACAAAGAGAAAACACGGTAATTGTACAGTTTAGCTACTGATATACAAAGCAGAACTTGTAATAGCAGTTACAGCACTTTAAAAAACATTCAGTTCACCAGCTGACTAATTCGCACTACGGACAAATCTCGACAGTTATATTTCGTATGACCGACTGTTCTGGCACACACAAGCCGCTTCTTTGCAGCTGCACTCGAACCCGCAACCGACAATTCCTCGGCAGATTCCCTCAAACAGAGCCGACCACTTCCAATCGATTCCTCCAGGTTCGCTTCTATCCGTATTGAGAGAGAGTATAAATTCTCAATACGGATAGATTCGATTCTATCCGTATTGAGAATTCTCCCTGAGACGTCAGGTGTGACGTCTCAGGGAGAATTCAGAAAAAATCTGTAACTTTCCTCTCAGTCGAGATTTCGTCAAGATTCTAGCATTTCTAACATCCCTTTGTCGCCGAAATGGACAACCTCCATATTATTCAGCAAGGTAAAGTTCCCAAATGGTCAATAAAGTGAAGGGCTCATTGTTTCAGCTTTCCTTGGTTGACTCATGAACTTTTAGTAAATGCCTCTTTTTCCTTTTATGAGAAACATTGCAAGGAAGTGCCATCCGGCAATATATTTCAATCGTAGCAATACTTTTTCATTGATTACTGTCGTTCTACTCTTACACTGCAGCGATATATGTAATTTTTTTGCAGGCATATTATTGCAAATCACACTCATTTATCATTTGTTTGATTTTTTTGTGTCAGATATTGAAAAGTATTATGGTCTCTTGTCTATTATTTACACATAAAAAGTCTTAAAGAATAAAAAAAAATTATCATCAAAAATAAATTGTTTAGAATTTTAATTTCAAAAGGACGGGAGGAAATCAATTTTGTATTCAAATTGACTCAGAAAACCAGGAGTTAAAAGACATTCGACTTACAAAGCAGCTGTTCTGTTTCTGCTACAGACAGTGACAAATTTTGTCAAACAATAAGAATGATTGCTCTTTAGCGAAATTAACACGAAATACCCATAATCTAAAAGCACTTTCCGAAAGCAACATTTACGATCGATCTGCTAGTTCGGTAACTGGAATATGTAAAATCTTGAACAACAGCTGCTGAATCACGATGAACGCGCGTCGGCATTTTCTTTAATAACTAAGTTTATGTTCCATTATAGGATTAGAAATAGTGTCATTGTTAAAAGGAAAGCTCTGATGTACATTTTCGTAAGAATTCTTGAAACTCTTAATGAATTTTGAGGACTAGTTGAGGAAGAACTCTTAACAGTGTAATACTGACGCTAATGGCGTCAGTATTTATCTGTTATAGAATAAAATTTTATTTCTAGCAAAATCTATTAACTATGTAGAAGGTTATGGCCGATATTTTTAGGAATCAATGAAAAACAC
Source organism: Nephila pilipes (assembly GCA_019974015.1). Taxonomy (NCBI): domain Eukaryota; kingdom Metazoa; phylum Arthropoda; class Arachnida; order Araneae; family Nephilidae; genus Nephila; species Nephila pilipes. The sequence goes on along the minus strand of BMAW01079024.1, from coordinate 110,664 downwards.
TAAATTATTTTTTCTCGATAGTACAATGACAATTTATAAAGTATATCGTGATTGTTTTTGCTTAATGTTTGTTGGCACGAATTTTGAGATAAAATATAAAAATAAAGAATGTCTATACGTGAATATAAATTATTTTTGCACAAAAAGTTACATAAACGGATTTTGTAGTAAATAATTCATAGCATATATTAAGGTTATGGATTAAAAATATATATAATGTAGCTGTCGCGGTAGCCTAGTGGTCATCGTAGTAAATTTGCGGCCCGCGTGGTTTCGTAGGGGGATTTCAATCTTGATGCTACTAAAGATACGCCATGTAGCGGTGCTAATGCGTGTTATATTTGTTGAGGCTCCATGTTCTCTCATTCGAGTGGAATGGAAGCTTGGAGAGTAGATTGCCTCCTCAAGTATCGTCCTCGTCATTTGATAGAAGATCAAAATTACGAGGTTCGTCACCAATACCCCTCGCTTTGCTTCTAAATAAAACAATCAATCAATCCATTTCAATCAAATGAAATTTATTATTTTGCTATCATGAAAAATATGTGACCTTGAAGAGTAAGTTTGTGTTAAATATTTTCTTCCTATTTTTCGAGTGGGGCGACTCTTTATTAGACTTGAGGAGAGATTCAGGGGCAAGACGAGGTTCCGTACGATGTAATCCCGACATATTTCTGGAATGGATATAAATGATGATACTTGAATTGAAAAAAAGAAGAAAAATGCAAATCATTATTTGATATTTCGAGCCTTTTTGACTCTCGGTGAAGAGGGCTCTTCCAATGCATGGATTGGCGCTTCGTTTCAGGATCATAAGTAAAAAATCACGATTTCTCACACGTTATTATCCTTTACAATAAGTTTAGGTCATTTTCAATGACATTCGAAGTGTTAGTACAAACAATTTTGCGAGCTTCTTGGTGTTCAAACATAAGAATTTTAGGCACTATTTTGGCACACACTTTTTGCATGTTAAAATTGTTATGTAAAAATTTGCCGTGCAAATTCTTTGTCAATTCCTACAGTTTCAGCAAACGCACGAATACTTCACTGACGTGAATAATCTTCAACGTATTCTCGGCCATCTAGAAAATGCTTAAACCACACAAAAACACGTGCAGGTGATAAATATTCATTGCCACACACTTTTTTCAATAAATTATAAGTTTTAGTGGAGGTTTTTCCAAGTTTCACGTGAAATTTCACAAGTTTTTGCTCAATTGTTACATATCATTTTTCCGGCGAAACAACAACAACAAAAAAATAACTCTAATGCGGATGAAGGCTACGGGTGTATGGAGTTATGTTTACTGAAGCAAAAGACACTGCATTCGAAAGAGAAGGTTTCTTGGCAAACAGCTTGGGCGTGCTGGCGTTTGGCGCATACTCTTCTTCTGTAGCAACGTTAGTCTCGTTTTTTCTAGACCATGTCTCTTGCACCTAAATAATCAATGAAAAATTTTGAATTTAAAAATTTAAATTTAAATTCGAAAAATTTGTTTCGAGGTACTCGTCATTACTTCTCATTTTATCAAATTTTGCGCATTTGGGTCTTTCTGTCTTAGTGCTACGCCCTATCTCCTAACTCGTCATTTAATAAATGAAAGACAAAAACACACATTGAGCTTTACTATTTGCGCGCTTCAAGCCAAACCAGATATATGGGTCCTCACACATCCATGGTATTGATGAGAAGTGTGGAAACAAACAGTGTTCCTTCCAACAACACATGGTGTCTTGTTATAGAGGTTCAGTCAGGACGAGCAATCATTAACAGAGTTGCTAAGATTCAATCTTTGGACAATTTCTCCAACATCTACGATGTCTTTTTCTCAAATGTTAGCCTTTCCTCCTGAAATATGAACTATGTACTTTCCCCCTACGACAAGTGTTTTTTTGAATAAATCCGTTATTTTTTCTGTTAGTACGTGATTTGGCACTGTATCTTAAGTTTCTTACAAATATGAATCAAATAAGTATTTCGCAAAATGATTAATTGATTTTTGAGGATAAAAAGCTTGCATTTTAAAATTTAGATTGTAGTTTGAAAATTTGATATATATATATATATATATATATATATATAAGCATTTTCCGGAGAACAGAAATTAAATAAAATTAATCTTAGCAGTCTGTTATTCATTTATCAGTTAAAAGTAGTAAATAAAAAAATTAAAGTTTATTATTTATTCTTTTAATTAAAAGAATTAAAAATAATTGCTTATGCTTAAGAATTAACTCTTGATCTTTCATAAATTTACAAATATACTCTAGAGCCCAAATGCTAAGCTTAATTTGTCCAACGTTAAAAAATGTAACGGTTGGTGAAGTTATTCGAAATAATTTCTATGGAGAACAATTTGTTGAAAGGAAACTGCCTTTATTCAAAACATTTTAGTCAACATCTTCATGCTAAAAACATCAACTCAAAAATCGGAACACGGATAAACCCGCTCACTCGGCATAAGCAGTGCAGAGAGGTTTCATACAATGTATGTGTTTAGGAATATTGTTGACGATCAAACAGAACGAATGATGGTAGGAATATGACAACTGGAGTTATCTGAGAAAGAAAGAATCGTTTAAATCTCGAATCTCGACAATCACAAATCGAAAGGGCTCGAATTCTGAGTGTGTTGTTTCAGAGTGTGATGTCGATACTGTGACAGAGGTTTTATAGTATGGAAATGTTAATCGTTGGTTGTACTAGGTTGGCCAAGAATCACGACCGTTCACCAGGACCAATATCTGACAAAAACTGAGCGATGTCAGAGGAACAGTTGCATCAAAGAACTAGGTTCAGCGTTAACAGCTGCCACAGAAGTGCGAGTTTCCTGACAATCTGTTTGCAAAAGACTCAATCATGATGGTCTTAATGCCAGACGACCAATAGTTTGCACCCCTCACGCACATATATGGATTATTTTGTTCAATTAAACTAGAGTTTGAAATTATACAATGGACCAAAGTGACGAATCTCGTTTTTATCTCATCGGCAAACGATACAATGAGATAATTGAACTCGTTTTTACTCGGGAAACGTTACGGAAAGATGTTATTTTAAATCATGGGGTAACTCGTGGTGGGTGCAGCATCATGCTGGATGGTCGAACAGACCTCAATAGTTTTGAAACGGTGTCTATGGCTGCTAAAAGATACGGAGATGAAGTTCTTTCTTGAAACCATATGTTCGTCTGTTTTGAGGGGCTATCAGTCCTGGTGTCACATTTTACGGATGATAAGGCGCCTAATCACTATTCGAGCCTGATCGATGACTTCCTTCAAAAGAAAAATTATCCAATGCATGGCTTGCTCACTCGCCTGATTAGAATCCTATCGAGCATGCGTGAGATATGCTAGGGAGACAATTTTCAACCTTTCTGAGCCCACTAATCTCCATTACAGAACTTAAAAATAATTCATGACGTTTGGAGCTCTTTGAGTCCACAACTCATCTACAATGTCTTAGCAAGTATGGGAAATCATTGTGCAGCGTGCCTGGTAGTCAGGCGGGCCCCCACACCTTATTAAATTGCAGCATCAGCTTCTTATTTCCTTTATTTTTCTCTAAAGTGTGAACTTCTCTTATGCCTAATTTTCTTTCATATTGTTTCTTTGGATAATAAAAGCGAGTATTATCATTCTTTCAGATCGTTTTCTTATTTCATAACCATTTTACGCTCATCAAATCACGTTTCCCGCCCCATAGATTTCCTTCCTTATTCACATAATTATCAGTTATGATTAACTTTTGGACACTAGGGTACATAAAAAGTCAAGCATTACTTTATAGGTTGCATTATTTCTTCCTATTATAGAATTTTACAAACCTGGTAAAGTAAATAGCTTAGCTAAAAGTTAAAAAAAAAAATTGAAAATGTCTGTTCCATTTTGTTCGATATGTTGACAAGTGCTTATAATAACTGATTAGAATATGAACAGGAATGAAGCTCGCCTTGGATTTTAAAAAATAACTCGTTTCTGACAGATTGATTAGATAGTGTCAAATAGAGAATTCAGTTTCTTACGAATTACCAACAGCGTCTGTAGATTTGAGAAAGTTTAAAAAATAGTTCACTGTATCCTTCACAGTTGTATTTACATGAATTATAAGTATCAGTGTGTATCTCTTTTAATTCCTTATAAAATAAACAACAATTGTTTCGAAACATTTTATTAAATAAAAGAAAAGTATAAGTTATTCACATTATATAGCTTCAGAAACTAGAAACTAATTATCCAAACTATCATTTACTTTTTCTAAAGATCAAGTTATTTGAAAACTTCCAGAATATTAAACGACAGAATATTTAACGCTGACTGGTTATGATACTTATAAGAGAAACATAATAATGAATTTTTCTCCCTTGAAATAATTTAAAGGTTAGAATCCACATATAAGCAAATTCACACACTCGCGAGAACTGAATAACGGTATAAGATTAAGAAGTAGTGGATCATTAATGTTAGTTTTTGCAATGGAAAATTCTTCTTTGATTTGGAAAAAAATCAGATTGACTAAAACACTACTTCAGGAAATAAAAAAAAAATTAGTGAATCTTGAGATATTTTCATTGATGTCAATATTTTGAGAGAATATGCACAATATCATGAACTGATAAAATAGCACATTTTTAAAGATTTATTCTTAAGGATGAGTCTCAAACTCTTTGAATTTGAAGTAACTTAATAATCATGAAGATTTTACTTACAAACATTAATGGTATCAAGGAATTTTTCAATTTTTTGTTACAATTTTGATAGTTGAACTGAATATTTGAATGAGAAATTTTTGAAATAAAAAATAAATTGTATTAAATGAATTACTGAATATAATTCTACTTTTGGGGACTTCATGTGAACATAAATCAGGATAAAAATCATATTGGGTAGCAGATAAGAACTTATAGTAGACTGAAGAATATTTATTGATAAGAGAAACAATATGCTTAGTTATTGCTTTATGTAATGCTAAAGGATATATGGATTTCGTTTTGTATGTTTTCGGCAATTTTGATTAGAATTTCGGATGCGAAAATGAAAAGTAATAAAAATTACGTAGAAAATGTGTTACTATTTATCATTAACTTGACAAAGAAAACAAATAGCACTTTGAAACAAGAAAACATGTATTTGATTAGTACAAAATTGATGTAAGAATGTTTAAAATTTTTTAATGGGTATTTCTGAATTGAAAATGACATAGAGAAACAATATGACGTAAAATGAAGTAATGGAAACAAATCTACTTCTCATGAAAGAAATTGAAACAAAACTTTTTACTATCAGCATCAATAAAAATCTTCAGAACTTTAACTTAATGAATGAAATCACTACAAAACTTTTCACGTGGAAAAGCAATTCAGTAAATTTTAAGTCTAAATAATATCTGGCGTAAATCTTAAACATGAATGGCTTCAGTAGTTAAATTTTTGTGGCCGCGGTCGCCTGATATTCATCATCGCAAACTTGCTGTCGGCGATGTTTCATTGAATCGGGGGCTTGTATCCTGATGCCCCAGAGACCCGCTGTGTAGTGGGGCTGATGCACTTTAAATCTCTCGAGGCTTCAAGTCCTTTCATCGCGTGTTGTTGAAGTTTGGAGAGGGAGGTACCAGATCAGGTGTCGTCCTCGTCACTTAACCGAGACTCAAAATTACGAGATTCATCACAAGTAGCTCCTTGGAATGCACATAGACTGATATGTATAAAAAAAATGAAAAGTGAAAAATTGGAAGCATTAGATCTAATTTGGTAGCCTTTGTATACAAATTTATTTTCTTTTGATTTTCAGAATTATTTTTTACCTTTTGTTCTTTACTCCAACATGAACTGCTATTTGTTACCCTTTATTATTGTAAACAATTGTAAAAATAATTTTTTTGCAAATAAATGCTGAGTGTGTGGGATGTGTGGGGTGGGTGGGGGAAGCTATGTGTCGACTTGTTGCTCTAAACCCTTTGGGTGAGCTTTTTGCCCTTGGGCATTCTGCCACTAACCCACGTGTGAAATGCGTAGCTTTTTTTTTTTTTTTTAAAAAAAGGCCGGGTTTCTTCTTCTTTTTTTTTTTTTGTGGTAGTCTTTCGTACTATGCAACTCAAATACAACTAATGTCTAAACCTAAATCCAAACTCAGCATATCAGCAACCGAATACGTTAAAGTGCTATAATATTTCCTACTTATTCGGTATGAATTCACTGATATTATATAACTCCTTCCTACAGCCTTTGAAATGAGTTTTAGTTGCAATGACTAAAAAGAATGTATTTCACTTTAATTATTAATCTCTTTGCGTAAGTAAACTTTTGGAAATAAACGAAAGCGCCGTAAAAAGTAGACTGATTAGAACACAGAATAATCATGCAAAATTATGTAATAAAAATATGAGTGAACCTTAAAAAATAACAGAATCATAACCGTTGGATCATAGACTTGATTTTTAAAAAATTAAACACCAACTTTAAGCATAATGTGGATTGGCGCATCTTAAATAAGTCGTTAACTAAAAGATTTCACAAATTCGTTTGGGTGGGTGGGGAGAAAGAAAGGCCGGCTCAAATATAGAATTCTAATTCAAATTATGGATCACAATTACGTGTCATCTTATTAAGTGGATCATTGAGTCGCTCGAAGTACTTAATTGAATTCCCAATCATTAATTAATCATTTCCTATGACCTTGTTAACCAATAAATGGTGGGATCAGGGGACTCATATTTTTCCATATATCATTCACAGGCAATGAAGTAAATCACTGATTATAGAGTTTTCAAGCTGATGAAGTAGGGATGCAGGGTGAAGAACACTAGCTCAGGGGCGAACTCTGTATACGAGATGGAAGTAAAATTATGAAGTATAATAGTTGCTCAAAGAGAAGTCCTTCCTAGTAAGCTCCTTCTTTCCTTCCAAAGTATTGTTTCAAAATCGATTCAAAATAGTTTTGCTTTTTATCGTTTATCTATGTCACACTTAGAGGCCATTTTTGTACAAAACAACCTTATAACCTTCAAAAAATAGTACTCTCCATTAAGTTTCATACATTTCTCCTATTAGGGGTGATTCCATTGTTGGGATCATTTTTGATACACATATGTACAGTGATGGTTCAAATATCTTTCCTTGCTTTTTTTTTGACTGCTTTGACCTAATAGAATCAATGTCCTTTCATGTCTCTGTTCATGCTTGAATAAGAAAAAATTACTTGGTGTTAGGACAGTAGAGTAAGTGTGTTGGGCAGGGAATCATGCCATTTGTAGCCAAAAATTAGTACACTAAGGGAGTTTTTTGGCTGGTCAGTCACAGCCTGAAATTTGGCAATGACCTTTCTTCATTCTCAAATCGTCTGCTAAAATTCGTTGAGCCGAGATCCAAGACAATGCAATTAACCCTCTCTATATTTTCAATGGTCCGTTGTCGGTCTTAAAACACAAGTTCGTGAATTTTCTCGAAATTTTCATCTGTTCGGTCAATTGACGAACGCAAAGAAAGACGATTGTTATCAATCGACAATTTTCCCCTTTGGACAGAAGAAAACTACTCATACACTTGAATTTTTCTCAAAAATTATCTTTGTAATCTATTTTTAACATTACAACAGTTTCTGCAGCGTTTTTCCCGAGGAGGAAGCAAACTTTTCCTGCCGCACGTTGTTCAATTAAATCTGCCATCTTAATAAACAAGGAGAGAAGGAAACACACAGTCGCGGTTAGAAAATTAACAAAGGGTAGACAAACCGTTCCAGGTGATGCTCTAGGTAGTAATACCTTGCAAAGTGTTACACGGCAAAATGCGCAGAGAGAGCAGACGAATGCTTATTCCATAAACTGCGCAAGGGGTCATGGAAACCTTTTCATACACCGTCGTATTTCTTCTATTTATTAGTAAGTCTTTATCTGTTTCCCTCGAGCAAAGACACTTGCTTTTGTTTTACCTCTCGAATCGAGAGATTTGCAAATATGCGTTTTTGATTAAAAAGAGTCCTTGTTTGCTAGAATAGTTTAATATTTGGTCATTGGTAGTTTTTTTTTACAGGAGAAACATTCTAGTATCTACATTTTCAAAAATATTATTATATCTAAACTCTTCCATTTCTGTGATACTGAGCTGCTGAAAAACATCAAATGCCGCTGCATTGCTGTTGAGGGCAATCGGGCATAGCAGTCCTTCAAGCCAGTTATGACAGTAGATCTACACCTTTCCTTTTTAGTCAAGGCCAAAATATATATGATAGGCCTTTTAGATGTTGTCAAAGAGTAAAAGTACAAACTCATTACAGGTGTATATTTTAGTATAATTACGAAACAAAAGTACAATTCTTTTAAAATATTGAAATGATTCATTTTTGTATTTGTATTTTTACTCACTAATCATAGCGACAAAATTTAAATATATATTCTTCTTTAATTCACAAATAAAAACTATTTATAAGAAAAACATATTTTCAATATTGTAAAACTATCTGCCATTTTGATGTGCTTAGAAATAATCTGTTCTCGAGGAAATTGAATAAAAGGCAATTGCATTCAAGATCCGTCTTCGAATATATGATAGGCTGATTTTTCAGATGTTTCAGTTCCTCTGTTGAGATAACAGTCTATTGCAGGTCGAGATGCTTCTTCATTTGTTTTAAAGGTAGAAAAGAGAAGTATTGTATGCTATGTATAAGAAAACTAAACACAAAATGTCTAGACTTGAGAAATTGATTTAAAGTGTTTCTCTGAACTGTAGAAATAAAATAAATCTTAAAATTACGGTCGTTAGTACATGTCATGTCATAGCAAAATTTATATTAACAATACCATTCATAAAAGCAAAATTTCTTGGTAATACAAATTCAGTGTTATATACATTTAACGAGTCATTTTTTATCTTCGTATCGGCATTACTTTGAAAATCAGGCAAACACCTATGTACAATAACAAGTCCTTAGAGTTTAGAAATGTAAGTTTTCCCTTAAACAGAAAATGATAGTAAAATTTGTTTTTTATAATATTAAACTATACAAACTGAAACTATTCCCTTCAACAATAAAATAGATTGAATTAATTTGAATTGCATAGTGCAATAAAGTATATATTTCTATAAACGCAATTTCAAATTAAAATTTCAAATTCATCTTTAACACATCAATCAATAACTCCCGAGACTAACATTGAAAACAACATTTTTTTTGCAAAATTTTTTTTTATTCATCAACATAACACCTTTTCTTAATCACCTTTTAGGGTGATACAATCGTTCCAACGCTTTTTTTTTTCGCAAGAAATCTTTTTTGTTGCGAGTAAATAGCGATAAACAGCTTTCTGAATCATCGACTCGTTGCTGTTTTTGTTCCATCGAAAGCAATTGCGGCACCCACTTGGAAAAAACCTTTTTCATGCTCAATTTTTCATGAAGGATAGTAAATACACTTCCATATGATATCTGTGTCATCTCAGCAATCTCACGGAGCTTCACTTTACGATCTTTCATTATAATTTTTGTCACTTCACTCACATTTTCCGGTGTAACGGCTTCCACAGGTCTACCCGAGCGTTCCGCGTCATTTGTGTCGGTACGACCACGTTGAAACTCGGCAAACCACCGACAAATCGTTGCTTTTGATGGACAAGAGTCCGGGTAACATTTTTCAATCCATTGTTTCGCTTGCACGGTGTTTTTACCCATTAAAAAACAATGTTTTATCAGAACACGAAACTCGGTTTTTTCCATTTTTTAAACAAACTACAAAACGACTTTACTCCAAACTCGATAACTCAGCTGTTTCTGGTCCGATCGACTTAAAATTTTGACACGTTTCAAGCAAAGGTTCGTACTCTAGAAAGACCTGGTTATTGATTTACTACGAGCGCCATCTCTGGGTTAGTCTCGGGAGTTATTGATTGATGTGTTAGTCATTTTTCTGTTTGAGACAGTGCTTCTAATTAGGATTCAACATTAAGTTTAACATAGATCTGAAATGGGCAATTAAATTTTGTATTATGAAGCGTAAATTCATAAAAATTAATAGTTTTAGTAATACTTTTTAAAAATGTTTTTGAATTGCATTATTATTTGTGTTTAATAAAGAAGCATTTGAAAAGATGCAATATTTTTTTGAATTACCTGTTATCTATAATAAAACTTATGACTGAATAATTACATTACTCCTACGCACTATTGCAGTTACGAATTTTTGAGATAATTAGACAGAACACAAAATTAAAGTGCCAATTACTATGAAATATTTCCCAGATATTTCAAAATTCTTTTTTGATTAATGACGTTGAATTTCTTGTGTGTATACTACATATTTTATAACAGCAGTAAATTCCTTTCATTATTATTACTTGATTGCTATTTTCATACATTTTATTATTAACACCATTGAAGCAGAAGTTTGCTAATTTCATTATTGCCGAATTAAACCAGGCGAATTAAGTAAAAAGTCCACCTTGTTTAAGTATAAAATAAAATGAAAGTTCATTATTTCAACCTGAATTACTGAAGAAATTCGAAGAAAAGATTTAATATCAAAACATGAACAAATATTTTTGAAGATAACTTGTTTCTATTCTTATGGAGTAACTCTCGCCTCCAGCATTTTATGTTACAGAATAATTCAATCATTGCAAAAATAATGTAAATATTTCTAGAAAAAAAAATCTCCTGCTTTTGTCAGAAAATATTTTCGTTCTTATTCGTAATATTCCGTCTCCGATACTTGGGAGCTTTTTTGTTGATAAAAGATATATATTTGACACTTGTATTTACTTGTGCTTTCTGAAATTTTCTTTCACTTCAATTGAACTTATTTGCCATTGCTCTCGTTATTTTCTTAAGGTAGTGTTTTCTCAGTGCTATAACTACTAAATAATGACGATAAAATGTAAGCATAGTTTAAACTTGCTACGAACTGAAACGGAAAGCTTATATCTTTACTAAAGAACCTTTATTATTTTCTTAAGAAATTAATATTATTCCTTTATTTAATATCTTTCGTAGAGAGAAAGAAAAAAATTTTAGAATACCAGTAAGAATAATTAAATTTATAAAAAAATAACGCGTGGAAGTGCAGTCTAAGTAAATAGAGTGAGCCATATTTATTTATCGCCAAGAAGTCGCCAAGGAAATAAGATAATAAGAATAAGAAATAAGGAAATAAGCGATATGTTCTAATATTTGCTTTAAAGGCGTCCATCTATATAAGCCCCTTTAAATTCGGGAACATTATGTAATTTTTACTTTCCTCCTCAATCTAAGATTATTGTATTTATTTTAATGTAATAAAGTACATTCGATGTAATATAAACAATAAAGTTTTTAATGGAATTATATTTTTATACAGATTTTTTAATATATATATATATATATATATATATATATATATATATATATATATA
>BMAW01079024.1:81800-93395 GCA_019974015.1 Nephila pilipes | reverse complement strand
ATTTACATCATTACGAATAAAATTATGTCTATTTACATCATTACGAACAAAACTACAAAGGTAAAAATATATATAGACGACCTCATCACATCTCATGATAATTCTAAACATAATATAGAGCATAATCCTCATTTTATCCTCCATATTTTAATTTAATTAAATCTAATAACACTAATAAAATGGAAACTAAATATTTGGATATTAAAATAAAAACTATTGAAAATAATATTCATAGTAATATTTCTGATAAAAAAGGAAAATTTCAGTTTTTATTTGGATAGGTTACCTTCTTGGATATTAAAGTAAATAAATCAATTTTTGAGAATGTTTTTTGTAATGATATCATGCTTAGTAAAAAATTGATTAAAAATAAATTAGTTATTGCTAATTTTTTAATAAAGCTTACAAATACTGCATTTAAGTTAATTTTTCTACAATTTTTTTCTTTTTTTTTTTTTTTAAAAAAACTTATTTAAAATATGGAAAAAAAAGAAAATAAATTGTTTTATGCAAATTTATTCCAATTTCTATTAAAGTTTTTATTTTTACATTAGTACGAAATTCTTGATTTAATTGAATAACATATTTTTAATTGTAATTATTCAATACAGATGACGTTACTAGTATTTTTTGGAAATTTACTTATATTCTTCGGAAATTAAAGTAGAGGTAAAACAAATGTTAAAAATCTCTTAGAATTTTTACAATATTGTTAATTGCGTAATTGTTACAATAGTATCAACAATGTTAAACACTTCTGACGGGAATATAATTTTGTAATCCATTTGTTCAATATTTTCTGCAGCATAACATGCGATTTAGAAAAGATTTTAATTCCCTTTTATGTTCATTAACAAATTATATATTTACGTGTTTTTAATTTAAGAGAGTTAGTTAAGTTGCTATTTATCTTTATTTTTAGATATTTCATTTTTTGTATTAATATTTCTTTGTGCAGTGCATTGAATTTGTTAATTGGTTCTTTTGATTTTAGGTCTTAGCATATTTTATTTTTAAACTTGTTATTACTGAAACAAGTTTGGGTCCTATAAAATTATGTTTAATCACGCATTTAAGTCCTAGGCCTAAGATAGTAAATTTAATAACTTTACGTCTTTGCTTTGTTTCTTTATTTTATTTGGTTGATTATAATTTTCCAAAAAAAAATCTTTTTATTTCTCTGACTTACTTTTTCCTGTGTCCATATCTGAATCATAGCTCTCAAAATTTCACACACACACACACACACACACACACAACACACACACACACACACACACACACACACACACACACACACACACACACACACACGCACACACACACACACACACACACACCACACACACACACACACACACACACACACACACACTCACACACACACACACACACACACACACACACACACACACACACACACACACACACACACACACACATATATATATATATATAATTAACTACTAGAATGAATAATAAAGGCTCAAGTGATATTAGAGGATCGTAAATAGCACCATCCATCATGACAAACCATTTATGATCATCCATAAATTTGTCGACTGAAGCATTCATTCGATTCTTCCTTAACAATAGAGTGGGTAGCCATCGGAGCCATTAAGATTAAATTTCTTTTCGTTAAAAAATATAATTTGTTTCCGCTCATCATTTCACGATAGGAAATTTTAAGCTCTCACGATGATGTTTCAATAACTTCAGCGTGTTCTTCATTTTCTTAAATTTTATATTAGTGTTTGATTGAAGAGTCTGACAAACTGTGACACATGAAATGCTTTCACTGAAACGTTCTGAAACTTTATTAATCGAAAGGCCATCTTTATAGGTAAAAGTCGAAAAAAATCGTCCACTGCTGTCAAAATCCTTTTTCTTTCAGATCGTGTTATTTTGTTTGAATAATCTTTTCTAATTATGGCAATGCAAATGACACTTTCAGAATGCTTTATTAACCTAACTATATATCTTTAAGATATACCAGTATTCTTATAAAATTAGAATTTTCTTACTTTTACTTCAGGTAACGCTTTGCTAAGCGATATCTTCAAATAAATTATGGATAGCACTTTCAGAATCTGCACTTTTGCTTCTCAGGTAATGAGGTTATTAAATACAAAAGAACGCGTTTTATGATGATTCTTATGTGACATACAATACGTTAATTTTTTCAGGTGATCTTATAATTTTTTAACAGACACCTAATTAAATTTTTAACAAAATGATCAGAATTTAGTAAAATTTAGATAAAAATTTTATATTGTAATTCGTACAGAAAGTGTATTCCAATCCCTTTTATATTCCAATGCTTAAAATTTGTCTGTTATGTCTCCTTTACAAATGCACAAAGTGGTCTTATAGTTTATTCACGCACTATAAATTTATGCCTTATATTATGTCTTCATATATATTGTACATAAAATATTATTCTTATTAAATAACACTGGTAAAAAACGAATTTTTTGAACATGGGTTTTCTTTCAAACTTCGCATTTTGAATAACATAAATTTTTTGTACTTTAAATTTTAAGAGCGAAAGGAAACGTTGAGTCAAATTGAATTTATTCAATAATTAGTTTTAATAACTTAATTTATTATTTGACATTTATTAAAAGTATCATCTAATATAAATACGTATAAAACTTTTTAGTTGAATTAAGCATTATATTAATAATTAAGTTAGATGTAATTAAATTTAAAGCAAACGATAAATTGTGTTATCAAAATGAATATATTTAAGCTAAATGTAATTAAAATAAAAGAATTAATTAAATATTAAATTGAATATTATATCAGCTACATGTAATTAAAATAATAGAATTAATTAAAGCTTAAATTGAATATTATATCAGCTACATGTAATTAAAATTAAAGTGAACTATAAATTATTGAACGACGGATTTGGCAACCATTTGGCGACTTGCCGAGAAACTTGGCATAAAATTTAATTCTTTAAATAATTAGTTTTAATCATTAACTTTTAATAATTATAATTAAATTATCGTATTATCATCTAAAACAATCGTGTTTCTTAAATTTCATCTCAATTGAGCGCTTTAAAATGTGAGAAAAAGGTTTTTAGTTTTGAACCAAAGTTACAATTGAACCTGATCAAGTTACAATGTGAGTTGAAGACTACCCATTAATAAAAAGACCGTTAAATACGACTTTCTAGGTTAATCAAATTCTTCAACAACTCGAAAATTTAATTATGTTTATAGGGGGAAAGAGGCTTATTCTGGAAGATGATGTATTACTCCGATTTCACGGTATATTTAATTTTTAATTGACAAACATTATATACCGAAATTTAATAAGTTTCACACTTGTGTGTTTTCCATATTTTTCATGTTGTAGTTAATGATGAAATATACTTTTTGTATTAATTTAAAGAGAAACAATTTTTTTCGTATGATATGTAATTTCATGGCACGTATTTATCACTATCAGTTGATTTATTTCTACCACGGAATCTCGCAAAAATGCCATTAAGTTTTTTTAAAACAACTCTTCATTCGGAAATTCCCCTTATAGTAAAGATCGGTGAAATTGATTTCCTCCAAGTTTGTTCTTCTTTCACAGTTCTTCAAAACTTTTTCTTCTTTTTTTTTTTTTTTTAACTTAAAGAAGTTCTGATTTAGTTTATGGCTTAATGATGGCAAAGTTCAACCAAGCTTTTATTTTTTCTGCAAGTAACTCGTTTTGTGGAAAATGATCAATTGTTCTTCAGAATCAATAGTTGTTTAACTTTATTGTATTGTCGAGTAGATAATTTTATTTGATATAGCTGAAGTATATAATACGAACTTTTTTTTTTAAAAAAAACAGCAGAAATGAAGTATATATATAAATAATCTTAAGTTTGAATTATATTACTTTTCATTTTAGGTTTTAACTCAATAGATACATAAAAAAAAGGAATTAAAATTTGAGTGAATTATAAGAAGCACATTTTATTAAAATCTTATTTGATGTAACTATTTATCGTTAAAATCTTAAGTGATGTAACAAAACACACACACACACACACACACACACACACACACACACACGCACGCACGCGCGCACGCAGTGGCAGCAATAACGCCACACGCACACGCATCACCACACCTGATGACAACTTATGTACCACACACACACGCACAAGCAAGCACGCACGCTCATACAATGACAACTTATGTAACAACGCACTTAAACTGGCAGCAATAATACTTCAAATGTATAAATCTAGAAACGTTTTGGAAATTTTTTTACAAATTTACCAATATCTGACAGCAAGAGGCGACTTTATATTAATCAAAATCAGATTGGACACTACCAAAAAAATAAAAAGATTTCCTAAAAAAAGGAAACATAGTTTGGTGAAATTGATAAGCAAATGCCTTTCATACCATTGAATTTGAAGCATCTCGTCGCTGATTCGAAGCAGAAATACTTAAGAAGGACTTAATATTATGTAAGAACTTTTGAAAATATACAAAGCTGGGTTTAAAAGTAATGTTTTCTTTCCATAATTTTTTTTGTTACCTGATTTTTACAGTTCAGTCTACGTCTTTTTTCTACGTCTGAAACCTACGTCTTTTTACAAAACAATGCATTTTCTTAAATTTTTGTAATTGTTCCACCCCTTTTCAACGTGCTTGTGTCGATGCGTGACTTGTCGGGCAAACCTTTCAGAAAAGAGTTCAGGTAGTGGTTGTCGACACCAGGCTTTAATGATACCTTTCACTTTATCATCGTAACAATGATGTCCCTAAAGGTGCTCTTTTATCTTCGCGATGTTTTGATGCTTCAAACCTTTAATATCTCTACATGGGTCATCATCTTCTTGAGTTTATAGTCCATCAACGACACTAGGACATTAAGAAAATAGATGCACAGAATAGAGGATCTATGCAGTTTTCGGGCATAGCACTAATTGTGAAAATCGCTATGGCCTTAGAATCAATACTTTTCAATCAAGCTTCATAGCTTTTTTTCTGTATTGGATACTACGGCGGGTCTTTTTAGAAAAATGAACAGAAGTAAAAGTATACTTGATAACTGATCCGATAAAAAAAGTATTTAAAAAAACAACTGCATTGTATTTAAGTCTTTGGTGTTATTATCTAATAAACATTCAATTCCACTCAGATATATTTACAGGATAAAAATAAATGGAAGTGTTAGTTAAAAAATAAAAATAAAAATTGATGTCTAGAATTATCCTGAAGAAATAATAAAATATACGGTAAATCAATTAGCCTTCCAAAAGTGCAGCATCTAATTACTGTCAATTAAAACAAAAGTAAAACAAGAGGCAATTACGATGGACTATATTCCGGTGAAAATAAATTATTTTTTTTAAAAATAATTTATAATTATTTAAGCACACATTTTTGGTTATTGAAATTTTGAAACATTTCCTAAACATTCTTTTATTTTCTTAACTTTTTTTTGGAAACCAACAACAATATTTCTCAGAAATCGAACTCTAAGCACATTAATCATTGAAAATATGAAATGGAACTATTTTGTAAACACCTTAAAATATTTACACTAGTAATAGTGTGAATAACAATTCTTTGAAAATATTTTTGAAACTACTCCCACAGATCTAGCCGTTTTTTTTTTTAATCTTTCAATAACTTTTACGCATTGAGAGCCATCGAGTTGATAAATTATGCTTCTATTATTCACGTTCTATTTGCTTATTTGCATTAGAATCAAAACAGGAAATAAATAATATTAAATTGTAAATCAGTAGCAAATGCATTTAGAGGAAATAACATCTTCTGAAAAATTGAACAAGAACTACGAACAAAGGTATGCGAACAACATATTTTGATTATGAAAAATAGGGAATCAAATGAAATTCAAAAGTTAGAAAACATTTGTGTGAACTCAGGGAATTAGAATCGGCATCTATTATTTAGCAGTCAAATATCAAAACACTCAGGTTCTCCATTATTTAACAGTCACTACCTTGTAATGGAAGTAAGTAGAAAGTTTACAATATTTTGAATACATGAAAGAAGAAAGTTTACAATATTTTGAAATAAAATTAACGAGTGTTGCTTCAAGAAAATGATAATTCATGATAGAAAAGAGTGGACTTACGGCCAAAACATTATTTTGTAAATGTTTGTAAAACTGGCGAACCTTAAATATGAAAATAATTAAAAACAGCAATAACAAGGCAGTAAACCATTTTACTTCTCTAATAATCAAACACTTGCACCATCATAATACCCATTTGTGTAAACCAATTATTAAATGTAGTACGTAATAAATATTTCACAATTAAATAATTTTAATATTTTTAATTATACATGATAACTTACCAGCTGTGATATACATGACTAATCCATCAGTATAGTAAATTGAATAATTACTTAAGTTTCTATAAATGTTTTTTTTTTTTTGGCTGAAAAAATGTAATTAGTAAATAGATCTGCATACCGAAAGGTTGATTATAATGTGGCCCATATAAATGTAAAGTCATGCTTATATATACTACACGTTTTAACCACTGACTATATATATTAGGTTTACCTGAAAGTTCTGTCAGTTTGTGAAGTGAAAGAAAATTATACATTTTTCATACATTTAATAATATTTATTGTATAATATACTTTTCGCCGTTTCTTGTGAACTCTTACCAGCGTGATGGTAATTTGTAAGGACCATTTTTCAAAAATGCCTTGTCTTTAGAGGCGAATAACTCAAGTAGTGTTTGATTGACATGCTCTCCGGTTTCGAATTTTTCTCCTTTAAAATTTTTTTGCAGGGAGATAAACAAGAGATAGTTAGAGGGTGCTAGATCTGAGAAGTATGATGGAGGCGACAGAAATTCCAAACCCAGTTCTATGATTTTGTGACGAATTGCCAAAATCAGCACGTGGTTTGACGTTATCATGATGCAATATAATGTGTTTCATATTTCACATTGACGGCCTTTTTTTTCGGTGATTTGTTTAAATCATACATTATCATGTATATCATCATGATAGTATCTCTCCGAATTGAGTTTTTTGTTTAGTTTCGAAAGCTCGAAATGTATTAGTTCTTGGACATGCCACCCTATGCACAGCGTTCTTTCATTCAGGATCAATCTCGATGTAGAGGTGAAGGGGACAGCGAGCCCATGCTGTAAGGATTCTCTTCTTACGATGTATTCGAAAATAATTAATTTTTCATCACCAGTTATTATCCGGTCAAGAAATGGGTTTGGTTTGACGAGCAAACGAAGAAGAGCATATGCCGAATAGACGAAGCAAATTTTTCTCATTTAACTCACGAGGCACCCATCTGGAATGTTTATGGACCAATCCTAGTAGCAATGGAAATTGTATTGTACAATAAATGTGTGTTATTAGAAAAAAAAATGTATTATTTTCTTTCACTTCATAAGAGGACAGAACTTTCCGGTAGACCTAATATATATATATTTATATACATATATATATATATATATATATATATATATATGTGTGTGTGTGTGTGTGTGTATTATCAGTACTAGACTTACTGGGTACCATTCTTATTGTTTCTTTTAACTTTTCTATTTTGATTCACCATTTGTTTTTGATTTTTTTAAAATTTTATTTAAAACGTTTTTATGTATTTTTGGTGTGTGTATCAGTAAGTCATCAAATTTTTGATCTTTAATTTAACCAACTTCCTATCAATCTAGAGCTCTGAAACTTTGGGAATCGTTCTTACTCACCTAAAAATGCAATATTAAGACATTTGCGACAGGTTTTAACTAATATTTTAATAATTTTTTTTAATAATGCAATTTAGCCCAACCACTTGATGCGATTTTAAAAATTGCCAAACTTAGCGATTTTTTTTGGCTGAACAATATTTAGACATTTGCGACAGATTTTAACTAATATTTCAATAAGTTTTTTTTAATAAACTTTGCCACCATATAAAAACGTTGGTTTTTATCTCAAATTATTATTAAGTAATGTTTCATATTTTCCCCACCCACGCACCCCCCATATATATATATATATATATATAAATTTTTGAAAATAGTGTCACAAAGCGATAATTCTGGATTTTCTTTTGAAAAATCGTTTCATTCTATCGATTCGAATGTAACAACAATTAAATGGTTAACAGAATTAACATTAGTTTAATTTAGATAAAAGAACAGGAGAAAATATTAATTGGTGGGATTTATACAAATTTTAAAATGAGCAACGGGGAGATAATTTTTACTAAGCTTTTCGCTTCGCTAAGCATGTTTCGAAAGCATATTACTTCACTGTCTATGAGTGGATTGTGATTTTTTATTATTCTTACGGATTTCTTAGGATGTCATTGTATTTATTCCTTTGTTTGTTCTTCATTAAAAATTTTGCTAATATACTTTTAAATTTTTTTATTACTTTTAATATCCGTTAATTATGTATTTTTGTTTAGATATTATTATACTTATTAAAATATTTTATGTTTGGTGGGTGGATTGTTAAGTTTTTAAATTCACCCGCGCGAAGAAAACAAATGTAACTTTCACAAATTAAGTATTTTAATTTTTGTTAAGCTTAATGTAACATTTTATCATTACATACAGCTTCATAAAGAAAAACAATTAATGATTATTATTTATAAGCACTTTTTTTAATTACAAAACTTTAAAAATTTCATAAAATAATGAAATGCAGACTTTACACCCACTGGTTTAAAATTCATATCTTTCACTTAGCTATTTCATTTACTAAATCATTCTTACCTTAACGGCTAATTTGTGATTCACTTGGAATTTACCAAAATATCATTTAAAAATTGCCCTCCATACTGTTTCTTCTTCTATTGGATTGTTATATATATATATATATATATATATATATATATATATATATATATATGTGATAAACTTTCCTTTCTCGAAAAATATCAGATACTTAAGAATAGTCTATCACACATTTTTAGCGTAATATCGATTTAGTATGAACTGATTTCTTGCTCATATGAATTTTGTGACTAAAACCCATAAATTGCGTGTTTGAAAGTTTCTTTGTAATATGCATCGCTGCAGGAAACGTTTACGAAATAGACTTTCATCTTTCTTCGCATAGCTACAAAATTCACTGTATAAGTGCAATATCTCACAATATATATCATTTGAAAATTTTTTGTCCTACGAATGCGGTATCTGTATTACATTTCGGTACCTCTCTTTTACACTTTTAAAGAGGAGCACAGAGAGCAGAAGACCCTGTGTTCTTTCTAGTATGTTTCGGGATGCAACCGTATTGGAATTCGCGATCAGCCTTGCAGGTATTCTATTCGTTGTATTCACGCGTGCAAGGCATTTTTAATGTTAATTTCGTGTGGCTGAACTGCAACTGACTATTTTAATGCATTTCACACAAGTTTGAGATCAGGATGCTAACACCTTTTTTATTACTAGGGGGCGCTGTAAGCGATCATATTATATTGTGCCATTTTCTTACTATATGTATGCAACTCTTTTATGATTTTAGCCGACCACCTTTAAGAAGTTAAGTGCTTGAGAAAGGCAATTTAATACCATATCCATATACACTAGTATATATATTAGTATGACTGAGGTAAAGGGTATTAAGTCCAATTTTTAAATAGCAACAAATGAAGTTTTAAAAAGGAAAAAGGATCATTCACACAAAAGAGAGAGAGAGAGAGAGAGAAGAGAAAGATAAAAGGTACTATAATTTAGAAGTTAATAGCCCAAATAATAAAATGCACACTGGTTCATTGCAAATAATCATTAACAAACAAACTGTAAACATACACACACCATTTAATTTATTGTATTGTAAAATTTCAAAAATATACTTTCACTTTACACATCGGTTTACCACACACACATCCACACATATTTATATACTGAATTAGATTAACGAATTACTTTTTTCTTGTACTTCAATCTGGATCATAGGAGATTGTTCAACGTAACATAAATTTAACGAAAAATCTAGATATGTCGATGTTACTGAATTGTCTTTTAGAAGATGCTTTAAAAGAAAAGTTGTTCTTGAACCATAAAAACAAACATTCATTTTTCAAATGTTTTTTTTTCATAAGTCAAGGATTCAGTTGACGATAGCTGAAAATTACGAGGTCTATCACCAAAAGCCCTCGTGTTGCTTCCAGTGTGATGTTAATTAACTCATGGCTCGGAATATAAAGCTCTATTGAAAATACTCAGCTTGCAGTTTTAGATTAATGTTAATTTTAAAAACAATTAAGTTAGTTTTTAATACAAGTATTTTTAGTTGCCCACAAAGACTCAAATGAGGGGAAATGTCCAAAAGTTTTATTTTATAGATTCGTTTGCACTTTGTTGTATTTTTTATACCATGACATAAAAGCGAATAATCGAATTTAATAGTCTTATTTTTTTTATTTTTCTTGGTAAAAAAGCAGTTAACAACAAATTCTTAACAATTATTTAATTATTTTTCATTACAAATTCCCATACGTAGTTGTATCAACTTTCCTTATTCTAAAAACTTAAGAGACAGTAACTTATAAATATTTACAATTGAGTATCATTCAAGAAAAAGGGAAGAATTCTAACATAATACAGGAACCAGGAAAATGTCCACTTCAAGTCTTCAATCATTCCTTATTTCAACAGTAGAGAAATGTGTTTCAACAATGAAATGATATTTCAAGAAGTCTTCTAAATAAATTTGACATTATATCAATGTTTTTACCAAAATATAACTCAAAACAAGATGTGTTGTACTAGACCAATTGCAAATATTACTTTCCACTTTTATGAAACGATTGTTTTATCCCATGATATTGAACTCAGTGGCAAGACTTCGAAGATTTTTTTTTTTTAAAAATTGTATTCGAAAGTTTTATTTTGTAATCAGAAAAGTTATGAAAACTAGATAATTTTTCAAACTAGAAAAAATCATGTGATAGGCTTACACATTAAAAATAAGAAAAAGTCAAACTATTAATCATCTGATGAGATTTTAAACAGCTGGACTTTTAAAGAGAAATATTGAAGGACATTTTCAAATACATTATTTATATAATTTATTTTTTATTCTTAAAACCTAAGACGAATTTCTTGTTGATAAATCATTTATCATCGGAAAAGTGGTTGTTTGGAATGTTTCAATCTTTCTTTCAGAACAATCATCAGATGAAATTGAAATTAAGAGTTCTGAAATATACATTTTGTAAAACAATTTGTTTCTCCTTTATTTATGGTTTCAATGGATTTCATGATCCTTCAAAAAATCTTTTGCCATTTAAACCAGAATCCATTTAATTTAATTAAAACTCAAATTTTTAATATAATTTTAGTTGGGTATGCATGTCATTAATATTGATGTCAAACTTTTTAGTAACGATTTTGTGTAAGAATTTGAAGACGTAAAATCTTAAAATAAAAATGGAATTTTTGTGAAGTTAAATAAGATTAATGTAATTTAATGCTTAAACCATTTGTAATTTTTAATACCTTGTGACGTCGAAGTACATTTTACATTCTCTTATTCAAGTTTAAAACTCATAATCACCCCAAGAAATTTGTATATCCAAAGAAATATATGTTTCATGAAAGTGATGAAAATACATAAAATTTTA
>BMAW01079024.1:59985-81400 GCA_019974015.1 Nephila pilipes | reverse complement strand
CCCAGCGTCATATTTATAGGACAGTTCATTTTCACCATTATAAATAAAGCTATTCAACGTTTTGCCGATTCGTTTTCTACCCCTTGAAGAGTAATGGTTTCACCCTACTTACTTAAACCGATTTGAACCGGATGGAAGCATTTTTCAGCAAGCTGCAGACACCTAAACTTCGCCATTTTCATGATTTTTTCTTGCTGAATTTCATTGTAAACGTACGAAAACGTTTTAAAGGTAATTTTAAATATTTTTTCAGAATTTATATTTCAGATATTCTATTAACAGGTATCTTATAACATTTTAGAATTATTTTTACTTTTATTAATTTTAATTACAAATTTAAACTACTGTCCTAAAAATAGGACGCTGGGCGGATTCGTTAAATTTTTCTGATATTTAGTTTATTTCATAGGTGCTCAATATGTCGCGGAAAAATGTTTTTAAAACTGCTGAGGAAGCTGTATAATATCTGTTTTTGGAGGAATTAGAGTCTTAAACGATTGTTTTGCCACCTGAAGTAGATGAATTTACAGATGAAGAAGGTTTTGATGACTCTGAAACTCTTGACCTATCTATAGAGACGTAATTTGTCCTATAATTTGTAAGTTGACCTAAGAAAGAGTGGATTTAGAGCAACAGGAACAATAAGAAGTGACAGAATACATCATTGTCAACTTGAAATTGATTCTACTTTCAAAAAGACTTGCCGTGGTTCACATGATTTCTACTTTGATGTGAAAAATAAAATTACTGCTGTAAAATGGAATGATAACAAATGCATTACACTTGCAACAAATTTTGACATAATTGAGCCACTAACATCTGTTTCAAGGCGTGAAAAGGGAAAAGCTGAAAAAAATAAAATTGAACAGCCATGTCTCGTAAACAATTATAACAAAAACATGGGTGGTATAGAATCTCATGATTGGCTTGTTGAGAAACATACCATAAGAATCCGTGGAAAAAAAATGATATTGGCCAATTATTACCCGAATTGTAGACATGGCTGTTGCAAATACCTGCGTTATTTACAACATGGTAAATGCAGAGAAAAAGAGTATCAAAGAAATAATGAGACATATTGCAATAGCCTATCTAAAAAAAGGCAACACATTACAAATACAAATCAGTATACCAAGTTATACAATTTCATCTCGAATGAAGGAAATAGACACTGTTAGACGTGATGGAGTTGGCCATATAATTAGTAAAAGAGAAAAACAAAGACGATGCAAATTCAAAATTGTTCGGGAGAACCTCTTACATTTTGCATGAAATGTAATGTAACTCTATGTACAAAATGTTTTCCAAATTACCATACATAGTGTGAATATGTTTAAACTTAATAAAAAATGTCAAATTTATTTGTGTTTCACTTTATTTTGCATTAAATATTAAAGTTCAATTGTTTGGGAACAGAAACATAATCAAGTAATTAAAAACAAAGGAGAAGTACTAAGTGTTCAAAAACTTCCATATCCGCCCAGCGTCCTATTTATAGGACAGTAATTATCTCGGATCCTAAATTATTGGTGTGGAGTTTAATTGCATATTATATTTAATTTAAGTGTTTAGAACATAATTTTAAAAGTTTTTAACAAAATTTCAATTTTAAATTAAGTTGGGCGTTAACGGGTTAAAGTGGTTATACAATAAGGCTAGTAAACGAAGACTTAATAATTTAAGCTATAGTCATATAACAAAAATGATATCTCATTGGGTGTATATACTGTACTGTTTGAAGAATTAAAAACTTTAAAAAATAAACCAAAGAAAAGATATTGACTTTAAGTTACAAATATTTAATTATATGAACATTTATTACAGATGAGTTGAGTAACAGGAAGTATCGGAGACAACCGTCTCATGTGGAATCAAATCAGAGATTCCTGAGTTCTTGCTGAAGATCTGCCTCTCGTTGGCGAATTTATCTCATTTAATCAAAGTACTGTTGAAACGTTCTCGAACTGTTGAATTTTTAGGAAACATATGTAGTTCTGGCTGTCGAGATGTACATCTCTACAACCAGAGATACATATGTTCCCTTTCTTACGTCATAAAATTCATAAATAGTTTTATAAGTTTTATGACGTAAGAATGGGAACATTTAGAAGGGAAACTCCAGAATATGCCAATAATATCAACGTTAGCAAGCCGACACATAAGCATTAAAAAAGGCAACTTATGTGAGAAAATCCAGGGATGGAGATGCCATAGTATCTAGGGCTGCGGTAGCCTAGTGATCATGGTTTCGGATTCGTGGCCGGTTGTTTTCGAAAGTCATGGATTCGATTTTAGGCCGCTAAAGACCCACAGTGCAGCTGGGACTGATGCACGTCAAATCTGTCTAGGCTCAAAGTCCTCCCGATGGCGTGTGTGTGTGTGGAGTTAGAAGAGGGGTTGCCAGCTCAGGTGTGGTCCTCGTCACTTGACCGAGGTTCAAAATTACGAAGTCCGTCGCCAATAGCCCTCGTGTTGCTTCTAGTGCGACGCAAATGAAAACTAAACTAAACTAAACTAAACTAAAAAAAAAAATAAAACTAAGCTGCAGTATTCTCATCTGACGTCAAAAATTTCGAGACTCGATTTAATGTAACCGAACTCTATCAGCACACTATAGTCTTTAGTGGAACAGAGATTCGATTTAAGACTAACAAGGATCTCTAAGTTTCAGAAATCAGCGTACTTCTTTCTGCAGAACTACGGTGACGAAAATAATAGTAAGTGTCTCTCTAAAAAATATGATTTTTTCAAACTTTTAATCATTTTGCATTATTTAGGATGAGGTGTATAATTTTAGTTTTAATTGACTTAAAAGTAACTAATAGACCAACGTATCTTTTTTTATTTGTTATGAGAAAGATATTTCTTATATTAAGAAATTTCTACAAATGTTCTGGAGTTTTCGTTTCTCTAATGAAATTATGGACCATATGATATAAGAAAATGAGTTAGTTAAATCAGAGACCACAAATATTTCTTGTTTAAAATACTCTTACGGGAGGTTCACTGTTATTTTTAATACATCATTTAGTGTGATTCAGTTCCGTTTTTATCGATTCCATTTCTACTAATGAAACCACGTTTCGTTCTCACAGTTTGTTTATGAAACTCGATGAAGAAACGAGTGAATAACATCTTGCAGTTTTTATATAAACTATTTTTCTCAAAAGCAGTTGATAGGAAAGAATATAAGAGAAATAGGATCATTATAAGATGTTAATGCCCCGAATAAGGAATGCTTGCTTTTATAGCATTTGACACTGATTTAATTTGTAATATATACGCCGAGTCTAGATTTAGATATAGTCCTTAAATATCGCACCTATTTTTGAATTCCATTCATTTCCTCTACTTTTGGTAGTGTTATTTTTTCTTAAAATCAAAAACTTACTTTATTTTATCTTTCATACTGAAGGCTTTTTACGATGTTTGTTGGAATGGAAAAAAAATATTGTTTTTATTGTTTGTTAGTGTTCCCTCTATAGTTCGATTCCTGATAGTTTAAAATTGACCAAAGGAGCTCTATCGTATTCAACAGTTGTTTGCAGTAGCTTTTAACAGTTATGAATTGATAAAAAAGTTTTACTGATAGATCACAGCTTATATATACTTCAGGTAATTAATTACCGAATGCGTGTTTTTTCGAATATAATTCAATACGCGCGCTTAAAAGCCAAAAGTGCGCTTTCTTCTTACAAAAAAATTCTATCCAAAATTCGAAACTTGTATGCAAGTTGAAGTAAATATAAACACAAATATAAATATTTAAAGCAAGATTTTAATTAAAGATGATATAAAAGTATAAAAATAATTTTTAAAAAAATGTAAAATATATAATATATAACTTATAAAAGTTCGAGGCACTTCATTAAAATACTTAAGTAATTACCAATTATTTAACCAAAGCTACTTACTTATAAATGAGATCAAAAAGTATTAATTCCCCAAGCTTTTATAAACTATATATTATTCTATATTAAAATTTTTTATACCCTTTAACCTCTGCATGTGTGATCATCGTTCCATGTTTACTGTAAGAACTTTAATGTTAAGAGTTCTTAGCGTTAACTATGTGAAGAGTGGTTGTTTTTCCCTCCGTAGTTGTGAGTGAAATGGTAAATGTAAATCCATGTATGAAGACATAATGAACAGATGTATCTTATGATTTAATTAAAAATACCTTACAGTCATTGAGTATTGTTTTAGTTGTGAAAGTGATGATAATCGAGTAAATATCATGGAATTAAGTATAGTGTAATCAAGACCGTAACAGTAAATTTCAGTTCAGAAATTTAAACCTAAATGAAATTACGAAGCTAAACACGTGTGCAGAATTTTAACTCCTTTGGACGTTGTTAAGTGTAAGGTTCGACCTCCGAATCTCCCCTCCCTCCAAGTCCATCAATGTTTGAGTGTATCATTATATTGAATTGGAGTCGGAATTATAAGTGTATATACAATTTCAGCGCGATGGAATGATAGGAAATAGGTTAAAATTCTAATACAAATTTGAGCTGGAAATATATTTTTTACATATCTTTGAAGATAGCAAGTCAAAAACTTGTAAAAAACAAGATATTTCGAGTTTTCAATACGTGCAGCATCAGTAACTGCATGGCTAGTAGGGAAAAGATTTTGTGGATGAAGAGGATACAAATTATAGTATAGAAAGCATTGAAAAAATGATGTTGGTATGCATCCAGCATTTCAATGAATGGAAATGAATTTGATGAATGATTCGGATCCTTGGATTCCGAAGCGGACTTTAAAGCGTTTATATTATTATAATTTTTCTTTTCGCTTGAAGGTTGTATTCAAAACACTCCAAATGTAAGTAAAAATATTTCTTTATACATTTTTTTCTTTTGTTATTTTTAGCTATGCCTATAAGTATGAATGTATGTTTTGGTACTTATGCGTTAATGGGGTGCAAATTTCGCCAACATTATATTTTTCATTTTAATGAAGACTCTATTGGCCAGTAATATCAACTATTTCAAAAATAAATCCCCTTATTTTCATAAAAATAATGACTTTATTTAGATTCATTTTTCTCATACAATTAAGATACAGAAAATAAAGAGATAAAAACGGGTTATATTTGGAGATATATTGCTTGAGGTGTCTAACAGAAAACCATCTACGTTTCTTTCGAGCTAGCGGATTCGCACGTAAGCTGATCCTCCGCCGGGGGGCGGGGGGGGGGGGCAGCTTAAGTACTTCGAAAAATTCTCGGTTTATACACAGAAATATACAATAATAATAGAAGAAGCAAAAATAAATTATAGTTTAACTTATTGTTGGAAACGCTACAAATGATTTGGAGTAAGTGCGCAAATTATGTGCTTGCTACTGTTGTATGGAAAGTTTCCAGCATATTTGAAAACACGTATTATATTTAAAACCATTTTATCTATTTATGAATAATATTTATTGAAATGTTTTTTTTTTTTTTTTTATATATAATCGAGCATTATTTATTAGCCACCTAAGGTGCTATTGTTTTAGGGAACAACAAAATGGTCACCTGATCCATTTTCAAAATACAGTTTCTTCCCTTTTTCTTTTCCGGCCGATCCCTAATAAATAAACTAATAAGTCAATACGTGAGTGAGTGCGTGAGGGAATGAGAGAACACACACACGTGAATGAGTGAGCGAATCAGTCAGTTTCTCAATGAATCAAATGTCCATACCGTTATCATATATTACTGTTCGCTTTATTCTATTATTTAGTTGAACAATTTAATAATTACTTTAAAAAAGTTAGTAGTTTTAGTGATTAAATTTGTTCTTTGTAAAATTCCGAATAAAACAATTGAAAGTTCTTCTGTAGTTGGTCATTTCACTAGATAGTAATTCAGAAATTATGTCAAATCATTTGTTGAAATATTATTCATAGAATGAGGCATAGAAGTCCCCCCCCATGAAATTTAGAAGTCTAATGACATAAAATATGTATGGTGTTCTCGGAATAGTTACTACCTCCCCCTTTTCATTGTTGGAAATTTCCTTTTCAAGATACGTCAATTACTGTGAAATGAGCATAATTTTTGTTGAATATTTCAGTCGCGTCAAATTCTACGCGATAACATTTCCATTTATATTCTGAATAAACCTTCTAAAATATGTTGCTTTCCGTGAAG
The DNA here is from genome assembly GCA_019974015.1 of Nephila pilipes. Lineage (NCBI taxonomy): Eukaryota > Metazoa > Arthropoda > Arachnida > Araneae > Nephilidae > Nephila > Nephila pilipes. The sequence continues at coordinate 75,255 of BMAW01079024.1, read as the reverse complement.
TATTGTTATTCTAATTCTAAAGCATTAGGCTTATTCTAAAGTTCTCTATCTATTTGAACATTTTTTAGTAAATAGGATTTAAATAAACTGGGCCTCTAAATAATATTACAATACATCTATGGAGTACATGCAAATTAAAGACATATAACTTTTCAAATAAAACCAGTCATTTTTCCATAACCATATAAATTGAAATTTAATTAATTTCTGATTGAAATCCACATTAACAAGTCACGTGTTATGAAACCCACTGCCTAGTACATAACACTAAATTATTTAGCTCATACTCCGTTTGAAATGAATATCTAACTTAGAATCCGAGTTTATTTGATGATAAAAATTTACCAATTAAATTTTAGAAAACGTGCTGAAGAATTACTAACTTTTCTCATTGTCATCGAGTTGCATCATTTTGAAAATTATTTGTACGAGGAATGTCTAGAAAGCATGGGGAATCAATTTCTTAAATAAATGAAAAGGTATTAGATTTTTGAAAAATTTACAAATTCACATATGTAAAGTAAAATTCTATTTTTTGACGAATATGTTTCTCCTTCCTTCACAATGCACTTTGTGAGCAAAGGAATGAGCTATCTTAAACCTTTGTCAAAAAATACCACTGCCCAATTTATTACGGCTCTATGGATGTTATCGGCGATAGGAAAACTTTTTCCATGTATAAACGACCTTAGAAAAGAGAAAAGACTAAATTCTGAAAGTGCCAGATCAGGGCTGTGAGTTGAGTTGTGGATGATGTTTCAACCAAATGAGTCAAAGTGTTGCTTGGTTGGGATGTGCATCGACAAGCAACAAACTCACTCTCTTCGAAAACATTCTAAGACTTGTAGAAGGTTGAATTCGTGGATAAAGGCTTAGACCTGTAGAACGTGTATTGTTCGGAAGTGTGAATCGCATTTTCAGGAGGAAAGGAAACTTTCTGTCTCTTTATGGCTACTCTAGGTCATTTCTAGGGTCACGCTTAAGTAAGCCAAATAATTTTACACTTTCTTACTCTCTCTCTCTCTCTCTCTCTCTCACACACACACACACGTCATATAAACCGAATTGAATCGATTATTTGACCAAGTTCAAAATTACGAGGTCCATCTCCAATAGCCCTCGTGTTGCTTCTAGTGTGACGTTAATAAAAACTAAACTAAATAAAACGTTACTTGCGATAAAATTTACAGTAGAATAATATGTATTTTTTTAAATATAATTTGAAAGTTAAATACCTTTTTTTAAATAACTAACATTTCTGTATAAATGAATCTTTGATCAAACTGATTCCGTAGAAATTTAACGGAAGTTTTTGGATCAGTGTTTGCATTCAAGGTACTCAGACGAAACTACAGGGTGATCAATTTTAAAGAGTACCCGTTGGTTTTCTTTTTGATGGATGTGGCAACTATTCTAACACTGAAGTATAATTGTTTGAATCTTGTTTAAATATGGGAGACAATTTATTTTCAAAACTGTTGGACTGTTACAACTTTATTTGCGAGGTAAAAGAGAAATAGAAACACGTAATGTTACTTAATCCTGTAATAATTTTATATTTGAAAAACATAATTTAATTCAAATTTTTTACAATATCATTCCTCACAGTAATTGTTGAAAATGTTCACCACCATTTTGAATGCAAACATGAACACGTCGGACCAAGTTTTTTGACACACTTCGCAACAGTGTTGGTGTTATTGACCAGATTTCTTCAGCTATGATTTGTTTTCTTTCATCGATGTTTGCAAGACTTCTCTGGAAAACCCTGTCTTTGAGAAAAACTAACCAGGGGGACATCTGGTGGTGGCGAGAGGCCTATCGAAATTGGAAGGGCCATCAAATAATTTCTTAAGCATTTTTATTGTTAGGTTTGATGTGTGTGGAATGGTTTTGACTTTCTGAAACTAGCAGTAACTGTCCTGTATCTCTAGTGAAGCAATAAACGTTTGAATTATGTCCATATACACTTCTGAAATCGTTCAAATAAAATAAATTGATCATGCAGACGATTTTTATTGTTGGCATTTATAATCTTACGAAATGAGCTTTCAAAAATAAAATGAAAATAAAAACATTAAAAGAAGCAGACGACTTGCTCAAATAATTTGCGCAGAATTGGGTTAAAAATTACTCACGATATTCACATGAATTTACGTTTAAAAAACGAGTTTTCGCATTAAAAAAAAAAAAACGATACCCGCACATTAAGTATAGACATATTAAATAAGTAAGGATGCTGAAAGTTTTGCTACATATATTATAAATGTGGATAAATCAAAAAGCAAACAGGTACTCTTTGAAACTGATCACCCTGTAATCCCAAAGAAACTTTTTCTTTGAAGATGCTTACCCCCAAGTGAATGCATGTCACAAACTGAGAATCCTATATTTAATAAAGTTATTTTTATCACATTGGTACAAACCAATATAATAATAAGTAATTGCGATAAGTAATTTATTTAATGAATAGTATTACACAAATTTAACAGTAGCATTAATATTTGATTAATAATAGATTTGACATTAGAAATACCTATATATTTATATAATAAGTTTACTATAAATTTTCATTTTACCTCATTTACATTTCTTATTATTTCATTTCTTTATAAGATATTTAGAAAGTTTAATTACTATTTAATTATCATTAATATTCATTATCTAGTGGGTTATGTTTAATGATGAGTTGCGGACTGAATTGGATAATTAAGAACGTAGAATGTATGATTTTAAATAATTTTTATTTACATTAAAATATACGATTAAGGCGACATGTAAGTATAATTCGTAATAGTGATATTTAATTAGAGCTTAGCGTTATAAAAAGAAAATTCTCCCGAACACAAAGATGTCTGCTAGCAGAGGCGATTCGAACAAGAATGAACAAAATAGATTTCGTCCCGTGGGAACCTAAGATTATTAACCACAAGGATTTTTGTAGAAATTAAGATCATTATTCTCAAAGCCCTGAAGATTTGTTGAAATCCCATTTCAAAAGGAGAAGGTGGAAGAAAAAGTGGAGCTCCCTCTGAAATGTTGTTTGCATTGTTGAAAAAAAGAAATCGTCCAGCCAATAGGGGAATATATGGGAGTGAACAATATAGCTCACGAGAAAATCAGTGGAAGACAGCTAGGAAACTTTTAGCTTTCCATAACATATATCTCAAAATGTTTAAGTTACATTAAAATTGAAAAAAGAAAATAGCATAGAAAATCATTGGGGTTACATATTTTCTTGTCTATATCATTTTAAACTTTTATGAAAATTTTTTTGTGTATTCTCTGAACTCGGAAAATTCTTTCTGAAATTGATAATAATCCATTTTCTTTCCATTAAAAAGTTACTATCAGAATAAATAGGTTTATCCGATTCTTTTTTTTTGGCAATAGAAATACATCACTTGGACATATGTTATTTTATAATGTATCATTGCATGAATGTTGTTAAGCTACATTTTACTCAGGTTATACCCAGGCAATAATTATTAGTCTGAAACAATAACAGAAGGAATTTTCGAAAATATATCTTTGAAAAAATATGTATAAAAATGCATGAACCAAGCTTTGGTGACTAATAAAAACAAAAACTTCCACTTAAGTTAGTTATTTGATATTTAATTTGTATTCCATTCTGTAAGAAATCCTCCTTTGAATTTCAATATTTTTCTTTCTTTTTTATATGATACCAAACGTACAAAAAGTAAAAGAAAGGTTGGAAAGCTTCAACAGATAACAAAGATAAAGCAACAAATCATATATATGATATTTAGTTTATATTTTTAGTCTGAAAGGAATTCTTTTTTGGTTGAACGTTATGTTATTGGCGTCTATTGCGTTGTAAATTTTAGATTCTATAAGAAATAAAATATTTATTTTAATTCACTAATGACACCGATGCTGTCGTTGGAATTTTTTAGTTCTCTTAGATTTTTGGAGAGACTTTGGTAATAAATTACTGTATTGTAATATTGGAAAAAAAATTAAAGTTATTAGTGTTTTTAACCAGAGAAAAAACAGGATTGTTGTACATTAAATAAAAATTAGGTTTGAACACTGCATGCATTGTGATGTGTAGATCAAGACATTGAAGTCTAAGCTTAAATATTATTTTTGTCTCTATATCAGGGTATGTATCGATGAGTTGTTTGTGCATTAATTAGCTTGACGAAAATATTAATTAAATATAAAATGTATAAAAAAACAAATTAATTGATAAAAATTATAAGACCCGAATAACAAATGTTCAGATTTGATTGTCTATTTAGCTTACTATAATGTGTCCAGAGCTCAAGCTGTCAAATATGTACGATCCAGATTAAGAACTGACAGTTCTTTTATGTTATTTAAATTGCATTAACACAAAACTCTCAACTTGAAGAAGGCTTTATATTTAACTCTCAAACGAAAAAGCTTTATATTTATTCACGATCAATGTAAATAGCAAACCCATAACCACCGCATTGGATACAAGTTGATTTAATACACACAAAGATTTATAAGAGACATATAAATGAATGGGCCTTATACCAATCTTCTTCATAATGGGGCATTGAGTCAAATAGATGCTTGATATTGTCCTGGGGCAGACTATTATTCGGTGCATTCTAAACCGATTAATGAGGCAAGATGGGAGATAAACCTTCATCTGGTCCTAGACATATTTTATACGGGCTATATCCAGGGAGCGGGAAGGCCATGGAAGTGTTTGCACATAATGTAAGGAGTCCTGGACCATCCAAGGCGTATGTGGTTGGGCATTTTGTTACTGAAACAAAGCACCAGGACACTTGGCAAAGAAACTAAGTACATGAAGCCATACAGTATCATCTGCATATCACTAGGATGTCATTGTGTCGCGAAACACGACTAGAGAGAACCGACCATTAAAGGATGTGGTTTCCCAGACCATAATGCCTGCTGCTGTGCCACTCAACAACCAAGTCAAGATTGGTCTTCCACACAAGGACACGATGGTTATCGGATTCTTAAATAAAGCATGACGAAAAACATTACACAGCTCCCCTCTTTGCTCCGATTGACACCATTGCATGCAGAGCGGCCATCGTTTCTTGTTAAAGGAAGAACTTCTTTGGGATATTAATATTCGTTTTTGGAGGCATCATGCTATAATTTTTATACCTACTCGAGCCTCTACAGCTTCACAAGTAATGAATCGATTAGTTATTGGATTTGAGAGTGCTTGATTAATGATTCTTCTGCCCTCTTTATTGATGATTTGTCTGGTGCTTTCTTACAGTAGGCTGTGTGGTACTTCCTTCATGGATCCACTATTGTCTACATTGTCTGAGAGTATTGTTGGAATGATTCGAGAGGCGGGTTATAGGACGCGCCGATCATCCTATGATTTTTATTCTGTGGGTTAAATTACAATCGAAATCTGTCAATTGTACAAATCGTTGTCTCTCGTGTCTAAAAGGAATTATTTGTTTTTCTTTCACATTATAGCATCAGTCTGCAGCTTTCTCATGCACACAGTGTCTACAAGAAACTTATTTTTATACCTGCCAGTTTAGGATTGCATCATCTGTGCTGGATATGTAAGCATGAGCAATTGCTCAAAATTTCGATCATTTGCATACCAGCTTTATCTTTTGCTATTTACAAAGTTTCAAACTGTAGCACAATTTCTTCGTGCATTATTTTTATTGATCATGAATGTATATTGTTACGAAAATTTTTGTGTGGGTGTATACGAATGAAATCCGTCCAACATGGAGGAGGATGGGAAATGAGACTTGGTTCAAAAATATTCATGACAAGACGAACACAGGAAGCAAAATTTTGGCAGATTAGTAGCACAAACAGGAAACCCAACACTTGCACAGATTAGCGGCACAGATACAAAGAGCACTTCACAACAGTCATGGTATTTTCAAAAACGTTCAGCTTGCCAGCTTATTAGTTCGCATTACGGACAAATCTCTATGGTAATAAACTGCACTTTCAAGACACATTCCGCTAATTTCCGCCAGATTCACTCGGCAACGCTATTGATAATACCTTGCAGATCCATATCCAATACCGACCACCTCTGATTGATTTTAGGTCTATTCTCTTCCTGCTTCTCATTTTGCCGTATTTAAAGCCACTTCGTTTAGGTGAGACTTCACAGGGAAAAATTAGGTAAATCCCGTAAATTTCGATCTGATCGAGTTTTCACCAAAATTTCAGCACTTTCGGGAACTTTCGTAAAATGACCAAGTAAATTCATCGCCAAGGTTAAGAGGTCACATGTTAAGCTTTCCTTGGCTGACTGACGTAATCTATGAAAATGTATATTTTTCTTCACAAGAGAAACTTTGCGGAAAAGCGTTATCCGGGTTGGTAATAAAAAGTATAAGTTAGAACTAAATTAATTGATGAACTAGCTACTCGACTCATTTCGAACACGAACATTAAGTCATCATCAAATAGTTTTAACATAAAGAGACAGTATAACTCCTACATCCGAATCTCATTTTTCATATCTCTTCTATCATCTGCTATCTTTCCTTTTTCCTTCTTTTTTCCTCTTACTTTAATCCTTTCTTCTTTTACTTTTTTTCTATCATTTTTTTTCTTCCCTCCTTTTTTCCTTTCCTCTTTGCCTGTCTTTTTTTCTCTCTTGTTTTCCTTTCTCCTTTTATCTTTCATCTCTCCTGAAGATTATAATATCAAGAAATAAAACATCATATATTATAATTTGGCACATATTTTCACTCTAATTCTTAGAGTATTTGCATAAGATATTTCGGGCAATGAATGTAAGCTTCTCTTGCAGCTTTAATGATTATGTAATGTTTTTAAATGTGTGTGAAAAATTAATCATTTTTGATATTTTAAAACTATCTGAGTTGCAATTCCTACAATCTATGCATAATTTTATTGTTTTTATTATATAATTAAAAATCTTTGACTCCAGTATAAGTTAGAGAAAAAGTCAATTAGGAATTCAATGCTTTTCCTATTAATGCAGATTTTTTTTTCATTTTGTAAAAATTGTTCCATTTATTAAACTAAGAGATTTTAGTTTTTGCTAAAGTTGATTATTTTATTTAACAATGAATCGTTACAGTGGATTTTATTTTGATATAATTTTAAAGTTGTACAGTAATACAATCGAATATAATAATACTATAATATAATAATACTTTACCTACCTGTGGTAATAAATTGATCAAATTAAAGAGTTTTATTCAGTTATATCATATTGAATATTAACAGATGAATATCAATTTTAAATTTTGTTGCTAAATTTATATTTAAAACTACTTAATTTTGTATTGTTTCACCTCTATATTAAGCGATATTTCGTTATATAAAAACAAAGAGGGTATCTCGAAAAAAGTTACTTTCTCGTTTCACTTGTCAGAAATAAAATCACTTAAGGAATTTCTACTCCATAAAGACTCACACTTATGAACGGTCTCAGTGCACTTCGTGACGGATATTTGTCCCGTCACGATTCTCAATCACTTTGTCAAGTGAATAAGAATCATCACGCCAATGCACAAAGTACAAAGTTCCGACAACTCAGCCCTGGGGGCAGTGGAGGGCGAAGGAAGACATTTTATCAATTTTACCTTCCCTGAAAGAATTCTTCAACCATAAACAAGTGAGGACATTCCAGAGACGAACGCGAAGTTGAAATGGGAGTTCTAAAAATGTCCGAAAGGTTTTAAATTTCCTGAACTTTACTGAAAGTTGTCATTTGTCGAAATGTATTTTGATTTATTTCACTGAGAGCACTTTAATTTCAGGTAATTACCTCTTCGAAAGGTAAATAACCTGTGGTGATGTGTCGATGTCTTCTATTTTCTTTTCTTTCGCACAATTACCTCTGTGATCATTAAAGAGAATAGATGTATACACTTGTCACGTAGAACTTATCAAATGTACTGAATCTATTTATCTTTTTCCTGTTTGATAACACCAATCTTGGTGTTTAAGTGCAAAATTTATTTTTCAAATATTTTTAAAGAAAATAACAGTCGGATTAACTTAATATATGGACTAAAAAAGTGTAAGGATAATTTTTTTATACTGGTTAGCATGCAGAGAGATAAATAATATGGAATAGTAAAAATAATAATATGCGTAATCTTAAGATAACTAAGAAACTAAAATACTTCAATTTTAATATTAAGAATTAGAGGATGTTTTACTTATTCCGTAGATGTTTTTTTATGATAAATTAGTAAATAGAAAGCAAGAAAATCGAATTTTAAAATGTTGTATATGCGGGATAGAGAAAAGTATCTGTACTTGCCTTTTTCTCAAAATGTGGTTTTTAGGATTCTGGTAACTTTCCTCAAAATATACTTCATTCGCATTGATATTTTCAATATCATGAAAAGCACTTTTTACCTATATAGTTTAAAGAAATTTTTTTTTCTAATAAATTTTCAAAAATCTTAGTGCACCATATCAGGTGTTTCGAAACTCATGGACAGTAATTTAACAGGTGATGTTAAACATCTAAACTAGCAATTTTCATCATACAATGCATAGGAGCAAGAGGTGAACCGCTAGACAGCGCTGTAATGGAAAGCATAAAGTGAGAGTATTCTTACACAACATCATTTCTATCGTGGATTTCAGGAGGCATGGCGACATACAGTAAACAGTGAAATGCAAAACAAAATTATTCTGTCACGTTTTCGTTTTGATAAATGATGCAAAAATATACATTAATGTATAAAAATAGTTGAAGATTAATAATTCGTTTTTTAAGAAGAATAAGATAAAAAAACTTTTGATTCAGTGTTTTTTGTTTCTTCAAGAATTATATTATATATAATTCATTATTGTAAATATTATATAATGGCTTATTTTAGTTCTACACTTATGGCCTTATCTTCATAATACTTAATAAAGGAACCACTCTTATTAAATATAGTAGAAAATTACATTCCTTGCAACCATTAAAACAATACTAACTAGAACAAATTAATATTCCTCATGATATCTACGAAAATTTAATCTTTTGACCAATATTTACTATATTTATTGTTAATTTAATGCTCACACAGTTTATTGTTCATTGAAAAACAACTAAAATCAAAGACGTGCTGAACAGAATTATAATGTAATGATGAAATATTCGAATAAATGGAATAGGGGAACGGAATAAACCAAAACTCATTCTTAAAATTCTAATTGTAGAATGGAATTTCTTCGAAATTATTAATCAATACAGAATCTCTAACTTGTCCTTCTATGTCACTTAAAATGGTTTTATGTCTGAAACTAATCAAGTTATTAGCTTTATATATTTCCAAGTAATCAAAAATTTCTTAAAAATTGTAATATTTTTTATTTTTGCTTTCCTTTATTCAGTGTCTGATATCAAAGTCCTGCTTTCATGTAACTGAGAGCTGATCATCTTTTAGGAAATTCATTTTTAAGAATTTCATTAATTTTTCTAGAAAAGGATAACAGGTAAACTAGCTGTGCTTAAATATGCGTTGGTGTAATTTCATTGTATTTGTAATTGAAGTGATTAGAATTAGATATTTTTTTGAATAAAAAGTGTTATTATTAAGTTTTATGTATAATTACAATTTGATAAATGTGATACGAGAAAATTTCACGCACGTACACACATGTATACCTTAAAAATTTAACTGCCTTACGACATACTTGTTTGAATTGGTAATTATATTCTCAAGCAAAATCTATCGAGATTCAGATATATTTACAAAAAAGAATTTTTTTTTGGAAATGAGAAGCTATGAAATTTTTTTAATACATTAACTGTCAAATAACTTGATTTAATTAATTCAACACAGGTGACAAAACTGAATAATATGGGCAAATATAAAAGAATCGATTGGAACAAACATTTTTAAAATTGCAAAAAGTGTTTCCATTTTAGTAACATGGAAAATTTCTGAAAATATATTCTAAATATTAAAATGTCCTGAAATGCCCTAAATCTTAAAATTATTTCCATTTTTTTGCTCAGATTTTAGTATGTCTTGTTCATAAGTCTCCTATATACCGTTATTTTATCTTAAATTCATTTTTATTTTCATTTGTATTCTTTAAATTGCTTAAAGCTTTGTTAATATTCTTTTTTTTTTAAACTTTTGTTTAAATTTCTTAATTCACGATATCACGTTTAATTAATCGTTTTCCTCAGCTCTTCTATATGTTTCACAATCAAAAAGAGAAATCAGGTATACTAATTATTTTTAATTTATTTGTAAAGTGTAATAAATTTTGATTAGTAGTTGAAATTTTTTGGGAACAAAGCATTCCATTATGATAAAAGATTTTCGTTGAGTTTCCCAGTAAAGCGAATTAATTTGTGATACAATATATCATGTAATTATATTTGGTGAAAAAACATAATTTTTAAAGGAAAGAAACATATATCCATAGTATATCTTAATTTCATACTTAATAATAATAAAGTTTTTTGGAAAAATATCTTTTAATTTTAATGAAGACAAATTTGACTCATAATCAAATCTGACTAACTTATTTACACTCCAAATTAGTTTGAAAATTGTATAAAAGAAAAGTTAATTTTTTTATTGTTATTTACCTCACAAGACGGAATTTTTATGCACTAATAGCTCACTCTGACTACAATACTTAATCTCTTATTTACTTATTCATATTAAAAGCAAGTGCATACATATTTTTACTAACTCTTTACGCTAGTTGAGGTAAATATTTTCATATGTATTTTTTATAAAAAAAAAGCTCGATTTAATTATTTACTTGTCAAAAAACATTAGCTTATTTTAATAGAAGATAACTAACCATACTATGACAAAAATCTATTTAACATTCTTTATTCAAAAATTATTTACTTATTTGAAAATCATTTTTTTAATTGATAATTTAAACAAATCGACTTTGGGAACAGGTATGAACCTGTTACACTGTCATTTATTTTTTATTTTTTTATTTTATTTGATGTTTTGTTTAATTAATTATCCACTTATGTTATGTAATTTTATTTAACGGAATAATGTGTGTTAAAAGGTCTTAAATATTTTTACAAAACACTTATTTTACATAAGAACTCTTATACACTAATTAAATATTGGTATCGATTTAAATTATTTCAAAGACATTTTTGCGAGAATTAGAAAAAACACAGGTTGTCAATCCATGTAAATGAACCATTAAATTTGAATTCAAGTGACGTATTCCTTATAGTAATGGATTCTTAGAAATTTTAATTTTAACTATAAGTATAAGCGATATTTTTTATATTATAACAATAATTTGCTTTAACAAAATAAATTTTTTTAAAGCATAATTCACATGAAATTGATAGATTTAATGAGAAAATAACATCCAAAGCGTCATATACATAATAAAACAAAATTAATGCTTCGATTGGTAAATAAAATCGAATTTTTGCAAATTTTTTAATGTCTTTTACTCACTCATATTGGCTTATACTTTTGCACCAACCGTCCAATCAGGCCCTTTACTTGATTCAGGCATTTAATCTAATTGATGAACTTACCACAAGTAATAAAAAAGTAATTTATTTTACACTACGGCACAAGAACTGCAAAATTTTCACATGTGGGCCTTCTCTGTGTAAAAATAGAAAGTTTTCGATTGTTTCCATTAGAATCTTTTTCATGAAAGTCCCAAAACACCTATTTGCTTTTACAGAGAGGTGCCTGAAGTTATTCCTTAGGGATCTACGTATAGGTAATTGATTAAAAAAAATCTAGCATATTATAGTGGAGTAGGTGTGCTTTGAGAAGCTCCCTTCCCCCTTCCATCTTTTACTGAAAAAGTTTTAGCGTTAGTTTAAATCTTTTTCTCTCTCTTTCTCTAAAAATAGTATATTTAATTAATAATAAAACAATCTTGCTCTAATTTTAATTATTTTGTCCTTTTTAATTATGTAATTTCACTAATGATTTTATTTCTTTTATTTCTCTATGTTTTATTTTAATATATACATACCTGTAAAGTTTATATACATGTGTTATAAGCACATAGGTATAAAGTAATAGTCTAATAATATATATATATATATCAATATAATATAAGCATATATGATATATATTACTATATATATATATACTAAATTACTCGCATTGTTTTTATGTATTTATTTTATTAATTTTATCATTTATTTTTATTCCCGTTAGGGGTTTAAATAATGATTTTCTTATATCATGTTTTGAATTTGATTTTATAAATTATCAATAACATTTGCATTTTAGTTCTAATTGCTACCAATAGTTTTGTAAATGTTTTTATCTTTTCATTAATCTTTCTTTGATTAAGAATAGATTTCAATAATTTGTCTTTACTTGTGAATGTGTGACTATCTCTTTGTCATTCTCTCTATCCCACTCTAAAATGAACACGAAAATAAGCAAAATAAAAATCGAATAAGATTGATTAACAAATTAGTATAGAGGTTTTGGCATATTTATCATTAAATTTGAATCACATTCAAAAATTAGTATTAGATATAATTTGACTAAATCTAAGTATTAAAATAATAAGTCAATGAATTATTTCAAAATTTTATTTAAAATGTTTTCCCCGTCCCTTCAATAAAGCCAAAATAGAAATAACATTTATAAAATATTTTATAAACATGTCCGTGGACACCTTAATGGTATAGTGATGCATTTTAATAGATTGAGACAAAAATTAGCATAGGATATAACATTAAAATTTACAAGTTATCCATCCATATTTTTGGTTTAGTATATAGTATTAAACTGTTGCTATTTCGAAATTTATTGTTCTGACTTACTGGTTCACTGGCATATTTTCTTTTTGATTTGAAAATATGTGGTCAGCTTACACAATGACCGGATCACTAGAATTCGCAAAAAGCGTATGTCTTTCCGTTGAAGCCACGCTTCAGGGATAAATCCCAAATATGGTATATTTTACCTCATTTAGTTTGTTAAATCAAGAGGAAAGTAGTTCTAAATGAAACTCTTTTATTCGTAAACGAGTTCTCTATTTTCAAAATTGTTTGTTTTTTAAGTTTGTTGAGTCGTTCACCAAAACGAAAAATTTGATGTGTAGATTGCTTGGCTAACGGTAAAGTCTACGTATTCTATAATAATGGAGGATAGTAGACTTCATCTTTCAGACAAAAATTTAAACTCAAAGAAAAACTGGATCCATATCGCATATAAAGACAACAATGGAAAAAGTTTCAATATGCTGGCTTAAGATAGGTTACCAGAGTTATATCTATCACTTCATTGAGGCCGGAGTTTTATTTACTATGATTTGTTCAGAAAACATTCCACCCACCACTAGGGTAATATTTTCGCCCTCCTGGCGATATGTTCAAATACATTGAGTGAAAAATTTGTTCTTCCTCTGACTTTACAAGTAGGATTAGAATTTCGAATGATTTTGAAGAAAAATAAAACGCTCTCTCTCCTCTCCTCCTCCCTCCCTCCCTCCTCCTCCCTCCTCCTCCTCCCTCCTCTCCTCCTCCTCCTTTATTCCATATAAGGTATTTACATTCTGAAGTATTCGATTTCAGTAACTCTCCGTCAGCAGACATACACAAGTTGTGTAAATTAAAAGCATATTAACTGACGTAGGATCCACAATGGTTTTAATTTTTCATATCAATAAAATCAAATATCCTGAGCACTCGAGGAGTCGTAATTGATCAATAATAAATTATCTGGCTTATTTTATAGCTTGATAACTATCTCCCCCATAGTTCATGAACAAGATAGATATAGCTATTAGATACGTATTGTTATTAGAGTTGTTTATTTGAAGCATTAACGAACAGTTAATTGTTCATAAGATTGAAATCTTTGTGTTTTCGACAATGTAATAAAGCCTGTTCAATCCGTTTATTACTTGATGTTCGAAAAATTAAGTAAAGCCTGTTTCATGTACAGTTCTTGCCTTATGACAACGTACTAAATAAGAATAATTAAAACTTAAATTCTGTCCAAAAATTATTTTAAAAATTGTTTTGAAAATATTTATATTCCCTATTTTTGAAATTCATAATAAACTTCCATCAATGCTCGTTTATCCAAACTGAAAAGGAACTGTGCTCACAAAATTAAAACATATAATGAAATTTTAAATATATATATTTCTCTGTTTCTTTTACAAAGAAAAGTTCCTTGATTTATGTTTATAGTGCTGAATGGTCATTTGATTTTAAAAACATAATTAATTTGCAGCATTTTAACCTTTTATTTGTTTCTGTTATTAACTTCAAATCTTATATATAGTTATGAATATTTTCATATCACCTGAAAATGAGAAATATTTTATTTTTCTTAAAATAAATAATTATCATTTCATAGATTTCATTAATTCATTTTTGCAAGGACTGATCTTTTCTCTCAGAAACATTTCAAATTGCGTTCCAATTGCTTTAAAAATATTAAATTTTTACCTTTTCACTCAGAAGTTATAAAAATTTTAGTGATAAGCAAAGTTAAACATTTATTTTTGCTAGAATAATATTCATAGAATTGATGGCATTACATTATTTTAAGAGAATTTCAATTTGAATTTCATTAATTTTGTTTAAATACATGCTCAAATCCAAAGTTCTTATTATTAGACATTTAAAAATGAAGGTTATTAATATTATACAAAAGTTAACTTCACTGAAGGAAAACAATTATTTTATATCTTTGGAAATTATTTCCAGATCAATTATTAAAAACTAAATGATTCAAAAATGTAATCAAACGTAACATTACACAATTTCCTTAAAGAGTTTCTTACAATAATAATTTAATCTACTTAAGATGAATACATATTAAAAATATATATTTATGATAGAGTTCTAGCAATTATTTACTTTACAAAAATGTCTAAAAATGTAAGGAATTAAATATTTCGCTGATAATTTTATTTCGAATATTTCTGCATAGAAAATGGCATTTTATGCGAATTTCGTATTTTCGCAGATAAATAAAATTTTGCATTTTCTGCAAACCTTAATTATTTTTAATTTATCATGGGCGATTTTTATCTAAAAGAGTTTTTGAAATTAGATAACTAATATTAGTGTTTCAAAAATTTTCTCTATTGTTCCTTTTTCTGAAAATTTGATATTTTTAATTAATAAAAAGAAAGAAAGACCCTTTCTCTTTAATTTATATAAACCTATGATGTCATTAACTGTTTGTGCATTTGATATATTTCTTTAAATTAATGTTTTAAATTAAAAGCAAATACGGCTTTAAATAATCTAGATATTTTTAATTTCTCTCAGAAAATAAACCAATGTTAGCAATACGTAACTGAACGAAGCAATAA
>BMAW01079024.1:14548-47184 GCA_019974015.1 Nephila pilipes | reverse complement strand
AAAAATTATACTCTTTACTCAAACTCTGGAAAGTTTTCGTATAGTAACTTGAAAATCATGAAATATATTAAAAAATATCATTCATAAAATAAAAATGCGTCTCTAACAAAGTTAAACAATTTAAAATAGGAGAAACCCGTTCAAATTATTTCTAAGATGTTCTCGTAAAAATGCACTATTTTCGTCGAGAATTAACGAATTAAATAAACTAAATTACATCAATTCCAATAAAAGTTAAAAAGCACATGACGTTTGTAATAAATTCTATTTGCTGTAAACTGTCACTATCTATTAAATTATAAAATAAGTTTTAATATTGCACCATTACATTACTTCATTTCAGTAATGCATTTTGTGTTTTAAATATTGGTTTAAGCATTTTCTCTTAGCAGATCAGAAAGATATAAAATGTTATGTTTTATTAGTGTTCGTTTTTTTTTTAAATTATTGGAGAAATTTTCAAAAGGATTTGGATGAGAGGAAGGGACAAGGTTGCAATATTATTCACATTTCAATCCAACAATAATTAAAACTAATTGAAAATTATTTCTTCCTTTTTTTTGTCTGTATTATCTAATTAAGAAATACATTTAGTTAAAAGATTTAATTTAACTATCAGATAGGAAAATTATACATTTGCTACGTAAGAATTTGTAGATACGTTATGAATATGCTATTTCATAACCTATTTACAAATATTACACATAATATGCAAGTTCTACACTAATAACTTTAAACTCTATCAAATATAAACAATATCAGAAAAGTCGTTTAACTATGAAATGACAAAATTACAAAACATTCCAATAATTTTTAGGATAACCTCATAACTCATACCATTGTTTAAAATAAATTGAAAAAAATAAATTAAAAAAAAGTTCAATTAAAAAAGAAAAGAAATATATCTTAGCGCGGTACCTTTTATAAATTACTTTAAATCAAACGTATGAGAAAAACTCTTTTTTTAAAAAACAATTACTTTTAATATTAATAAAAGAGTTATGTTTAACTACTGATTATTAAAAAGAACTTTAAAAATGTTCCCGTCACACTTACTAGGCAGAAAGGCCTGTTAGTATGTGACGTTGGACTATTCGCGATTTTCTCTTCGCTAACTTCGGGGACTTTAATTGAGATTGATTGCACGAAGCAAAGAATTTCTTCCCAACCCAAATGAAATAATTGTTCTAATTAGAGGCAGGAAGAAATAAAGTGAAGTGAGCTATATGGGATAGTATATAAGCAAGGGGAAATTTTGAGGATAGAGGTCGAGTGGTTCTAGCGCTGAGTATATGCCTTATAAGTGATAGACGATAACAAGAGTTGCTACAGGCGATAGCAGTCACAAAAGGTTCGAGAAACCAAGTCAGTCTCAAGCGGAGAGATTTTGATAAGACACTATTAATTCGGTTTTAGTTGAGTGGGGGAATCTATCTAGGGTGTTATCCAGGAGAGCACATATCCATCAGACATTATATTGCAAGGCTATTGAATAAATAGTAGTGTGAGATTTGTCTAGTGTCTCTCTTTCTAGGTTATTGACTTTTAGTGTTAGTTATATATGATTGAGTTGTGGCACATGAGTCGGGAAGAAATGCATCGCCACAAGCATACCCAATGAGAACTATAACTAGACGAATTAAATTGTCAGTCAACGTAAATAAATTTAATTGCGTAATTTTTCTCCTTTGATTCAAGGTAAATAATTCTAAAAAGACATGTAATTGAGCTTTTTTTTTTTTATTTAAATATAGTCAATGTTTTAATTTAAGAATTTAATATTATCCTATACAATGTCAAGAAACTTTCAGATCCCAATAAAGCGATATTTTTCAATAAATTTTAAGCCTTTTAATTCAAAAAAGGGACATATAATCAAGTTAAAACGGAGTAATAAAACGGATCCTTAAAAATCTAAGTCTGGACAATTTGTTTTCCTAATAAGAGCATAAGAATTGTATTGTATAAATAAACATAGATGAAGAATTAAATTGAACGAAAGTAAACAAAAATACGAAAGGGTTATTTCCTAAAGCAGAATAGCCTTCAAAGGTTATTGTAGCTTTATGGAAATTTAATTTAGAGCATTAAGAATTAGGATAGTATCTAGTTTTTTTTAAATTTTAGCATTAGAACTAATTTATTTTACATTTTCCTGTTAAATTATTTTTACTTCAAGATGAGGCTGATTAAAATTTATTTGGCACGTTGAGGATTCGTGAAGATAACTGTTTTATTCCCAACCTTTCCTATGTGAATGGAATTTCTTTTAAAAATTCTGGAAATATAGTAGTATTAGGAAGAGGTAAAATCTCATTAACGTACTGCATAAGATTGAAGTTAAGGACTAATCTTTTTAAGGTACTTTTCTATATTAACCTTTATTTGTCTTTTTTGTTGATATGTGCGAAACATTATGGTTCTTATACGTTTCTTTGAACTCGTTTGCATTCTGTGCAAAAAATATTTTAGGGGATAATTTTTTCTATTTTGGAAAATTTAGATTAGGATAGATATGAAATTGCAAAATTTTTGCTTGAGACTTATATGTTCCACTAACAAATATTCAAAACTACAAACAAAAAAGTTTACACATAATTTTCTAACTTAACAGTCACATAATTCTTATAAACTATATATCTAAATATCTTGTTTGTACTATTTTTACGTACCATTCTTTGTAATAAGAATTAAATATAAGCAAATGTATCATTTTTCATAACAGAAATATGTATATCAATATACTCAATTTATTTAATAGCCTTATTTGTTTAATATAGTTTACATAAATGAAAATACCACTAAAATAAATGGATCCTTAGAAATATCTTCTTAATTTTCATTGATTATTCATTTGAAAAACTTTCAATATTTTAAAGAAACAATTCTATTACTTTTTACTAAATTATTACATACATAAAATTAAAAATTTATTAAATTACATACACACTTAAATACTAAACTACTTGCTAAATTATGACACACATTAAAGGTTTGTTCCGTACATAGAGTTTCGGACATAATTTAACGAAATAAGAATGAAACAAGGAAGTTAGAATACATATACATTGAGAAATTTTAAAATTAAGTCATTTTATTTTTCTGTCTTCCGGTTTCAAACATTCTAGAACGGGATAAGAAAATATATCTTTAAAGCAATTTTAGAGTTAATTAAAAGTTAAAGACGCGCAACTTCACTTGCCTTAAAATGACTTCCATATATCAAGTATGTTATAGGTTAAAGAATCATTCTGGACACAAATATTTTACCTGGTATTTCACAATTATATTTGATTCGCAAACGCATGAAAAATCGGTTATTAAAGTGTATCTTGAAACAAATTTTGGTAACTTGGGAAGAAATTATGAAATAATACTCCAAAATTATGGTTAGTATAAAAATGTTACTATTTTACTCAAAACTATATATTATAAATATATAACTATTATAAATATTATTAGTAATATGTATTATTGTTGCATTATTTATAATTACTGCACAATTATTTTAATTGATCAAAAGCATGTTAAAAATTTGCTTAAGCAGCAGGTATTTTTTGGGAAATACAGTATTTATATTCTTTGAAAAAAATAATGCAAGTCCTCTATGCTTTTAGAATTGTGTAGTAAATAGTTAGGCAACAACATTGCGTTAACCAAGTTTAAACCTTTTCTTTAATTGTAATAATTTCGAATGCTTTGAATGATTTTGCGGGAGATTTAATTTATTTGAGCTATTTTGGTTGGATCTTATCTTAGCTTGCTGATTCCTTTTATTATTTGGCATTTATGTTTTGCTGCAGTCATGGGTAATAGGAAGAATCGAAGTTCTGTTTATAAGCATAAGTTAAGAAGATGGATCAGAAAGAATCTGATTGATGTGTTCCAACAACAGAGAGAGAATCAAAGCTTCATATTCAAAAGCAATAAATATTTCAGAAAATGTAGATCATAACATTATAATAAATTTTTAAAAAAATGCTGATTTTATTTCCTCATTTAGTTGTACTTAGTATTTTCAATATGGTACCCAGGTTTTAGAAGAACCAGAGTTTGGTTTAGCATTTAATTTGACACTAAAAATGGGGAAATTGTAAGTATTCTATCTCTTTTTTGTATACTTCTAAAGTGAACAACATATGTATCATCAAAACTGTTTTCTTATTCATAATTTATCCATACTGGCAATGGTAATTGAAAAAATTACAAATGTATGTGTATGAAACTTTCTAAATCTTATATTTATATTATTTTCTAGTGTCAAGGTAATAAAATAAACCTCACTTTACCTATTTTTTAAGTTTAAGACCTGTTCTTTAAATAATGGTTTGTAATTATGTCTAATTTTTTACATTATTTACTTGATAATCTATAACATTTGTACTTTTAAGTAAAACATTAAAATCTTAGTACGTTCTCTAGATAAATTCATGTCATTTATTTTAATAATACTTTTACAGATATAAGTCAATTACTTTAGGCCCTAGATATTTTGAAGTTTTTATAAAAAGTTGTTAAAATTTTACTCATGTTGATTCATTTTTCATGCTTACTCATGTTGATTCATGATGTCATTTTTGAAAAATTAAAATTGTGCTGGCGAACTATTCCTCTTGTGCCATAGCTAAACTCAATTTACTAACACTAAAAGTCAATAAGTTAGTCAAAGAGACGTTAGACAGATCGTACACACTGTATTTATTGGAAAACTTACTACTATAACAACAAATGTATACTGACTCTCCCCAATATATCGCCTTAAGTATATTAACTTGTTTCAATTATCTCAAACTAACGGAGTCTTATCATTGTAGCTGAGTTGAGGCTGTCCCGACTTTTAGGCTACACTATGCAGCAGATAATTCGTAGCAATTCTCGACACCGTCTTCGTCTAAGAACAACAGTTAAACGCTTAAGTCACTCCACCTCTATCGTGTGTCTCGAGCTTAGTTTATATACTCTCTATCTCCCTCGCTTCACTTTATTTCTACCAGCCTGTAATTTAAACATTCACGTTTCATTTTTGGTTGGAGAAAAGTTGTTTAGAAAAAGCAATCAATTTTAATTAAAAGTCCCCAACGTTAGTGAAGAGAAAACTGCGAATATCACAACGTCTCAAGATAAATTATGTAAAATACTATTGTTCAGTATTAATGTATTCGGTAGTGAATCTGAAATAAGTTTATAAGTTGGAATGAGATTTAGCAAGCACTTTTAGCGATGGAAATATCTGTAGGAGATAAATTACCAAATGTGGTAACCCTAGATTTTCTATTTAGGTATGATTATTAAACAAGGCAATTCTAAACTTTTTACTTTTATATATTTGTTCAATGCTTGTCATCTGCTTAAGGGTAATAGCGCATGTTCAGATTTCGTAACAGATTTTTTTTTGCCCTATTAGAAGAGGCTTCTTTTGCGCTTGCTTCTGGAATAGGTTTGAAACTTTTGTCGGTTCACATGTATTTGTGAGACGAGATTCAGTTCATCCACCACTGCAAGAATCTTATGATGGACCATTCTCTGAATTGAAATGTGCTGATAAATTTTTTAAAGTCAATGATAATGGATAACCTTTCACTATCTCTATCGATAGAGTGAAACCGTCATTTATGCCCAATATCGATTAAGACACTATAACTAGAGCAACAAAATTATAACCCGGTTCGCAAGTGATGACAAGCTTTCATCAAACTCATTCCGGTTTTCGTGCATATTTAATTAATTCGTATCAACACGATAATATTGGATAGGGAGTATACAGTGACTATATTTAAAAAAGTCATTAGTAGTCTTCTTTATATCCGGACAACATTCTCATTAAGGTCACCTAAACTGGTGTGAAAGGTCAAACAACATTTCTATTTCCCATGAGCTTTAACCTTATCCCGTTCTCTCCCAGCGTATCACGGGCGATACGCCCCGTGAGTGTCTTCTACGGCCCAGCGTATCAATAGAGATACGCTCGATGAGAACGTTTTATTTGATTTCTTAATGTTACTATATGGCGTTACAATACCGCTAAATCTATATAGATAGGTTATTTGGAGTGTTGACCTTGGTGATATGGACTTGGATTTCACTTCTGGCTACCAGGAGGGGGGGAGTAATTGTTAAATGCACGTGCCCTTGCGCGGCTCTTTAAATGTAATGACATGATTTAAAGGCTGTATTTGCTTTTGGTTAGCTTTTTTCTTTCTTGCTTGCTTCTTAGAAGTTCGAAGGAGAATTTATGACCCTTTATAGGGTTTAGGAATTTTGGTAGCAGATGTTCTCATCTGTTCGTTTCATTGGATCGGTTTTTATTTGTAGTGACAGTCATGACGAAAAGAAAGTATTTATCTGATACTGTAATTTTCGAAGTAATGAATGAATCTGACAGTAATGTTAGCGAAAATAATTCAAATCTGTACATAGACATTAAAGTAAAAAAAAAAAGGACTTAGATGTGCCCTTTGCTCAAAATCTTGCGTGAAGCGTCAAAATATGTGTGTAAGACATGTGATGTTGTACTATGCATTGATTCTTTTTTAGATACATATACCATACAGCAAAACAAGATTTATCTTTTATATTTATATATTCCATATAATGGTACATCATTACACCATGAAATTTATGTAACAAATGTAAATAAATTTTGTATTTTCTTAAAAGTATGATTTTTAATGTAATTTTATGTATAAAACATTCAATTTTTTATTGAATCTTTTTTTTCTTTCGTATATATTAAGTTTAATGCATTTTAAATAATATATGTAAATACCAAAATATTTTAATTAATAGCCGATTTTAGAGGAATTTTTTTTTTCACGAATTAGGCTTAGCATCTAAAATCGTCTGGGCACAGCGGGACATTCCGCGGTAAAAAGCCGTGGGCCCAGAGAAGCACTTTTTTCTCTTTCCGGTAGCGAAAGGGTTATAGAAAACGATTCCTTGGGAACCAAAAGTATCAACGCACCATACAGTAAAATTTACAGGCGCCATTTTCTTTCTCATTTGAGGTATTTAGTGACCAATAGTCGAGTTTATTAATTCAGCTATTCGACCAAAAGTAAGGATTATGTCTCGTGGCTTGGAAAAAAACATGGCCTTTTATACAAAATTTCCGAAGAAAAGGGAAATGAAATATCTGCTAAGTGTTCGACTAGAGCGGCGTATCAGAGGACATTGTACTGCTTTTTCTAGCGTGTGACTAGCACCAAAAATGTCATTTTTACTTACCAAATTTAAAAGCGACAAGCGCTTTATCTGCTTGCAAATATCATCCTTAACATTTAAATTAACTACAATAAATTAGCGTAAATAGCACTTTCTATGTATACTTTATTTAGTGCAATATACACAAACCCAGCCGCTGTAGATTAGGGATGAATTATAGATTTTTCAGAAATATTTTACATAACACATTAGGTGTTACATTTACAGTGCAAAACGCTCTGAACGGAACGGAATAAATAATAGTAAAAATAGTGATCGTGATAGTAATAATAATAATAACGATACAAAAACTATATGGAGGGAGAATTCAGATTCTTGGAAACTCTACATAATTATGTGAAAATCATTTACAAAATAAAAAAAAAGGTTTAAAAGTAAAGCATTTTCTTTACTTTTACCTTCTTTTTTAACTTGATTCTTCAAAAAGAAAAAGGAATTTAAATAAATAAATCAAGCAGAGGAAATATAAGAGATATTTAAAAATGTTCATTCCACATTTACCTGAATCAAATTTTCATATTATCAATGTTTAAATTTTATGAATAAAATTTTGTTTCATTTAATTGCGAAATAACAACTTGAAACTTTTTGTATTTCTTAGATATATTTGGAATGTTTTCTTCTGAAATATGCATAAAAACTGTAAAGGAGTTTTAATAATTTGTCCTCAGAAAAACTAAGACATACTTTAATTAAAAAAATTAAAAATATTTTTGCATCAAAACACCCTAAAAAATAGCAGTTTCTGGAAGAAATGGCTTCGTTTATTCATAGAAATGCTATATAATGTGGTGAATATAAAGAGGAAAAATAATTTGAATTTTTAAGAAATATTTTGAATGAAACTAAAATTAATATTTAATTAAGTAAGAATTCAGTTTAGATCTTAGAAATTAGTCTTAAAAAAACATGATATGTTATATTGCCCAAAACAATCACAAAATAATACATGGACACTAGTAATTATAATACTTCATTATTGAATAAATACTTAATTAAAAAGAGTATTAATTCGAAAGTAATAAAAATAAGTACAACTTTTCAAATTACTTGACGAAATTTTTTTGAAATTTTAATCGTAAAGAAAATTATAGATTTTTCTTTATAAAAAATAACTTTAATATATATATATATATATATATATATATATATATCCTTTACAGGAGATAAGTGTGAAACATTAAAAAAATCTTTATTTTATAAAATAGAAAAATCTTTCAAATATAGTATTATAAATGCAAGAAAATAAAGAAAAAAATAATTTAGATGAAAATAGTAGAAAGGAAGTAAATGAAATCCGAGTATAGAAAATGTCATATTTAAAATTTTTATTTATTACTTAAAATAACATATTACTTAAATTATTCTATTTTGTTTCAAAAAACTTGAGTGTGCGCAAATATTTGATATGAAAGTGTATTTTTTATCTTTAAAGTGGTACAATTGAAATAAATATTATGTTTTTTAAACTTTGCTATACCTACAATCAGGGGCCGCGGTAGCCTAGTGGTCAAGGTCGTGGGCTGGCGGTTTTCGTTCAGTCGCGGGTTCGATCCTTGGCCACCAAAGACCCGCCGTGTAGCAGGGGCTGATGCACGTTAAATCTGTTCGGGGCCCAAAGTCCTCCCGTTGGCGTGGTGTGGATGTTAGGAGAGGCGGGTGCCAGCTCAGGTGTCGTCCTCGTCACTTGACCGTGATTCAAAATTACGAGGTCCGTCGCCAATAGACCTAGTGTTGCTTCTAGTGCGACGTTAATAAAAACTAAACTAAACACCTACAATCAGCTCTCTTAGCGTTGTTAATGTAACAAAGTATTATACCTTTAAACCCTCAATTTCTTATATTTACTTATAAACTCTAAGATAATATTTCTGCATTTTAAGTATTAAAAACAAAAATTTAAAATAGAGAGATATCTATATTAGTAATGCAAAATTATTTGAAGAACTTGTTAAATAAGAATGAAAAAATATATTTGAGGATATATATTGTTTATAAAGACTTGGCACAATATCTCTCATGCATTTTCGAACACGTCTGCAATTACCGTAAGTTCCCTTCGAATTTCTCGGTTTCACATTATAAGAACTGAAGAAAACACTCCAAAATTCTTATAGTTCACTGCATCTACTTGGTGGATTATTGCTCATTTGAGTGTTTATAGCTAATTTCTTCCGATGGATGTGATAATTACAGATCTTCGAAGTTCATTTAATATTTTGATCAAAATTAAAAAGACTTATTTATATTATACAAATTAATTTTTTTTTTACTGATGAATTTTTATATTGTCTTTTTCATAATATTTCTTTCATCCATTCGAGAGAGGGAAAAGAAGTTATAAATAAGGAAAGGTGGAATAAATATGCAATGCATTAAAAAACAAGATAAACGAAATTTTACCAAAAATAATTTTTTCATGAGTGTCTTCTTCTTTATATATAAAACATCTGGTTGATCTTGTTTACATAAAAAAAATTGAGCTTTAGAAGGATCAAGAAGTATTAGCGGTAAGACAGCATTAATAAACATCAAAAGGATGTCACACAGAAAAATTATCGTAAATTTGAATTTATATTCCTAAAATTTTTAAAATGAAGATGTTTTTTTTATTATTTGATTGTATTCTCGATCATTATGAAGAGAGAAGATTCTGAAGAACTATTTTTGTGATTTCTCAGGATAATATATTTCTATAGTTTTCTGCCTAAAATATTAGATTATTTAACTGTATAATACTAATAGAAAATTCAAATGCTACATTATTTTAACTACTAATATATTGGCATTTGCGAATTTTTTAAATCACCTGCGTCAAATATAGTGGAAAAATATTGAATGCTTGTTCCTGAATTATCAGATATTGCAATTTCCCCAATTCAGCATGTCATTCCAAGGTGTATTCGAAGCTTGAGCACATATACATAGTATCCATTTAATACGTTTATATATTAAAAAAATGAAGCCGTGGTACCCTAGATGGTAGGGTTGTGGATTCGAGGCCAGCGTTGTCGAGTTGTGGGTCAAATACTTGAGGCAACTAGCGGGATAGCCATGAAGTGTGGATGATGCACATTAAATCAAGTCGAAGTCCCAAGTCTTTCCGAAGGCGTAGTGTGAAAGTTTAAAGAAAGTGTCAGCTCAGATGAAGTTC
This sequence comes from Nephila pilipes, assembly GCA_019974015.1. Lineage (NCBI taxonomy): Eukaryota > Metazoa > Arthropoda > Arachnida > Araneae > Nephilidae > Nephila > Nephila pilipes. Next base: position 36,809 of record BMAW01079024.1, on the reverse strand, counting down.
TTGTCACACTTGGCCAAGGTTCAAAATTACGAGGTCCCTCGCCAATAATCCTCGCGTTGCTCTGAAGTGCGAAATTAATACACAATCAAATTAAAATACAAAAGTAATTTTTAATTTTTCGTGCTAAAAATTTCATTCTTTGAAATGTTCTAAACCGTATAAGATTTAGAATTCATTGACTTCATCAGCGAAGATAATTTTCTATGATATTCTAAGGATATATAACATGAAAATTTTTCTAATGCATTAAATATAAATCTGACGAATCTATTGATAAATGTATTCAGATTTTAATGATATATGTACTTAATTTCTGTTTTTCAGTTTTTGAATTCGTTGAATCCTGGTAATCCGTAATTTATTTAATCGTCTCTTATTAATTTTTGAATATGAACTAAATTAAGAGACACTTAAGTAGAAAATAAAGCCCTCTAATTTATATAATTCCAATTTCGAATACTTTTACAGATTACGTTCTACAACATAAAATTATCAAATTATTTTTTTTAGAAAATTTAGGTAAGTCAAAACTTTCGGGTTTGGTAAATTCTGGAATACCTTTGTGATACAATATTTGAAACTTTTTAAATGTTTCAGCCTTTTGGTAATTATAGATTTTTTAAAATTATCTTCTATTTTATACTTGACTCGATATTCATTTTGTTCTAATCTCGTTTAAGAAGTTAAGTTATCAATGTTTTTGTGAAGTTTTTATTCGTTTACGTTAGTGTATCTGAATACAAGGTGTTTTTACAAAACATATCAAACAGAAAGTTATTTAAAAATTGTGCTATGTATTACAATGTGGTTGTTTTATGAAGGGATTAAAACTATTTAATTAGTAAAAAATTTATTACTAATATTTAAGGACATATTAAAAACTTTCAAATTCTTATGACTTAAATAATATTCTCAAGTCTATTGCTATTAAGTTAAATTAAAGCTATTTAATTTATGTTGCTATGAAGAAATTTGTAGATAGCTTAGTGAAAATTACAAAGCAAAATAAACTGTGCAGATATAATTCAAAATTTCATTAATGATGTAAAAGTTCATTGTTCAGAAATAAAGTCCTTTAAAAAGTAAAAATTAAAGAAAAATATTGTCGCGGAATGGGCGAAAGTTCTAAAATGAGTTAGAAGGAAAAAAATATATCACGTTCTTAAAGTATTTATTTTTTAAGTTGTGTATCAAGGTTTTGGAATACAATGTGTTATTATAACGAGCATCATTAAAAATGCATTGAAATGTTATAATTTTCAAAAATATTTCTTTGGAACATTTCCGAGCCAAGAATGGAATAGGAAATATTCTACGCACGGTCATTAAAATATCATTTCCTTCAGTGAATAAAAGAATAGCATTCAGAAAAGTATTCTTAAATTAACGAGTGTTAAAAATATTTTACTTTAGATCATTAGAAACTTTCTGAAAATTTGGAGATAATCATGCACACTTTTTGATTGAATCTGAAGACCATATAAACCTTAAAAGTCAACTGAATGTTGAGTTTGATTGGGTTTATTAAGATTTTAATTAAAAAAAGAATTAAATTAGATCGTTTATGAACTAAATACCTTATTTATTTCTTTAATATTGAATAGGAATTTTTCCTTTGGTGTGCAAAAATCTTCAAGAATAATGAGAAACGTATTAGCCCCACGCAATCCCAATTTTAATTACCATTTACCTTTAGAATAAGTATTGGGGTATAGAAGAAAATTAATTAAGATATCCAGTAGGATGATTTTAATTAGAAAATATTTATATGTTTATGAATAAAACTTTAACGCCATTTATTTTGCTTTTATAGCAATTTTTGCTTCTTTACCCTCTTATATGATATTTTATTGTATTTTTAATTCCATATTCATTAACGTAGCTTTTATTATTTTCAATATAATTCTTTATTACTCCCAATGTAATTTTAAGGCGAGATTTTATTTCTATTACGGAGTATTATTACTTTAAAATACGTTTTTACTTTAAAAGGATTTTTACGTTTTTACGTTTTTTAAAAGGATACGTTTTTACTTTAAACACCTTTTTACTTTAAAAGGATTTATTGTCCTCAATTATTATTACGGATTTATGTTTAAATCTGAATTCTCTTTCATTACATAATATTATTTTTTCATATTTATGATACGTTCTTAAGGGGAGCGGGAATTTTATAAAATTGTAATACTCCCGCTTCGTTACTCAGGTACCGGTCATCGAAACTCACTAAATAACCAGCCAGTGAATAATCAGGTAGGGAAATCTTTAACCAATGTTTATTCTAAGAATAATAAGAAATAGACGTTTGTATTACGAATGTGGAGCGGTAAATAACTCGCATCTGAAAACAAAGATTATAATTGAAAATACTACTTATTTTCATAACCACGAAACTGGATCCGAGTCAGAAACAATATTTATGCTCTGGTTCAGAGTCAAAAATATCAGATATCAGACGATCACTTTTCTTGATCCAATATTATGTGCTCTTAGTCTCGTTAACCTTCCATCTCCTTCCACCCAATTTCGACTTATATCGCTGCACAAACCCGGCATCTCTCTCTGTGTGCATTTATTTTTCTTTAAATTCTTGAGAAAAGACGGGGGAAACCAATAAATCATAACCCAATAAGTAAATTCGGCTATTTTAAATAAAATTAATATAGAAAATATGGTAGACAAAATTATATTTCAATCGCAAGGTCTTTTGAAAATTTATTTTTAACTTCGTTTCAGTTCTTATTATACAGTGGAAAACAGTATAAAAATTTCAATTGTAAATTTATCTATCTATTCAAATATTATAAGAATTCTTACTTTAATCTATCATTTTTAATAATTCTTTTAAACGAGGGTTTCAACTGGGGGTCAATGCAAACTCTAAGCTATCAAACTGTTTCTGGCCCGAGATGACTTAAAAACATACATACTACTACGGCTTGCGTTCGCCTAGAAACACGGTTGGTTTATTCTTGGGCATGTAAATCCCTTTCAATAATCTGTCTTCTGTGGTTGATATTAATATTGCGAATAATAATTCTCGTATGCATTATTTTCATGGTATGCATACTTCAGTATTTAAGATTTTATTTGCTTCTTCAACTTTCCATTTGTGTCATTTTGGTGGAATTGTGTTGAATCAAAGAGGAAGAACAGAGATAGAGGGATGTAATAATTTACACGTATGTGAGATTTCTGTATCCAATCAAGAAGTGTTATTTACGATACGTTTGAATATTTAGAATTCAAGATAAGTACTCAGTTAAAATATTTAACTATACTTGCTAACTTAAAGTAAGTAACTCAAGGTATCTAACTATAGAAAGATTATTTTTATTTTAAAAAATGTATGAAAATGGAAATTTTTTTATATTTGAAAGTATTCTGCTCAAAAAAATATCAATCGGTGTCTTTTGAAGATATATCTAAGAATATGAGGAAAAAATACAGCTATTCTAAATCATAAAAAAAAATTGAAATGCACGTTGTGCATTTCACATTCTTGATAGAAATATGTACATTTTTTGCACTAAAAATAAGTAAATACTTTATATTCTTACATGAAAAAATAAACATCTTATAAAATAAATACTTTATACATTTTCTAAAATTTTCTTACATGAAAAAAATAAACTTCTTATAATGAATTTTTTTTTAAATATCTATGTATATGAGTATGCATAGGAACAAATCCTACATTTATTACTTGAAATAGAATTGTTAAGAGTTCTATTCGGATTCTATATATTTAGAATACTTTAAAAATATTGCAAATCAAAATGAAAATCTGGAGTTTCTTTTATAACTTCTCGCTCATAATTAATTTTAAAGGTTAAATAATCTGCGAACGATACATACTCTTTAACAGTCTTTGATCAGGCTTTTTGGAAAAAAAAGTATATATATAAGGCAGTTTTTGAGTTATTTTTCTGAAATTTCATGTTTTTAACAAAAAGTTACAATCTTACAGTTAACGAGTTTAAAACTCAGATTTACTATATTTTAATATAGATATGTTTAACATTAAATGCTTTTTATTTGTTTTCTATTAATCGGATCATCCAAATATACGCAATTTTAGATATCTTTGATTTTAAATATTTTTGTAAATCAGTAAACATATTTTAATAATTTTCTGTAGAAATTTCGGTTATTAACGTAATCAGAAAATTTTAGTGGTTTATTCACGAAAGAGATATCTGTACATCTTTGTATTTTCTTTTATTAATATTTGCAGAAATTCTCAGAACTCCGAACAGTTAAACCACTTATTCAACTTAACGCTTTCGAGATAGTTAAATACAGACATATGACTACAATATGCTCTTTATTTTATGGGCAATAGCTATTTACATATAGCTGATAACATTATTCGGTAAACATCGGGGTCACCAGGAAATATCATTAGTGAGTTGAGCTCATTAGATCTCATTAGGCACTAGGCGATATCTATCACATGCTCTGTTAGATCCAAACATTAGTAAAACAGGAGCAAATGTTGCTTAATTAAGCTATGATGTCTCGCCTCCTATTTCGCTGATTCTCATGCTTGGCGAGAATGGAAGATATCGTTTTGCTGAATCGATTTGTTTATACTACTATGTTTACTCTTGATCGAAAAGTTATCTTCTAACTATCCAACTTTAGAAGTTGGGTTAGTTTACTTTGAAGGATCATTAGCGTACCTGTAAAAGAAAAGAACTTTGTCATCCTCTATAGGAATTATAATCGAATACTTGTTGAAGTGATTTATAGGAAGATGCAGGTAATTAGCCCGTATTTTAATTGACACAATACTTGATTAATTGACTATAATTCATGTTTGGAAGTGCTGTGTTTCATAGGAGGCCATTACATGGATTTATTAACATATAAAATATCGCAAAATCTTAGGTTTAACTCTGGCAAAAAGAGATTAAAAAAAAAGAATGGGCAGTATACAATACAGTTAAGGCATGATAATGAAATTTTCTTTTTCATGAAACTTGTTTTAGTAACATAGAAAGAAAATTAATAGTGAAAATGACTTCTGGTCAGGACGTTTGGGATAATCAATCTAAGGTAAAAATACTTTGAAGGGATATTGCGTTCAAGCTATGCAGCTCTTTATCTTCATTATTTAATTCTATTGCCATCTTTTCAAAACCCAGCCAATAATTATTCGACTCCAATTGAAGATACGTAATAGCAAGATAGTTTTTTATTAATAATCATTGAATAATGGATAAGGTAACTCTCTCTCTCTCTAATCCCACTTAATTCGTTAACTCTAGATTATGTTCCAATAATTAAATCTGAGTTTACCTAATCACTTGTTCTCATTCAAACACTTACTAATAGATGAATGTTACCTTGTCACTTTAACTAGAATTAGGTTTCATCCAAAAAGTTTATTAATATATTTTAATTCGAAATAGAATATCTTTCAACATGACTTTATCCTCTATCCCCCTTCTTTTTCCTTTCTTTCACTTATATACCATTATCCTAATTCAATTCCCGATTTTTTTTAACTTTATCAAATTTGCCTAGTCACGTTTCATTTTGGTTGTGAAGAAATTATTATTTTATGCAATTCAAATTTCTGTGAAGTTCCCTAGGTTAGTGAAGAAAAATTTGAGAACACCTCAACGTCATAAAGCTACTATAATTTAATTAATTTGCAAACATTTCGTTTTCGGAAACATGGGCCTTCCATTTTATCCTAACAGTGAGATCTTTTCTGCCAGAAAAACATTTTTCACATCCATTTCAATAAATCCAAAATCATTTTTAAAAATAATGAGACGACATTTTCATTACATATATTTATTATTTATAATAAATGATAAGCCATTACATATCTAATTTAATTTTGTGTAAACATTTTTAACATTCATTAAAATAATCCTCATTAGAAAAATCTAAGATAATGTATTACGTTATTTACAATTTGGATTCCAAATGATACATTTGATGACAAAAGCCTTCAGAAAAAAGCATAAATAATAATGACTATTGTTTTAAAATAGATTTTTTTATCAATATATATTTAAAACAATTGTTTAAAATTTTCTGAGTATTAAAACTAAAACCTTTTAGTCAATATCTTATTTCAAACTATTTTAGTTTATTATACTTTACTAAGATTTTATTTAATTTTGTATATTACTTTAGAAAGGTAATCATACTAATATCATTTTCGAATTTTAAAAATCGTAGGAATAACTTATTAATTCCAAAAGTAAATCATTCAAAAACAATTATATGCATTTTTAATATTATCTAGAACATAATTAGAAGAGAATAGTATCTAACAACGAATTAAAATAATCAACTTCTTTTTTAATACTGGTTTAATTTAATTATTTGAACTTTACTATTTCGTTGACTTAAATTTAAGGTTTACAGACATTTTATTGAAACAGAAATCGTATCTATAAGGTAACAAAAAACTACTGAATTTTTTAAAAAAGAGATTCAATAAATATTATTTTAAATGTAAGTCACTAATTTTAGGATTTTAAAATTAAATATTTACTAATTTAGTTATTTGTATTTACAATGTATACTTTTCGCTATTAAGAAAAAGTTATGAAAAATTCGAACCGATATATTATATTAAATAAAGTGAAAAAAGAATGAATGATTTTTTTTTTTATTTATCACAATTTTTTGATGTGATCCATTAAAGTTCAGTTACTAAAAATGTATATCTCTATTATTATTATTAATTAAATAAACAAAACAAAAGAGTATTCAAGTTAATTTATACTATTAATGAAATTTATGTTTATTCAGCAAGTATAACTTTTCTTTCACTAAAAGGAGTTTTAGATAAATTTAATTTTCTTGTGAATATTAATTTCTCTACAAAATCCAAATTTATGTTGAGGCACTGTAATCTTTCAGCTTACTTGTCTCAGACGTTTCCTACTTTGTACAGAAGTGTTTTTTCTTTCGTACTTCTCTGATTCAGATGTTTCAGAATTATTTGATAATTTTTGCATCTTTTTCTGACATTTTTCATTTTAATGACCTTCCCTGAACATTCCTCTAAAGGGTTTTTGGTTATTTTAAAGCGACTTATAGGGTTTTTAAATACATCTTATTAATCATGAGTATCAAAGTTGAGACAGGCTCTAAATTTCTGTAAAATCCTCACTTTTTTCTGCTACTTTTTTCGATTTAAGGTAAAATTTTTGAATTTTCAAGAATATGCTTATTATTCTTGAGTAACTTTTAAGAATTTTAAATATATCTCTTAACACATGGATATCAGAATCAACTTTATTTATGTTTTCTTATTGGCTATGGTATGCATTCAAAATACTTTATCAGAAGGAGTTGAGTAATTGAACGCATGATTCTAAACGAAATTAAAAAAAATATGATACACAACCTATTTAATATTTTACCTTTTTTTAGCATATACTACTTTTTATGTTTATTTCAATGCATTTTTGCACCATCCTTTAAATTTTTAACTCTTTTTACATGTTATTTTAGTCATCAGAATCTCGAACATTTCAAACTATTATGATAGGTTATATGCCTAAGTTTATAGCCATTTTTAGTTTACATACCTAATATATGTAAAAGTCATCCTTATTATTTAAATTAATCTTTCAGCAGTTTCTAAAAATTATGATGTTAAATGATTAGTTAATTAACTTACAGAAGTCAAATAACTTCTAAAAATTATTTTCTCATTAATGATATTGATTTTTATCGCATCTCTGATTTATAATCTTGAACATAGTTTATGATGTTTATGATTATGAATTCAAAAATTCTATTTCATGGTTTCTGAGTTACATGGGTATAAAAATGAGCCCTCTTATGTTAAATAATTTTCTCATACATTTGACGATAAAAAGAACTCTACTCAAAATTTTTACACCGATCTGTAAATAGAGATTTTCCAATTTCGAAAACACACCCACCCACCACATTACACATAAAAATATTAATATAAAAATATGAAATGTTAAATAGAGTTAAGAAAATGGGAATTTTACGATATAATGTTTTTATTTATTTTGAATTTAAAATTTTATGCCACCAGGAAGTTCAAGATCAAAACTTTCTAATGGATATCATAGTCATAAGGTGTCGTACACTGCTTCATAAATCTTAATTATCGATCCCTTAATCATGCAGTGTTAAAAAAACGGAGAACATATTTTTAGTCAGTTGCTCGAAAGAATTTAATACATGGTGCTTTAAAGATTTTCTTCGAAAATTTCTGGAACTGATAGTGGGATGAAAATAAAATTGGAACATAGGTTATTTAAATTATTTATTACTGGATTATGTAAGAAAATTATATTGTATGATTGAGAAAATTATTTTTAGAATCGACTACGTTAATTAAATTAATTAATCCATTAATATCATAAATTAGTTCTCTTAGAATCTCATCAAGGGTTATACCAGTTCTGTCTAGTTGCGACGAGAATTACAAAAGTTATTAAGAGTAGTTCATAATTTTGACGACTGTATTTCATATCAGGTAGCCGATCTAGTCTAGTGTTCATGATTTCGGACTCACGACTGGCATTATTTTGTCGAGTCGTGGGCTCGAACTTCGATACCACTGAAGACACACCGTGTATCGTGCTGATGAACATTAAAATTCTCGAAGCTCCAAGTCCTCCAGTTGGCGTGGTGAGGAAATTCGGAGAAGGAAATGACAGGTGTCGTCCTTTTCATTTGATCGTGGTTCAGAATTATAAGGTGCGCCTATGACGCCGAAAATGAACGTCGCTAGAATTATATCCTCTTTGTAAACAAATTGTTTGCTTTTATTTTCTTTTTATTTTTGGAATGATGTTTTATATTTTGTTCTTTACTCCAACATGTACTGTTATTTGTTACCCTATTGTAAAAAATTGTAATTTTTTTCTTTTTGCTAATTATGGGGATAGTTGTTACTCTAAACCCTTTGGGAGAGCTCGGTCCCCTTAGGCATTTTGGTAACAGCCCTCACACGATAGACTTATTCATAGAATTAAAGCGATTAATAGATGTATATCGCTTAAAAAGAAATTGCTAGAAATCTCGTTTGAGGAGGACTAGAAGTTAATTAATGTTATTATCCTATTTGTAACTCAAAATGAATGGGTTCATTATTTTGATACGCCAAACTAGTGACATTGGGTTCTATCCTGATTTCGCCTTCAATTAACTATTTGCGTTCCTTTCTGATTGTGCTTTAATGCAAAATTCTTTTTAATAAATCAAAAACGTGACTTATGTGCATTGTATCGAAATTATGAAATGTGGTGGATTAATTGGATAAATTAAATTTATAAGCACCGATGAAATGAATAATACATAATTAGATAGCTGATGGTAGAACTTGAGAGAATGACAGTGAATCAAAGTGAGACGTCAGAACCTGGCGTTTATAATCTAAGGAGCAATCAGAGGAATCTTAGAAATGATGATGAAAAGATTCAGAACTCGAATCCTCAACTATATATTAGGTAAGGACTCTAATCCAATGGGTTCAGTCAGATAAATAATGTTAGATTGCCGTAAAAAGGAGTTCCAATATGTTTAACTAATTTAATCCCAGAGAAAAAAGTAATATTAATTATTGAAAATTAATACTCTGGAAAGTGAGTAAAGATAACCAGTTATCATTCTATTTGGATTCGACTCTTCTTACAGTTGACTGAGTATTTTTGAGAGTAACATGGCAAGCTCAATGATGGGAAGTGAAGCAATTAGATAATAGAGGGGCGGAACAAACCTTGATATTTAGAAACACTAATTCTTAATCAAAACAAATTATTTTCAAATATGATTTAGTAATGTAGTTTATTTTGTTTTCTAACTTCTTGATACTTCACAATTTATAGACATATTTCTTTCATAAGTTATACCTTCTACCTGGCAAATAACCAGTAGAATGTTTTACATTAAAAGTCAGATTTAAATAGTGAAAAATAAACTTTCTTCAGAAAGGTATAATAATGGCGAAAAGAATTCATTAAATTTTTAGCATAACTAGGAATAATCAGTTTTGCAAAACTCCGTTTTTCGAAGATATATAGATAAATTCATAATTTTTTGCAACGCATCGATGACGAATGCGATAGATTATCATATATCTCAGTCCTTTAACTTCCACACCACACCAATTAAGAAATTTTGTGACATTGGGCTATTCGCGGTTTCTCTTCACTAACCTTGGGGATTTTTAATTAAGATTGATTGCTTTTGCTAAACAACCTTTGCACAACCAAAAATGAAACGTGAATATGTAGATAGAAAGCGGGTAGAAATGAAGTGAAGCGGGAGAGTTAGGAAATATATAAACTCCGACTGAAAGTCGTGATAGAGAGGTTGAAGGAGGAGTTGAAAGAGAGGTTGAAGTAGGTGGTTGGATTAAAAGTTGAGTATTTCCAGAGATTTAGTTATTCCAGTGTTCAACAATTATTCCAGAATCTGAGTTGCAGTCGAGGAAGACTTAGTGGTAAGAGTCTGTTAGATTATTATTAGTGGGTTGAGTTAAGGTAGTAAAATCCTTGCCCAGGAGAGCATTAATAATTGTTGTTATATTAACTAGATGTTAATAAATTGCGTAATTATTGTTCTAGTGTCTCTTTGATTGACTAATTGAATCTTAGTGTTTAATCATTGAATTTAGTTATGGCACAAGAGGCAGCCCGGAATGGGCAAGCTATACAATTTAAAGGCCAATTTCATTTAATATGATGTACTATCTTTAATATTCTGAAAGACGGGTCTTTGGGGAAATCAGAACAGCCGTTTGTATTTAAATATGATTAAATGAGGTTCTCAACCTTAACACTCAATGGAATTGTTTCATTTTTGAATTATTTACAAACAGGCATTATCTTTAATAAAATTCATCTCTACGTTTTTGAATATATAATTTATTACAAATGAAATGGTCGTAACTCAGTGCAAAATTATTACTTAAACATAAATGAATCCTCAAAATGCTTCTGATCAGCTGACTTTCGGAATTACATATATTCTTGAGTTCAACTTGCTTTATTCGTGCAAACAGTGTAATTTTTCTACTGAATTTAGTGTACAGTGTGAAATGGTCGATTGAGGAATATCAAACGTAATTTATTGCATTCTCTTAGTTTTGAATTCATTTCATGTTCACTTCAAAAATTGGAACAAATTTCCTCATTTAATTAAAAATATTCTCTTTTTAATTACGTTATTAGAAAAAGTAATAAATGATATTATTAGGTTTTTAAGATGTAACATAACCCATAAGTTTAGTCAAAAATACACACATACGTAAAATTATGTGATGCTACAAAACATATTTCTTATAATATACATCAAGAAGCGTACACAAATTTTAGGCTATTTCTTTATTATCTAAAATATATAAAGAAACTTTTATTGAATGAAATTAAATATTTTCATAGTAGAGAAAATTGAAATTTTCTTCTAAAAATATAAAATAAGCATGTAATTTGAAAATTATGTAAGAATTTAGAAGAGAAAAAATGTTGGTATTAAAATGTTTTAATTTTTTTCTAAAAATGAAGGAAATTTTGGATTATTGAATAGTTTTCCGTATTTAATTTTGCACAGACTTCACTCTTATTCAATTTTTAACTCATTAATTTTAAAAACTCATTCCGTATTTTCAATACATGATGAATAAATAATAAATTATTACAAAACATTTTATAATGTGTATTAATTAAGGTAAAATAGTTAATCAATATTGATCCCTTACGAAATAAACTTATTATTTTCTACTTTAATTTACTTTTAGAATAACATAACATGGCGTTATCAATGTTCATCAATAAAAGAATATTAAATATATATATATATATATATGTAGAGCTGTACTTTTTTTTAAAAAAAAAGGGATAGAAATAATTTTATCAAAGAAGAAGAGTACTGATTTCGAAATTTATTGATCAACTAATATTTTCAAAGTTTTGTGTAATCCTTGACATATGACTTAGATTTCTTACCTGACAACATTGAGCAAAATTGAGGATGGTGATTATTTTTCAGAGCTTAGTATACTAATACCTTTACTAATCATACTAAACTTAATGCTCTTTTGTTATCTAAAAAGTATTTATCTCAAAAGTTTTACCAACACCATACAGATAAACGAGACATTATTAAGAGAAGATATATTACTTTACTAAAGATTGATAGCTACTTAAATATAAAATGTCGTTGATAAAATAATAAAAACGGATTTTCAGTTCCGATATATTTTCTATAAACTATGTCAAATAAATATTCTCCAATTTAAAGCAATGAAAAGAAGCAAAACCTTTTATTCGAAACTGATAAATAAAATTAATGATTACTTTAATAGTGATTTTATCCACGAATAAAGAAACACTAGATAAATAAGAAATGATTATAAGTAAATTTACTATATATATATATATATATATATATATATATATATATATATATATACAAAAAAAAAAAAAAACAAAAGAAGGATTTGAACAATTGTAATGAAATTTCGTATGCAAAGATATTTAGACTGAACATGCAAATGATTAAAATTTGGTGTCCATTGAATGAATAGCGGGAGCTACAGTGCATCGGAACTGCACACTCTGCAGGTGTATATAAGAAGCGATTCTCAATCGGATGGTCAAATTTTCTATTGCATTGCAATTTGGGATACCTTTCAACGACTGAAAAAATGCCTCGCCTCAATATTCGATCTCATTACGAGTAACTGTCAGAGTTTGAAAGAGATCGTATCATTAGATTGATAGAGGCAGGTTGGGCAAATCGGAGAATTTCTCGTCATATGGGTCGAAGAGACGCTGCGATTAGAAGATGTTTTCAAGAAAGGGGGACAATGGCAGATTTCAGCGTCATGATAGTAGTGGTTGACTTAGGACCACAGCAGATCGGGTGGACAGAGTGATTAACAGACCCGTTGTCACAGCTCCAGATTCATCGTTATCAACCATCAGACATGAGTTCTTCACACGAGTGTCCACCATGACCATTCACTGACGGTTAATAGAGTGAAAACTACGCTCGTACCGACTGCTACGCCAACTTCTACTCACGCCTGCACACTGTCGAGCCAGATTACAGTGGTGCTTGGATCTATCAGGTTAGAATGATGCTGACTGGGGATGTATAGTGTTTATTGACAAATCCCGATTCCAACTGCGTCCTGACGATCATCGTAGACGTGTCTGGAGACACCCAGGGCAGCGTGCCGTTCCTCCTTTCACTATTACACTCCACACAGGCCCTCAACCAGGAGTTATTGTCTGGGGTGTTATTTCCCTTGATAGCTGGATCTCTTTGGTCGTCATTAGAGGCCCACTTACAGCACTGAGGTGCGTCGATGACATTCTGAGACCTTCTTTGCTACAGTTCCTTTTGAGGAACTCTGGCCTTATTTTTCAGCAAGATAATGCCAGATCACATACGGCACGTGTTGCTAGGAACTGTCTTACAGTTTGTCAAATACTTCCTTAGCCTGGCAGATCTCTCTGCAATCGAACATGTCTTGGATATGATGGAAAGGTGACTGCATCTACCAGGGAATGTTGATGACCTACCCCGCCAATTGAAGCAAATTCGGCAAGAAATACCACAGTAGACTATCAGGGAGCTTTATCACTCTATGTCACGTCGTGTGGCAGCTTGCATCCAGGCTAGAGGTGGGTCAACACCATATTGAGCTCGTTACTTTGTAACAATGTAACTCTGAATTAAATCTTTTAATTTTTCTGAAATTTTAATCATTTTCTATTCTGTACATAATATTCCTGTATGCCAATTTTTGTCTCTATCGTACAACTCCTTCTTACAAAAGAATTTCTCAACCTTGAAAAACTTCTGTTACAAAACCTAAGAAGCTAGTTTTTTTGGACAAAGTAAATTAAAAATAGTATCTTAAAGTTTATAAAATTATAAATGTTCCTCGTGATCACCATCAGCAGTATGAATAACATTCAGTTGATATAACTCATTCCGCACTTTTTTCAGAATGTTCTGTGTCACAGTTTGAATGACTGCAGCTATTCTCGTTTTCAGTTTGTTAATGTTCGTCCTTGAAAGTGGAGAAACGCTATCTTTTAAGTAACACCGAAGGAAAAAGAACCCCTCAGGAATTTAAATCAGGTAAACTAAGAACAGTAATGATTTTCTCTGTGATCAACCTGCAGTAGCTGAAATTTGTTATTTAAGTATCCTCGAAGAAATACAGTGGTATGGGAAGGTTGAGAAAACAATTGATTCTCAAATTATAAACATTACAGTTGGTACATTTCTAACCCAAAATAGTGAACAAATAATTAATTATTGTAAAGTTGCTTGTAATGAGCTGGACTAAGATAATTTCTTCATAACCAAGCTTGTCTTCAGCAACAAAGCGATATTTTGTACCACGGAAAATCGCACCGTGCAATGCTCATATGGGTACACCAACCTTTGAAGAACAAGCGATTCACCAAAGGTTGATGTGTTTTGGACGAAATCGTAAGACAAAATTTTTACTTTTCCACGTGACTTCCGCACCTTTTATTTTGATATAAGCAAAAACACAAGCCCAGGTTTTAATTAATTCTTCTGGATGTTTTCAGAAAATAAATCACTTATTAAATGTATATAAAAAAAACTACGTCTGGATAAAATAAAAAACTAATCGGAATGGATAAACTAATCCATCTACAACAAAATGAAAATCCAAATGCTATCTTAAAAATACTTTAAAACTTAGTTCCTGCATTAAATTACGTTAAATTACTATATTGTCTATGAAGAAACACAAGCGTAAACTAATTTTTTTCATTTGACTCAAAACTGTCACATAGCGAATTAAAAAAAAAAAATAGTGAAAAACATTGTGATTCTAAAGTATTATCGAATGTAAAATCTTTGAAAATGTGAAAATAAATGTGTCATTTTTTTACATCAAATGAAATTAAAAATTACATTCATTTTTTTTATAATTGCAGGTAGTATTCCCAATTCATATAGAACATGACAGTATTCAGATTTATTTATTTCATTAAGCACTTTTCTGTAGACCTTGAATATAAATACTGAACATGCATGGATACATTTTAAAGGGATAGAAGCGTCTAATTCTGAGATTGTATAATTAAAAAATCTTGTATTTAAGGAAACATAATTAAATAATTTGCATTTAAATAATAAATAGTTTATTAAATTAATTGAATAATTTGTGTTTAAAAGTAAAATTTTTGAATTACAACATATTTGATATAAAACAAGCAAGTTCATCGTTTTACGTAAAGATATTAAATAAAATATGTAATACTTTGTTCTAACAATAGATTTATTGTTTCTGTATTGTCATTTATGAGATAATCTTAACTACTAGTATGATTAAACTAGTATGATTAATTAGAAAATGATAGATGAGGTATCTTGAAGCCTCTTTTCATAAATATTCTAAGACCTTACATATGACATATTGCACTATTACACAACCGTTCATGTGAAAGATCATAGTAAATTATAGCAAAACCTCAAAAGACCAGTCGATATTATCAACATTATGTACAAAAATAACATTAATGAAAATAAAAGAAATAAAGAGCCCCTTGAATATTTAAAAAAATAGTTACGGAAAAAAGAAGTTATTAAAAGATTTTCCTTTTCAGTATTTTTCCTTTAGCTACTTAAAGGAGAAAAATAATCAAAATAAATAGAGAAATTATTTTATATAGCTATTTAAAAACAAAAATATGTATTTAAATTACATTTCGTAATATTTCATTAGGAAAAAAAACCTTGGTTTCTTTAAATAAAAAACTGAACTTTAATAAGAATGTCTTTTATCAAACTTTATTTGATTATGAAAAGATAAATTGAAATTTTAAAAACCTGTTTGAAAATTTTTAGAAATACTCCCAAAAATTGCACAAAACATTTGAAAGGTCTTTCTGTGATTATCATATAAAAGAAAATTTTCATCTATAAATAGCAGCACTCACAGTGCTATAGCACTTCTGAATTAATGTTCTTATAAAATGTACTATATTAAAATACCAAAATATTTTAAGAGTTGAAAAAATAATGATCTTGAAAACGCGTGGTTTCGAAATTTTTAATCGAATAATGTCACTAAAATATACTAAAATATACTAAAATCACTAAAATCACTAAAATATACTAAATACTTGCATAACGCGATAAATGGAGCTTATTTAGATGTTAATGATGCGTGTTCTCTTTCATCATTTAATAAACATAATATCTGAATCTTCATTCTGTTACATAAAAATCTCGAGTGTATAAAAGACAAAAATAACTGATTAAAAATATAGATATTAATATACTATGAGTTACCTATTGATTAGGCGCTGACATATTTTAAAAACTTGCTCCGATATTCTTGGAAATTGTTAGTTGGAATTATTTCAATAAGTTTCAGCGCTAAACAAAACAGCGTTAAACGAGGTCATCGTAAATAATGAGGATATGTGAAACGCAACAGAAAATAATAATTTTTTATTTAAGTATTAAGATTTTTTCGTTTTATTTTTTAACATACATTAATAAATGCTTTTTTATTACATGAATTATAGACTTATTTACCACCGTTTAACACCTGCACATATACGATCATCTCGTCACCTGTATTGTAATAACTTTTCTATTCATTCCTAGTGTTACTGTTGTGAAGAGCGGTTGCCTCCCGACGGTTTTGAGAGTGAAATGGGAAATATAATCCCATGTGTGAAGATATCATGAGCAGGTGTCTGAAGAGTTTAATTAAAGATAATTTTTACATAGTACACTCTTAATATATTTATTGTGAAAATGAGAACTTAAGGGACTGAAACTATGGAATTTAAGGTAGTGATTAGGAATCGTGACAATTATTAATATCGATATTATTCATAAAACTATCACGAAACTGAATTGATAACCTGATTGGTTTTATTAACTTCTCACTAGAAGCAACACGAGGGCTATTGGCGACGGACCTCGCAATTCTGAACCTCGATCAAGTGACGAGGAGGATAGCTGAGCTGGAACCTCCCTCTTCAAACTTCCACAACCCGGCAATAAGAGGATTTAGAGCCTCAATGGATTTCACGCGCGCCAGTCTCGCTTAGTATGATTTTTTGAGGTTTTCTTATTTTTATGTATCTTAATATTTACTGAGAGATATTTAATTTCCATTTTACATTCAATCTTAATAAAGATGAGACTAAATTAAGTTTCTAATTTTTTGTACTAATAAGGGTTTTATTACTGCGTACAAAATTTATAACGAACTCATTTGAAGGAATTGCAGTAAGCATTCTTTACGTTCAAGTTCAGCACCATGGTAATGCTGGATGGGGCATGTAACCTGCTATAAAACAAGATATTCTGTACTGAAATGAAAATTGACAGTTAAAGTAAACACTTTTCAAAAATGAAAGTAGCGCTGTGTTGCCACCTGATTGTCAAGGTCAACATTTTCCCTGAATCCACTTGCAAAAAAATGCGAAAGCAACTACTTGATCGGTGCCGAAATAAAGAGATTTTTCTGCACCTACCAAAATTCTTCTTCTTTCTTTTTTTTTAACGTTCAAGACAAACATTTTTTTACCTTATTGATTTAATAGTGTTTTCTGGGTTGGTTACCGAGTGCTGGCTACTGTTGGCGATGAGTTATTGTGTTTGGCGCAATTCTTTTGCGCATAAAAAAGTTTGCCGCCTGTAAGAGATGGGTATTGACCTTCCGTAAAAAAGATGGCTCTGAATTTAAGGAAAGTTTTGAATTTAGGGCAACGCACGACGCTTTACTTGCAAACCTTCTAGTGAAGTGTTGCGTAAAATTCACTTTGATTATAGTGCAACGTACCACAATAGGATAACCTTTCTGAGAGAAGATGTTGAGCAAAAACATCTCTAATCTTAGCCCGTGAATATTAAAAGTTTTGTTTCCCTGATGTATGTAAATGTAAAGACATATATATTCTAAAGAAACACTGTTGCCTTGGTCTTTGTATTGAATAATGGAAAAAATTACTTTTACAATTCTTGATCATTACTTTGACAATCTTACTTAACATTAAACATTACTTTGACAATCTGTCATTTGATGAAACCTACTGAAAACATAAAACAGCAAATGTTTTTAAGAAGTTGATATTTTTTATGCATATTTCTTTTTGAAAAGTTTTATCTGACTTGTCTTGACACTTCTAGTAATGTCATGTACTCCTTATTGAAGTTTTACAGACATTTAAAAACATAAAGAGTTTTGGAATAACAGTGAAAAAACAGATGGTACCGTTATACGTATCCAACATAAATACTCAATAAAGATCAGCCATATATCTTTAAATTCTTTATTCAGATTTAGAATAAGTTCTATATGAATAACTTAATAATGTGGAGCGTTTCATTAATCGTTTCCTTATTTAAATGTGATTATGGAGAATTCTACTTATTGTAATAACTCCAAAAAGTAGGCTTGATTTCAATAGATCCGAGTCCAGTAGATTTCCAGCAAAGTATACGCGTGTAGAATATCTCACCTCACAGTTTTTTGATCCTATATAGTGATTCTATCAACTTCGCTAATTCCCCCATCTCTCTAATCTCTATCTCATTCACAACACTTCTTATATGGTGATGATATTCTTTAACTAGGCGAAGTTCTTATATCAATCATACAGTAAAGTAGCAGAAGTTAGTTAAAGATAAATGCGCATGAGAACCCTTTAAAACATTAACAACAATGACAAACTTAAAGTGTTTAATTTTAATCACTATTTAAAACTAAATTTGGAGATGTTATTTATATACTCACAAAATTATACATAATGAAATATTTTTGAGCTTATAAATGCTCATCATAATCCTTTCCTGTAATATATATTCCGAATCAAGTGGTGAACTTTGCACAATAAAGCTGTATTAATTTTGTTGACGTTTACAGCATTATTTTGTTTTACTCCTTTATATTTTTAAATCTTTGTATCTCTAATTACTTTGCTTGTAAGATTTAATTTCGTTATAGTCATTACTTGAGCAAATATGTTGATATGCATTTTTGTAGTTAAAATAGTTCAAATGCGAAAGTTGTTAAAAGTTTCGAGTGCTAAAAGTTCCTGCAATTTCGTCAATTCTAATCTGTTCAAATGTTTCAAATAAGACAATGCTATTTATGAAAATTCACATTCAATCCGCAAGTAATAAAATTTTATTTAATGGCTTTATTGATAGGAAATTAAGAAATAAAGTTTCAGATATTTTATATTTTGTGAACAGATAACTTAACAAAAAAGAATTGAAAAAAGAACTATCACTTTTCTGGTCAGCTCTTGTTCAAATGTTCAAACTATTAAGATTTATTATTCTGAAGCATATTCTATTAAATATTCAAGAAAATTATCTGTAAGTTAGAGTAATGCGAAATTTCACGAAATCTTTGCTAAAAATAATAATTGTTAGGTTCTAAGAAAACTAAATTATTCAAAATAAGTATTAGTTAGTGCAAAGCAAGCGTATTTCTGGCTCCACAGAAGCGAATTCTATCAAGAAAGAATATATCTCCTTCATATTCCTAATGCATTTTTTATTTACATAAGTAAAACATACTACAGTTCAAAAATCGTTGCCAATGTTAAAGAAATTAAAATAAATAAGTAAACAAATGACTGGGAAATAAATAAAAACAGATAGTTTTGCCATGATAATCAATCATTAAATTAAAAATTGAAAAGAAATCAGAGCAAAGGTTAGATTATTAAAGTAGACAACAGTATCCTGTTTAGATATTAAGATAAAAGCAAACGATAAAATATGAAATTAAATAAATCTTAGCAATGTAAATATATCTTAAGAAAACTAAATATAAATATTTGAATAATCCTAATGTACTACATCCATCTTTTGAACCCAACACTATAAAAAGTGTGTAAAGTCAACATCATTTAACTTTTATATAATTACATAACATTCGTTTAGATTGTGTAATTAGTTTTTTAGGAAGTTTTTTAGCATCCCATAGCTGCATATTTTAATAAAAATCGTGTATTATAATGCATGTTACAGAAAAAAATTCTCTAAAGAAACTGATATTGGATCAAGAGAAATAATGAAAGTCCCTTGACCTAATCGTATTTAACCATTATTATTTATAATTATTTTCATAGAATAATTAAATAGTAAAAGAAAAGGAAACTGAAGAATTATTTTTTTTTTTGCTTCCGACGAATCCTTTACAAGTTGATCAGTAGATTGTAAAAAACAATTTCCATAATTATGTAACTATTGTTGTTTATATCAGGTACAATGACGGGCATAAAAGAAAGTCTTCCCTAGAATTATGCTTTAACAGTTTTATGGATTTGTACAATTTTACAGACTGCATTCATTTTGTAATTTTAAGTGTATGAGCTGGAATTGAAAAAAAAAAAAAAAAAAAAGCTGAACTTGTGAGGTTTTTTCTCTCAAGGAAAAAATTCCGATTAATAAAGAACTTGAATGTTTCGTTACATTGTGTTTGATAAAATTTTTTTCATCAGCCTAAATTTTAAGGAGGGCAGTGCATTAAAATACTTTTATAGAGATACAATTATGAGTCAATTTCTGTTCCACATATATATATATATATATATATATATATATATATATATATATATATACACTGTTTATCATAAATTAAGGAAAAATCACAAAAATAGCGATAACTCTTTCAAAAGTAAGCCAAACCGTGCAAAATTTGCATATGTTGTCCACTAAGAGTAGCTGAGTAAAATTGCAATATGCAAATTAGTGACGCTGCACTCGGCTTACGTCATCTGCCTGGAGCATAAAAGTCCAAGTTTGAGAGAAAGCACACAAATTTTACTGTGATTGCGACATTGAAAATCTGAGATAGCCAATTCGTAATAATGACCTCTAGGCATCATTTGCCTGAAGAACTACGATGGAGAGCCATCGGGAGACTAGAGGCAGGGCAGAGTCAATCAGAAGTGGCCAGATGGCTAAATGTGAGTCCATCTGTGGTTCATAGACTTTGGAGGCAATTTCAAACCACAGATTCGGCATCTAGGAGGTTCAGTCAAGGACGGCCAACTGTTACGACCAGTGCCGATGACCGATATTTGACATTAAGTGCACGCAGGAATAGAACCGCTACTCCGACACATCTTAGATCCTCTCTTGCTGCAGCCACCGGAAGGTTGGTGTCAACGTCAACTGTGCGCAGAAGGCTCCACGAAGGTGGTCTGTATGCGAGACGACCAGCCATTTGCGTGCCGCTCACATCACGCCATAGGAGAGACCGTTTGCAGTGGGCCCGACAACATGTCCACTGGACGTCAGATCAATGGAGGCCTGTTCTCTTTACGGATGAGTCCAGGTTTAGTCTAGAAAGTGACAGTAGACGTTATTTGATATGGAGAGAACCTGGGACCCGTTATCATCCATCAAACATCCGTGAAAGAGATGCATACGGAAGAGGCAGTGTCTGTGTTTGGGGAGGCATATCCTTAGGAGGGCGCACAGACCTCCATGTCTTTCCAAGGGGAACCGTGAATGCTCAGGTTTATCGAGACAACATCCTTGATGCTTATGTGCGCCCATATGCCGGGGCGATTGGTGATTGCTTCCTGTTACAGGACGATAATGCAAGACCACACAGAGCTCGCATTGTTGATGATTATCTTCAACAGGAAACAATTACGCGCATGGAGTGGCCAGCTCGATCCCCGGACTTGAATCCTATCGAGCACGTTTGGGATGCTCTAGGGAGGCGTGTATCTGCCATCAATCCGCCCCCTCAGACCCTTGCCGCGCTTGCATCTGCTTTACAAGAGCAATGGCTCTCACTTCCTATTGAACTGATAGACCGCATAATTGAAAGCATCACACATCGCTGTTTGTGCTGTATTGCTTCTAGAGGCAATCATATTCCATATTAAAGGTACTTTTTCTATTGCAAACCGATACTTCCAATTTGTTTATTTTATACATGTGCTAATTTCTATACTACTATTAATGTCTGATAATTTCTTTTTATGTTGTTTAATACCTTACTATGTGTTGTATATTGTGGGTAAGTTTCATAAAATTCCATGTGTAATTTCTTGAGTTATCGCGATTTTTGTGAATTTTCCTTAATTTATGATAACCAGTGTATATATATATATATATATATATGTATATAACACATATCAATATCATATGGTATATATAATATATATGTATATATATATATATATATATATATATATATACACTGGTTAATTATAAATTATGAGCAAGAACTGAACGAAGTGCACCA
>BMAW01079024.1:0-14523 GCA_019974015.1 Nephila pilipes | reverse complement strand
ATATATATATATATATATATATATATATATATATATATAGAGAGAGAGAGAGAGAGAGAGAGAAGGGGGTTTGGCTGGTTGAGTGTCTAGGAATATAAATGATGAAAAACTAGAGTAACGTTTTATTTATCTGTCGTAGGGCGATAAATATTACAAACTTTGAAAAGACAAACACGATTGGTAACTCCTAACACATTAACACATAAAGTGCTAGCGTCCTTGAGCTCAAACTATCTCTAACTAATTCCTGAGAGAGGCCAACTCTCTTGTGTAATTCTTCAAATTTCGACGGCTCCCGCGAATCTTTATATCCCAGTAGAGTTTCCTGGACTTCCCTTGTTCCGTCTATGCTTTACCAGCTGCCGCTGCTCCGTCCGCGTTCACTTCCCAGCTGCGTCTCCTCGTTGTTTCGCATCGGCACCTTCTGCACAGGCAGGACATCCTCTTGTGAGTATGTCGACATCATCAAAAGAAATGATTTCTTCTTTTTCACACACACACACACACACACACGCGCGCGCGCTCAAAATTTCAGGAGAGGAATGTGGTAGTTCAAACTTCATGGTTGTTTCATGACTGCCGATGTTCTATTTGAATTTTGGGTTCATGTTCTTGTTCTATCAAAGACATCGATGAAATAATGGGACTGCTGTACATTAAGCTCAACTGGAAATCAAAGTATCCAGTGTCGATCTATACGTAGATAGACCTTTATTAAAATCACAATTAAAATAATTTCTAAGGTTATTTAAGATGAACGTAGTAATTTTAAACTATGGTCAGGTGATGATACAAGAACAGACCCCTCACTATTTTCAACTCTGTGTGCGAGGAATCGAAGTTAAGAAAGAGGGGCAACAAATCAAATATTGCTTGATCTCGTTTCAAAATCGGCATATGAGGTCTCTTGTTTAAAGTCTTTCTATTGAATGAAACTAAATTAAATTTCCTGGGTTAGGGAACTCTTGGTTTCCTTCATGAGTAATTAGTGAATCCATATAGAATATTCCTTACATTTTATTTTATAAGAAATAGCCTCAAAAAAATAATTTCCGTTGTAATAAAAAGTTGTATTGACATTTAAAAATTATTATGTGCGTATCATATTATGCACAGCTACAGAATTGCTTCGGATATAACCCATCACAGGAGAACATTGACCCGGAAGAGAGCGGGACTTACTGCAGTTGTCCTGTCAAACAACCTTAGAGATTGGAGCGGAAACGGGTGCCCCCCGATGCCGGAATTGACAAGAGGGAGAAAAATAAGAGAAACAGATTGAGGCGCTACGGTTCTGAACGGAACTACTCAAAACTGTGTAATAATTTCTCATTATAAATATAATTTATCTGAAAATTCGTTGTAAGCAAATCATTATTAATAAATATTTTTCATTTACTTAAAAGTTGTATGATGCTTGTGCTAAATAAATAGACCCGCAAATATTTTTGCCACTTTAATATATGATAAATGAATTTATAAATAATTTAATAATATAAATATATATTTTATTTTCTCAGTGGAGACGAATTGTTAAAGATTTCAGATAGTTTTCCTCTAAAGCTTAAAGGAAGCATTCAAAAATTTTGCGCATTACATTAAAAAAATAATGATAGTGATTTGAATACATTTTGTAAAGTAGTTTAATCACTTTTCTGATTTATTCTTTGGTATATACTCTTCCTTTTAATCACATAGTGGAAGCAAGTAAAATTTAATCTGATCAGCTTTATGAAGAATTTTCAAAGATTTATAAGAATACCAGAAGGAACTCTTAACATTGGATAACTTAAATAAAAAAATGTACTTATATCCATCAGAAAAAAATTGCAAATTAATTTTAAATAACACCTTTAATATGTTGTTGCTTTTAAAACTATAATTACTTTTTAATTACTTGTTTTACAAGAATGAATTTTATTCAATTTAAAGTTGTGAAATATGAAAGACATTATTCAAGATGAAAACATAGGAATAAAACGAAACTGAAATAAGAATGGCGTATGTGAAAGAAAATTAGTCTTGATTACAAATTTAGAACAATTTATAAGGTTGATTTTACTTCAAAGTGACTGGATTTGAGGAAAAATTATTCACTAAATAATCAATTTTAAACATAAATGTTTTTTGATTAATTATTTTATCAAACATAATTTTTTTTATAAAAAAAACACCTATTCTGAAGAATTTTCAATTATTTTCCCATCCTTTTAAAAAGGCACTAGAAGATATTTTTTTTGTAAATTTCTAACATGTTCATTTAACATTGATTACGAAGAAATACATATGGCAGGCAAAATATTTCTTTGTACGAAAAGCATGTTTTATATGTATAATTCACATCGTTTAGATAAAATTTAATTGCTAATAAACTTAAAGGTTAACCTCAAACATGTTTTCGTTTTCAGCTCTTCAAAAAAATATTTTATATTCAAGCTGTTTAAAGTTTTAAACTAAAGACGTGTTGATTGTAAAATGACAAAACACAGTTAAATAAACTTCTTCAAAAACTTCATCATTCACATGAATTCTATAAGTAACTTTCATTGTAACTTATGTAGAATTAAATAAATGAAATTTTCTATATTTGAAATTCGTTAAACCTTATGCATACATGAAGATTTAAACATCTATTTATATGTAAATTTTTAAATGTTCATTCATACTTTAAAAATTTAAAAGTGTTTTGGTAAATATTATATTTTATTTGATATTTATACAAAATTATTCTTCCTCAAAGTTTATTTCCTCTTTTTTATTTCCAAGGAAAATGTGAAAAACGAAGAAATAAACATCGCAATTCAAATGACAAAATTACCAAGGAAGATATTTTATCATTTTATTTTTATTTTCCATGAATAATGTTTATAACTAAAATAGTTCCAGATACTCCTACTTGAATTTTATACACAGTTATCAGTGTTTCTTATTTTATGTTACAACAGATACAATTTAGGAACAGAATATATAAATAAATAAACAACAGCCCTTTTCAATCAATATTTTCTAAAATCTCATCCTAATTTTGATCGTAGAATGTTCAAAACTAGATAGAAGTCTGATTATTTTTGCTTCTGAAAAAAAGAAGTATAATTGAAAATTTTTGCACGACATTATAATTCATAAACTTGAAAAAAGGAATCCCAGGTAAACAAGAGCTTAAAATATATTTACACAAGTCATTAGTCAGATTTTATTTAAGAAGAAAAATTTGCAATAGTTAAACGGAATTCTTGGTCACTTGAAATAAAAATATTGTTTTTATTGTACTAAAATTTTGTAATAATATTTAATATTTGGTTCTTACTCTTGTGTAACATATATTTCCTCAATCACCTATCTAAAACTAAGAAATGAAACGTATTTAGGAATATTTAATTTTTTGTCACAAAAAGATACGAGAAATACGTGTTTCTTAATAGAAAATGAATTCTGATTAAAAATATATCATTTAAGTCAAAATTACGTTGTAGCATACTTAGTAATGAAATTGAATAAAATTCTTTTTTTTTTTTCATACAATTTAAAATGTAAAAACAGTTTCAAAATATATTAAATTTAAGTTTATTTCCAGTTAAAAATGATACTACTATATGGATGTATAATGTTTTATATATGAATGAAGATAGAAATGAAAGATGAATACTATAGACTCCAAAAATTATTGTACTATATCCATATAAACAACTTTTTTCATGTAATTTAGATTAGTTAATCAGAAAATTCCAAATAAACTGATTAAATTTCATATTTTTTTTTTTTTTTTTTATCTTCCTTACTTCAGCGACAATTTTCTTTAGACATAAATCCAAAATGTGATATATTTAATAAATGTTTGTGGTCTATATTTCACCAAGACAAGACATCGTTAGGGGTGTACCCTCGCGTCTTAATTTTTGATTCTGCTTTGTTCTTTTAAACATGTAAAATTAACAACAATTGCAAGAATCAAATAAAAGATAGATTACTTTTATTAAAAATAAATAAAAGATAAAAATACTTATAAAATACAAGAATAAGAGAAGAAGAAGTTATAAAATACGTATATAAGACAGAATAGTTATAAAAATTGTGTAAGAATAAGATAGGAAGAAGTTATGTACATAAGAATAAGCAGAATGTTTTTTTACATGATGATAGATAATGTCACTCTTCGATCTCCACCTAACCCCAACTATTTTAGATTATGATTCAAATAGAAAGTTCCATCTTATCCCACTCGTTCTGTCACTTCTCTACTTTGCAGCAGTAGCGCTTCTCTGCACCTCCTTAGTACTGCGCACTTTAATCCAAAAATTTAATGATATTTCAAACACAACTAAATAACTTGACGTTATTCTATTCTCTTTCTTTTTTTCACTACATTTCCTTTTATATATATATCCTTATTTAATAAAATTGCTTTTCTTTTATCTTCTTCATCTAACTTACTTAATCACGTTTCTATTTGCTGGGGAGAAATTGCACTCCTTATAACCAAAATGATGATAAAGTCCTCGTGATTAGTTTCATGAGAAATTCGTGAATAGCAACATCATAAGCGATGACAGAAAAGAGAGCATGGAAAAAAAGATAGAATGAATGAGAATGCGCAAGAGGACAAAGAGAAATTTATTAGAGTCAGCAGGATATATATATTGATATTTTTTGTAATATATATATATATATATATATATATTGCCATAAACCTCTCTTCTGTCTGTTCTGTCTGTCTGTCTGTCTGTCTGTCTCTCTCTCTCTCTCTCTCTCTCTCTCTCTCTCTCTATTCATTCATCTATCTATCTATTCATTTATTTTATTTATTTTATTTTATATTTGTCATTTTATTTTATTTTGGTTTTATTTATTTTATATTTTACGTATTTATTTTATTTTATTTGTTATTGGTTTGCCTATTTTATTTATTTTTATTTGGCTCTATTTTATTTTGGTTTATTTATTTTATTTTATCGGTTTGTCTATTTTATTTTATTTATTTGGTTTATTTTATTTATTTTATTTTAAGTTTCTGCTTTATTTATTTTATTTTATTTGTTTATTTATTTGAAAGTTTATTTGTTTATTTGGTTTATTTATTTTATTTATTTATTTATTTGTGCTTATTTTATTTTATTGTATTTATTTTATTTTATTTATGCTTATTTGTTTTATTTATTTGCCTATTTGGTTTATTTTATTTATTTATTTATTTATTTATTTATTTATTTTATTTTATTTGTATTTATTTGTTTGTTTGGTTTGTACTATTTATTTAGTTTATTTATTTTATTTATTTATTTATTTTATTTATTTTATTTATTTGGTTTATTTATTTATTTATTTATTTATTTATTTATTTATAACCTAACACCGTCTTCCACGACCATCCACCACTCATCACCACCAACAACAATTTAACAACGGTAATACCTATCTATCTAGCTCCATCTATCTATCATTCATCGTTATCTATCTATCTATCTATCTATCTATCTTATTCCACTACTTATCTATCTATCTATTCATTCATTCATCTATCTTATCACTATCTATCTATCTACTTCCATATACAGATAGAGAACCTCTCTCTTCAAGTATTATATATATATATATACATATATACATACAGAGAGAGAGAGAGAGAGGTAGAGAGAGAGAGAGAGAGTGAATGAACTAGAAGGAAGGTTTGGAGAGAAAAAAAATAAAGATAAACAGCCCATGTGAACAAATCTGAGATATCAGTAAGATATTGAAAATAGACATTTCAAATCAAAATATATCAAGATTTGAGGTATTATTTATTAAATCTAGTTTTTTTCTCAACAAAAAAAAGCTAAATGTTGTTTCTTACCATTTTGTAAATTAAATTCATCCCATCACTACTGCTGTTTGTGTTTTGAGAAAAATTGTTGTAATACTGAAGATGCAAGTTCTTTTTTATTTCTTACTCTTTTCCATTATAAAGTAATTTCAAGAAATAAACCGGATATCACTAAGAAAAGTATAATAAAAAGATTAGAAAAAAATGTCAAGTGAAATAGTAAAGAATAAGAAAGAGTTTCATAACTTCTTGAATCTACATTGTTAAATTTATTTATTTTCAATAGAAAACCCCTGAAAAAAAGGGAAGCTTAAAATGTTCGTTTCCATTATTCCAACTATAGAAAACTGATATATTATTCCAACCACAGAAGTCTGAAAAAACTTACATCAAATCAACAAAATAGTCACAAAAGAGCTATTGCAGATTTTATACATACCATTTAAAAAATTAAAAACGTAAATATGAAATACCAAAATGGCATAATTTTTTTATTAAATAAATAAATTAAACATACAGAAACTTCCTTCCATACAATTTTTTCAGAATCCTTTCAATTAAAAAAATGCAGTTGTCTAGCTTTCAGGAGTTCAGAACCTTAATTATTAAATTCCTTTTCAGACACAACATTAAACTTGTACGAAAATTTATTTTGTATCGAGAATGTTTTTTCTAATCTTCCCAACTGTTTGATTAAAATATACTATAAGGTCTTATAAATACAAAATTAAAAATAATTATTCCACATATTACTTAATTCAGACTCTAACAAATCATGTTATAGATTTTTTTTATTTTTTCGATAAATTTCTATTATTTTTTCGCACAATATAGTGTACTTAAATTTTGACTTAACTTGAATGTTTATTAATGTCGCACTGAGAAGCAATACAAGGGTTATTGGTGGCAGATCTCCTAATTTTTTTGAACCTTTGTCAAGGAATACTTAATTTTGAAATTAACATAGTTAAGAACAGATACTTTAAATTTCTTCTGTTATGTTGTTTCCTTGAGGATTCACAATTTATTATTATGAACTACATTAATTACTACGCATTTTGATTCTCCAATGAGAATATTTGCAGAAAAATTAACTACGTGAATTCTGATAAAATCGAAACTTTGTACACCTTCCAAAAATCTCTTGGAAATACAAATAAATTAAAAAAGATTTTAAATTAATAAAATTGCCTTACAGCCTGTAGCTTGTCAGAATTTTAAAAACTTGGAATTTCATAATTCGATGTAGAGACAATTGTGCATATTTTCATACTTTTGTAATCATTTGGGTTTGTGTTGTTCATTTATCCACCGAAATATGTTATTATCTTATGACTTTCTAAAAATGAGGACGAACACATTCGTTTTTATTTTCTTCTATAATATTGGGTTGGCAACTAAGTAATTGCGGATTGTTTTTAGAAAATCAAAGACAATTTTTTCATGGAACTAAATAACTTTATTCTGTAATGTATTGCCCATTTTGATCAATGACCTTTTGCCATCTTTCAGGCAGTATCATAATCCCACATTCATAAAACTTCTGGTTTTTATTAGCAAAAAACTGAATCAGGTACGATTTGACATCATCATCATTATTGACATTTTTACCATTCAAGGAGTTTTGTAAAGATCGAAAAAAAAAGTAATCAGATGGTGCAAGATCAGGACTATATGGTGGATGTGGCAAAACATCCCAACCAAGCTCCAATAATTTTTGCCGAGTGACCAAAGATGTGTGTGACCTAGCATTGTCATGATGGAATACAACACCTTTTCGATTTGTCAATTTGGGCCGCTTTTTTTCAACTGTATTGTTTAATTTCATTAGTTGTTCAATGTAGACATCAGAATTGATTATTCGGTTGGGTGGTAAGAGTTCAAAGTAGACAATTCTTTTGTAATCCCACCAAACTGATAACAAAACCTTCTTTTGATGAATATCAGCTTTTGATGTTGTTTGAGTGTGTTCACCTGGCCTGCTCCACGATCTTTTCCGCTTGATATTGTTGTAAACAACCCATTTTTCATCGCCAGTTATCAGTCGTTTTAAAAATGGATCATTTTCATTACGTTTCTTTAGCAAATCACAGCTGTTAATGCGTTGCGTTAAATGCGTTTCTTTCAGTTCGTGAGGAACCCATATACCGAGTTTTTGAACAAAGCCAAGTTGTTTTAAGTGATTTTCAATGCATGTATGTGATACATGAAGCTTCTCTGCAATTTCATGTGTTGTACTGTGACGATCCGAATCGATTATTGCTTTGATTTGGGCGTCATCAACTTCAACTGGATGACCAGAGTGTTTTTCATCTTTGAGTGAAAAATCACCTGAACGAAATTTGGTAAACCAATTTTGACACTACCGTTCCCTTAAGGCTTCGTCACCATAAACATCACATAACTTTTTATGAGCTTACAATGCGTTTTTCCCTTTGCGGAAATAAAAAAGCAAAATATGACGAAAATGTTCCTTTTGATTTTCCATTCTTCAACGAAGGCTAAGCGAAAACTACGCAACCGATCAAAAAACTTTTTTTACTGATTGACAGCTGAATTGCCAACTATCAAATAACAAAATGTGTTTTACATTTGTACTATGTCTGCAAACCTAAAAATTCAACTGACGCCATCTATGAGTGAAATCCGCAATTACTTAGTTGCCAACCCAATAATTAAAATTAATTAAAATGCTATACTCACACAGAGAGAAAACAATCGTTTGTGCTTAAACAGAGAACAAGTATGTTATATTAAATAATTGAAGTTTTGATGGAAAAATGTTATACATTCAAGATGTAATTTTAAAAGGGAAATTTAATCTATAATAAAAGAAATACTCAATTTACGATTTAAAAAATTGGGGAATCAAAATAAATATTATTAAAATATATATCTCTTTTTTGCTTTCTAAATATTTAATTTTTCTTTCGATGACAGAAAAAATAAGCTATTTAGATAGATACATTTGCATTTATATTCATTATAAATGAATGGCAGAGACAAGAAATGGAGACACAGAGAGAAAGAGACAAAGAAGCTCTAACAAAAACAGATATAAAGAAATATACATTTAGAGATGGTGTCTAATAAGTAGTATGGGTATGTGTGAAAGAGAGAGAGAGAGAGAGAGAGAGAGAGAGAGAGAAAGGATATTAAAAACAGCAATTGTCTGATAGTGAGATAGCCAGAAAAAGGCAGAAGTAGAGAGAAACAGAAAATAAGAGATAACAGTGAGAAACACCAAGATAAATATATCCGATAGATAAGAAAATTGGGGCAACATAATTATATATTATTTCACGTTGTCTAATTTATTTTTCAAAATTTCTGATTTGAAAAATATCTAATTGTAAGAGTTTTACGATTTTTTTAAAATGTTTCATCGTTCATAGCTTACACTTTTACCTTTTTCTATGCATTTTAAGTATAATTCACATTCCAGTACTTATCTTATTTAGGCACATAATGCACAAAAGTGAAAAAAGTCAATGAATAATAATTTGCATTTATCCAGATGGGAGAAAGCGTAAGAAATGTATTCATGGGCAGGGAATCGTTAGAGCATTCATTTTCTACTAAAGTTATTCATTTCAGAAGTTTTCCAATTGTGGCCTTCCGACGAAAATTAACAGACTTGAATGTGGAATTCTCATTGGAGCTAGACGATGAAGCATTTCATTTTCTGAATTCTAACATTCGTGGATACACATTATATGAATCTTCCATATATTACTTCTATATCATGAACAATGCAGAGGGCTACCGTGTCTACTTAATGACCTAGACAAGTGACGTCTGCATAAATTAGTCTCTGTTACCTGACGTGTAACATCGTGTAACAGCAACCTTCAATGAGGATGCATAAAAGTTCTGACCATGAAGACAATACTGCGAAATTTGGTGTTAATGGGAAAGCAGAACACCAATGACCATTAATTATGAGTGTGTGTGTGTGTGAGAGAGAGAGAGAGAGAGAGAGAGAGAGAGGCTATTAAATATAGCCACTGGCAGATAGAGAGACAGCCAAAAAAAAGGCATACTCGAATGAGTTTATTAACAATTTTCTGTCGACTATAATCTCTCTGCTAGGTTCATGAAAGTATCGCTTGATCCTTTAATGAATGGGAAAATGTTGCTTGCTCAAATGAGTCACGATTTCAGCTGGTAAGAGTTAATAATAGGCTTCGAGTGTGGTGCAGAGCCTACGAATCTGTGGATCCAAGATGTCTACAAGGAACTTTGAAAGTTATGTCTTGGTGGTGGCTCCATATTGGTGAGAGTTATTTTTATGTGACATAGACTGGAGCCTATGATCAAACGGAACCATTAATTGAATGGAAATGGTTATGTTCAGTTACTTGGAGACCATTTACAGCTATTCATGTACCACATGTACACAAATAACGATGGGATTTTCCAGGATGACAATACGCCTTGTCAGGGAGCTAAAATTATAAGCAAGGAACGACTATTCTTGAAAATACCAGTAAATAATTTACTCACTTTATTTCATCAGAAATGAATCCTGTCATGCATGTATTGTCCATGATGGAAAGATTGCTGTTATGGATAACTACAGAGATATCATGGCTGAAGAATTTTTCCGAACACTCGCTGAGTCAATGGCACATCGATTTGCTGCAGGGTATAAAAAAGTTCCTGGCATAAAATGTTCATGGGCATACAGAAGCTCCACACAATTTTAGGAAATATCCTACAACTTTTGTATTAGAATATTAAATTGTATTTTAAAAAAAATCAAATAAACGTAAAACCTCCGCATGGAAGCCAACTTTGATTTTAATGCAATTTAGTTTAAAATAAAAATCATCAAAATTCCATTTTGTGTGAAAATGTTTATAATTTTTATGAAATATATTATTCTTTATATACTTATACCTTTCAATATATTTATATGAAATATATTGTTTTTGAAGTATCTCTCAATATGCACTATGAAAGCACTGTTATATTAAAATATGTTTTAATATTAATAAGATTAACTAAGAATTTTGCAATGAAGCTATTTTAAACTTCTTTTAGTATAGGGTTATTACGAAATAAGCATCGGGTTGAAATGTATTGTTCTTCAAACGTGAAAAGGAACAATATCCGGCATAAAAAAGGTAATATTTTCAATTATTCTACCCAAAAATTACAAATGTTTTGTATGTCTTTTTTTCGTTATACGACAGATATGTATACGGTAATCGAATTATCTCCATAGACATCGGAACATATCATTATAAACAATTGTACCTAATGGGAATTGGTTTCAGACTAATACTCGACTTGAAATCTTCAAAATATTTGGTTATGCAATATCCAAGTCACGATTAGCTAGATGTGTTGATTGCATTGGTGTAAAGCAAAACGTATTTAAACTTTAACGAGTGAACGTTGTGTGAAGCCCTTGGTCTTCCATGTCTTGTTTTTTTACGTAAACAGTATTATTGAATTGGCGAATCCAGGCTATATTTTCTTTTGAATGCTCTCTGCACTGATACAAGCGATTAAAAGTTTACTTATTCTAAAATACTAAGAGCTCTTAAATGTTTTTACGATTTTGAGGAATGCGACGAAGGAAATAAACAGTTTTACTCCAGTTTCTTTAAACGTGACAATGAGTTGGCGCTCATCCACTGCCTAATATGGAAAAGTGAATATGAAAATAAAAGTTTAGCATGCACTTCATTTACTTTTCAGTAGCACTGAGGAATACAGTTAATATTTATTAGTAATATTATTTTAAAACCCAAATACTATTTTGTAGTTATCCTGTACTATTATTTCATTTTCATAACTTCTTACCCTCTATTTCAGTATTTGTTTACTATTATTTTATTTAACATTTTTGTTTTACATTATTGTTTCTTTGAGGTTTTTAGTAATCGCTCTAGTTTGATTTCGGGTAACAGTCCCACGATTCCATAGAAGACATATCAAATGGTGGATCATTGCTACCCTTTTTAAGCCCAATGAATCTTCATAGTTCTCATTAGAGAGTGGCGAACTCGCATAGGTCTTATTGTTATTGCTTGTTAACGTCACACTGAGAAGTAACAAAGGCTATTGGCGGCGGACCCTCGCTCAAGCCTCGGTCAAGTGACGAGGATGACGCCTGAGCTGGCACTTAACCTCTTGAAACTTTGCAGAGGGTTGTATACAAAGCTCCAGGTTCCTTTTCCATAGTTTGATCGTTGTTATATGACGATGTATGTAGTCAATACGCAGTTTTAAGGCTCTAACAGAACTTGTGGCGATGCACTTCTACCCAGCTCTTGTGCCATAACTCAAATTCAACTAACTCTAAAAGTCAATAACCTACAAAAGGATACACTAGTCAAGTCTCACACAACTATTTATTCGCCAGCTTTGTAGTGTAATGTCTGAGAGATATTTTCTCTCCTTGGTAACCCCTTAGACAGATTCACCTGTTCAACTAATACCGAACTAATACTCTCTTACCCAAATCTCTCCAGTTGAAGCTGACTTGATTTCTCATATTCTTTGCGGCTCTATCGCCCATAACAACTCTTGATATCGTTTACCGCTTGTAAGGCATACGCTCAGCACTAGTCCCACTCGGCCTCTATCTACTAGACTTCCTTCTGCTTATATACTGTTATATCTACCTCATTTTACTTTATCTCTACCTGCCTCTAATTGTCATTCATTTTGGTAAGGTAGAAAATGCTTAATTCATTCAACCAATCTCAATTAAAATTTCCAAGGTTAGTGAAGAGAAAATCGCGAATCGCCCAACGTCACAACCTTAGTGTAAACAAATAGAATTAAACTGTTAAATTTTTGTTATCATTACTACTATAAATATATAAAATAATTGTTAATATGTCTCTCTCTGTTGTTGATGTTTTCTTCTTGTATATCACAATGTCAAATAAAATTCATTATCTAATATTTATGTGTAATTTAACAGCCATATATTTAAAATCATATCACATTATTTTACGAGAGGAATCGAAACAGATTTCAAATCTTTATTAAAAGAAACTTTTAGGCTATATCACTACAAACTTGCAGTAATTGCTGTCCTAATTGTGTGAAATAGTTGACAATGAAAATAATTTGGTGCAATATTAGTACAGCACATTTCCGGGACACTCTCATTATACACGATGTGGCATTACCACAGCGCAATTCGAGAACTGAACGAAGTATCGCATAAGACAGGGAAAATTTTTCTGAAATTATAATGAGGAATTTATTCGAAACATTATTGAAGATAGAATGCTGTAACTGAAAGATTGTACTTAGAAATATTACTTATTAAATTAATTCTAAACTATGAATAAAAATTTTAACAACATTTTTAATTATAAATTAAATGATATAAATAAACTAACTGACAGTTACAACTCTAGGTTTCAGTTGATAACTTTTAGACAACATTTTTGAATTATTTTTACATTCATTTCAATTCCGATTCCAAAGTCATCAGATATTCATTCCAAAGCCTTTTCTCTGAATTCCTTTTAATAGTAAAAGTACCTTTATTTATATTTAATTCAACTATAAAAATTGGGTTAAATTAATTGTTATTATAACTGATTTCGTTCATATCTTTAGTAGATTTTCATATCTTACTATGCCATAAAATAAAAAGATCGGTTTAATCAGTTTGAAAATATCAGGTCAGCCTTTGAAGCATTACCTTATTATTGTATTAGTTCTTTGTTTTATATAACACGACATTTTTCAGAAGTTTAATGCTTCACTGATTCACGGAGATTATTATTGTTCTCAAGTAAACTGAAACGAATTTTTAAAAGATTAACAGTGTCGTACTTCGTGATTAGAATTTTATTATGCTCTATATATTAACCCATATTTACCTCCGAGTAACTATTAAGATAATTTAATTTATGTTGTAGAAACCTGCAATATAATTAAGGAATTATAAGATCATTAGAAACTAAGCGACAGCTACTTGTGATTTGTACTCTCTGGTAGATGTAAACATTGTCATGTCGACATGCAGGAACTTTAATTAAACTACATCTCACTTTACCCTTTGTCAACGCGCATGTGCGTGGTGGATCATGGGTAATCTTTCAAAATTGTTCAGTTAATATTCCTGCTTTAGTTTTTGCTTTTCTTTGGCTCAATTGATTTTGAAACTCTCTTGCTAATCTTAGAACGATATTAATTTTCCTCTGATAGATCCTGTCTCTATCTCTGTCGGTAATAAGATTTATAATTTATTATTGAAGTTATGAGAGGGTTCATTTTCAAAGATATATGGATAAAATGTGGCGCCATTAGTAGGCAAATTAATTGGCAGAAGACTACGAGTCATGTCTTCATGTTTCTTCATTAAAACGAGGTGATTTGAGAAAGATAAGCACTATTTTTGAGGCAATCTCTGAAGGTTTTATTGATCCTTTTCATTTGAAGGGTTATCTTATTTTCATAGTTTCGATGCAAAGATCTGAAATAGAAATCAATAATTTATTATAAAGGAATATTTTTTCAAGAATGTGTATAGAATATAAGGCAAGGGGTTAACTTCTTATAACCGATTGAAGAATATCTTTAGCGAGTGTAACACGTGCACGCACCTTGCTCGCGCGCGTAGTGTACATTATTGTATAACAGTACTTTTATAATTGAAACTGAAGAGTAAACATATGGAATTTTAAATGTTTTGCTCTGAAGAAAGAATAGTAGATCACAAATTGAGAAGTTTTCATTTTTTT
>BMAW01079019.1:0-19633 GCA_019974015.1 Nephila pilipes | reverse complement strand
TCTTAAATACTAAATAATTTTAAGGAACAAGAAAACATTTTGCAATTATTTGTGGAGATTTAGAAAAAATTACGAATGAAAGAAATAGAAAAAACCCTTTTCTCATATATGATTATTATTAAATATCACAATTATATAACTTTTTCTCTCTTTTACCTGAAATTCTGTTGTTCAAACTCTAGTAAAATATCTCTTTGAATTTTAGAATTTTCTTTTTAAAAAAATAAATTTTGCAAAATGAACGATACTCATAAAAACTAAATAAGTATTTCAAAGCGTAAAGCTTGTTTTACAAGCTTTACGCTTTGAAATACTTATTAAAAGATGGAAAGTTGGATTTAATTGATTACCCATTCAATTAAAAGATGGAAAGGAGAATTTAGAAAAAATTATCGTGATATATGTAGCCAAATGTAGGATCCCGTCTAACGCTGTTTTGATTCCTGTCTAAAAATCGGCAACCCTTCCCCTCACCCCATTGTAAAATTAATACCTTAACAATGACTCATGGAGCATACTGAACATTCAAGTGGTGGTAAGAAATGGTCTCCTAAGTTGAATAAGCAGCCGTACGGAAAGGAAATTTTCTCTCAATTTCAGCCGATTCGTAAAGGTTAAATATAGATAAATTTTTACTTCGGAAAGATTCGTCTTCACGTACAGATGATGAAGAACCCAGCACAAGTGTTACAAAAAACCTGAAGAAGGTAGTGAAAAGAAAGTACGACGAAGACTACATTAAATATGGATTCTCGTGGTGTGGTGACGAAACGTTACCTAGACCACAGTGCATCATTTGCGGCGATCAGCTATCAAACGAGTCAATGGTACCCAGTAAATTAAAGCGGCATCTATATTCAGGCCATCCTAGTTGTGCCAACAAAGACAAACAATATTTTAAGAGGTGCTTAGAACAAAATAAAAAAACAGAAGAAATTTATAAAATCGGCCCTAACAGTTTCTGAAAAGGCATTAGAAGCTAGCTATCATGTTGCAAAATTAATTTTACGTCAGAAGAAGCCACATACTGTCGGCGAAACACTTATTAAACCAGCATGCAGGGAAGTTGTTAGACTTATGCTTGGGCCCAATGAAGTTAAGGAAGTGAATAAAGTTTCGTTGTCTGCTGATACTGTTAAAAGACGTATTCACGATATGCCAAGCGATATTTTAGGAACACTGATTAAAAAACTGTTATCGGCTGAAAAATTTGCTCTTCAGATCGCTTTGCGAGAGATTGCTTTTTCAAGCCGAACTACTCTGCATTAATCTTGCCGTAAAAGTGATTCAGGACTCTCTCCGTCAGGGCGGTACTCTTAATTTTCTTATTTGCACCGAGTCGCTCTCTTCGCTTCTTTCTCTGTGCAATATAAATTCTACAGAAAAACTTGTTGTGGTGGTTCAGTCTATTCTGTACAACCTTGAAGACTGTGATATCCACTTTTCTTATGTTCGGGGCCATAGTGGAAATCTCGGCAATGATAGAGCGGACCAGTTGGCTAAAGAGGCAACTTGCCAAGATATGAGCCTTTTGATGTCTGTGCCATCGTCCCACTGGAAGTATTTAGCTTGGGAAAGAACTGTTTCTGACTGGAACTCCATATTCTTGGCCTCACCTAAGGCTTTGTGGACTAAAAAGTTTTTTCCAACCATTTATCAACAGCTAAAATGTAAAAAATTTGTTACTGATTTTAAGTTATCCCAGATTCTAACAGAACATGGAAATTTTAAGAGCTATTTATCTAGGTTTAACTTAATTAGTAATGATATTTGTTCTTGTGGTCTGGACGCTGAAACCGCGGAACATGTCTTGTTGTATTGTAATTTATATTTTTGTAAAAGAGAAAATTTTAAAAAGGAGTTAAAACGCTTAGGTATTTCCTGGCCACTTATTTTGTCTTTGTTGGTCAATTGTTCTAAAGGCTTAATGTCTTGAGAAAATTTGTTTACTGTATAGATTTTTAAAATTTATAATTACCTTCCTTTCTTTTTATTTATATATTTCCTCACTTCCTTTATTTATATTTGTCTGTTTTGTGTTTTTTCCCCCTCTTAATTATGTTTTTTTTTATTTTAATTATTATTATTGTAAAATGTTGTTACCACTTACGTCTGTAAGCCTCATGTTATGCAATGTTGAGCATGAGGAGTTTTGCAAATAAATTTATATATATATAAAAAAAAAGATCGATGAAACAACTGATATTAAAAATAAAGCACAGCTGATAGCTATTGTTCATTTCGTTGACGAGGACTTTATTAAAGAACATTATTTATTTTGTAAGGAGGTTCCAGAGCGAACCACCGGTGAAGAAATTTTTCGAGTAACCGATGATTTCTTCAAAATATGTAATATTCAATGGAGCAACCGCATTGCTGTTTGCACCGATGGCGCTGCGGCAATGACGGGTCGTAAAAAAGGTTTTGTCTCTTGTGTAAAACAAAAAAAATCCGACGGTACAATTTACACACTGCTGCATACATCGCGAAGCATTGATGGTCAAGAATTTGCTGGAAGAACTTTTGAACACGATGAATGAATGCATTAAAATCATAAACTTAATTAAATTAAGAGCCATAAATTCGCGAATTTTTGGATTACTTTGTGCAGAAATGGGAGCCGAGTATGAATCCTTATTATTTTATACAGAAATTTGTTGGCTATCCAGAGGCAAAGTTTTGGCTAGATTATTTGAGCTTCGTCACGAGATGTGTGAATTTCTTTTAACACAGAATATGCTCGAAATATGCTAGCACCTCGATGATGATTACTGGATACCCAAACTTGCATAAATGGCTGATATATTCGAACATTTGAATGACCTTAATAAAAAAATGCAAGGTCGAAATGAGAATAATTTGACATGCTCCGACAAATTACAAGGATTTATTAAAAAACTCGAACTTTGGCAGAAAGAGTTGCAAAAAGGATGTTTGGAAATGTATTAAAGGACCAATCATATTACAATTGAAAACAACCAATTAATTGTGGATCTGGCCCAACAACACTTAAGTATGCTTCAGCAGAAATTCGATCAATATTTTTATTCCATTAATACGAAACAATACGATTGGATTCGAAATCCTTTTTGCAACCAATGCAATAAATTCTACGGAAGCACTGCCTCTACAAATTCGAGAGGAATTTACAGATTTAAATAATGACATGACTTTAAAATTATACTTCTCCGAAGTTCCATTAGATGTTTTCTGGAATTACGTTAAAAAAGAAAATCCTCACATTTCCTACAAAGCAATCTTAAAATTACTTCCATTTTCGACGACATATTTATGTGAGCAAAGTTTTTCAACTCTTGTATTAATTAAAAATGATAAGCGATCATGCTTAAAAGATCTTGACCAAGAACTTCGGGTTGCGTTGTCAAATATTGAGCCGAATGTAAAACTTTTGTGTTCATTGAAACAAGCGTAGGTATCACATTAATAATTATTATGATTGCGTAGAAATAAATATGTTATGGTTTTATGTATGTATACTTTTCAAATAAAAAACAAACATTTATTGTAAAATTTGTGTATCAATTAATATCTATATACTTTAGCTTTTGGTGTGCCGCGGAATTCTAGAAAGAATTTTGGTGCGTCGTAGGTGAGAGAAGGTTGCGGAGCACTGATTTACATCACCGTGAAAATATTTTTGTGACTGGTTTAATACAAAGAAATGTTGAAACGCTTGACCATTAGAGAGGCAATAAGGTGTGGAAACATCTACGTTTCTTCATTCAGATCAATACTTGCGAAGGTTCAGATTTGTTTAATATTTGAAACATCAAAATATTTTTTATAGAAAATATAATATTGTAGAATTAGAATGTCAATCGTCCTAATAGAACAAAAAAAAATGGTATGGAAGTTAGTTTAAATTCAAGCAAAAATTATCGCTGATGAATAAATGAAAGAATACGGCTCGTAAGAGAAAGTAATACTTGTATGTAAGACGGTGAACAATGAACAACTGTCCTGTAACCTTACATACATTAGTGCAAGCAAGATTCGAGCATCCAGATAAAGGCAACAGAGAACTC
Organism: Nephila pilipes; assembly: GCA_019974015.1. Lineage (NCBI taxonomy): Eukaryota > Metazoa > Arthropoda > Arachnida > Araneae > Nephilidae > Nephila > Nephila pilipes. The sequence goes on along the minus strand of BMAW01079019.1, from coordinate 15,587 downwards.
TGTTAGTTACGTTGCAATAACGATAAATTTACTTCTTTAATATGTCTTCCATTTATATTGCATGAACTCAGCAAGTCCAAGCCATCGAAGGAGATAAGACAATTCAGACAGGTCCAGGGAGATAATCATGTTTATAGTTGGAGAGTAATTGGATCACCAACACAAACGGTTTTCTTTTTCCTGATGTGTTATTCTGATGGCTGGTCAGGTAGAAACACCAACACCACGGATGGACACGTAATTAGAATTTCTATAGGCTCGTAGACCCAGTTTGTTTTAACGAGCCGTCTCATGGTAAGGTGAAAAGGTTGTATGCGGTTCAAAAAAAGGCCACCATACCATTATTGATAATCAAGTCCTGGAGGTGTGAATGCAATGGTTGACGTATATTGTGTGGGCAAGAATTTACTTACCTTGTTAGCCCATACTTGAAATCACAAAGACTCTATGTCAAAATGTATCACATCTTTCAATAAAATTTGAATTTTTTCTGAAATAATTATGCAGTTTATTATACGAAGTCTGAAACAGTCACGAAAATTAAACGAAAACATGAATTTAATGAACTCTAGATAAACCTAAAATTCTGTTCGTTTCATGGTCTCTGTTAAAATTCGAATCTAGAAGACCACGGTAATTGAACGAATTTGGAACATACCCTCCCACATGTAATGAAAAGACGTGTCAAACAAACAAACAAAAAGGCCAGCCCTCCTTCCTCTGAATTATTTACAGGATGTTGAAGTCCAAACGCCTAGGATTCTTTTCTTCTTACAAAGAGGGTATCTCTTTGCTGCATTGTACCTTTTGTAATACCAATTATCAATGATTTATATATCAGTTTACTTAGAACCTTTGATAATGTCTACCGCTAGAGACAATGGATTCCTATTCTCGCGCCTCCTTTGCTAGTAGCTTATCATCTATTTTTATCTCATACTAACATTTTATATCCATGATTGTTAGCACGCCTCATGTCCATCAAAGACGACAAGTCCTTAATCTTCTGTCTCTATATGGTTCTGTCTTAGATACCTTAAGAGGCTGCGTTTCGATTTCTTTTACAATACTTTTGGTTTTCAGATATCCATTTTTACACTTACGCTTTTCTATTCCTGTTTTAAATTTATTTTCTTAGGGGAATAATTCTGATTTTTGCCACACTGGAACTCGAGAACATATTTATGACTTTTATTTTTCACTGAAACAAAGCGAACCGTCATATATCAGTCTGAATTGAAAATTTAATCTAATTGCAAACATTTCTCAAAAATTAATGCCCATGTTCAATTGAAAATGAAAAAACTTTTCAACTAAAATTACTTTTGTAATGCTATAAAATGATTTATGTATCGTTATTGGGCTCACACAATAGATGTAGAATCTACTAATAAGTTTAAAATGTATGACACAAGAAACAAGAGTCCTAAATTAAATATTTTACTTTTATCCGGAAATTCTGATGTCCTTTGTAGTTCTAGAGTAATATAATATTATTTTGCACGGCTTATAACCATGAAGATATGAAAAGATGTCAAGAGAAAATTAACTTATTAGAAAGGATAACCAATAAAAATAAGAAATATTCTGATTCACTATCAGAAGAAAATACAGAAAATTTGTCTTTTGAAGATGTATCATCATCCAAAAAAATGAAAGAAACGGAATATGATGTTTCTACGGACACAAGTGGTAATAAAAGGAGCATAATAAGTATTCCTAGAAGAAGAGTAAAAATCATGATTTGTTTCAATATATTCAAGAAATTGTTTAAAAAAAACTTAGTAATTTGTCCAATAAGTATTTTTTTTCTAAGCCAGTTATTTTTACTGTTTTGGAAAGAAATAAGTGTACACACACTCACACACACACACAAAAAGGCATGGTATATCTAGCATTAAATATTGAGTTTATAATAGAAGTCTTAAAAGTTTTGAAACCTTCAACTTATTCAAAACTTTAAAATAATGGCTTGCAAATTGGTTTTATTTTAAGACTCGTTTTATTAATATATTATATAAATTCATTCATTACTTAATGTTATTCTATCTAAAACTCTTTTAAGAAGGAAGTTGCCTTACATATTTAACACTTATGTACATATGTAACAAAAAAATTTAAATTTTTTATAAAATTTGTGACGAAGTTAAGACTATGTCTGTTTTTTATTCTGCTTATAGTTCTGCTTATAATTCTTGGGAAGATTTGAAAACCGGATCATTTTTTGTAAATTATCATTTTATACATATAAAAATAAATTGCTCACAAATGAGCAATTATAGTTTAATGGGCACCTTAAATATTTAATTAAACACATGGGTAAATTTTGATTTAAGTGTAAATCATGAGATGCTCATTACATACTAAGGTTTAGTATTACTCATTACATATTAAGGTTTAGTAAGGTTAGTACATACTTTTAGTATTTTTCATAAAGACATTTACTTTTTATAGTTTTTGGATTATGTCAAATTTTCATGATTTCATTAGAGATTAATTATTTTATTCAAAATCGTTTTCATTTGTAATTTAATTACAACACCGTAACTAACCTCTAAAGTTCATCAGTAACAAATCTTTTTCAGTCTACATACTCTTAGCTCATTTCTCTTTCGCGTATACTCGACTAAGAATCATCCTCCCCCTCCTAATATAATTTACCATTTACTCATCCAAAAACTTCTTCAAAAAGAAGTATATTGAATTAAATTAAGCGATCCATTTTTTTATTTTGTAGTTCTTTTCTGGGTTGGAAAAAAAAAGAATTTATAGGATATTTGGGAAAGTTATTGAATTAAAAAGTTTTGAAAAATTATACTTAAATAAGGATAAAAAAAAATCTCAAATCAGGTTCAATTTGTTTCAATAATTATTTTTTACAAGTATACAATGAAAACATCCCTACAACAAGCTCAGTTCTAGTAAACGGAAACAAACATATTTTGACTCTCTATGGAAAGTTCACTACATTAGTCACCACGACGATGGCCCAAATTGACCACAACTTTAATCCCCAAACTGCGGTATAGGTAGCAGAAAGCAAGCCTATGATTCCAGTGGTTGGAAACCCTCTTAATCTATAATTTTATTGATAGGGTGATCCATATTATAACTGGCAATATTAATAAAATTTACCAACTATTTAATTGTTTGAAATTTATTTTGTTCTTTTGTTGTTGGTTAATTGCATTACAATTTTCTTTTGTATGAATCGTATTAGAATGTTAATTGATTTAGTTGATTATCTAAGCTTGTGTCTACAAAAAGAAAAATAAGTAATAAAATTTTATTTCTTAAATTTATCACAAAAATACCTAAATTATTTAACATGTGCAAGTAATTATTTCCATACGCGAGTGCATTAAACAACGAATCCTTACTAACATATTACTACTGAAAATGCACTCTATTTTAAAGTCATAAAAATTGACAATCCTTGATTTAAAAATATTTATTTATTAATTAGAAGTTGGGAACATTTTTAATAAATCTATTCATATAAGAACAAAACTTTTACTTCTTCACACGCATGACTATTGTTTATATCCTCATGGGGTAATAGTAACATATATGTAAGAACTAAAAGAAAATAATCGTTATGTTTACAAATATTCCCTCTCAAAGTAACGAAGAGGGAATATGTCAGATTAAACTAAAAAAAGAATCAGCAGTAACGACTAATTGAACTAAGTTCCGCTTTACTGTAGTTTTCCTATGCAAACGCTGGATTTAAGGACGAAATTAGAAGTCTACGGCTTCCTTTATATTTAATAACAGGTGACACTCACATGTTCTTTCTTCTAATTATATATTACTTCTTTTTATTTCGCTTAATTATTTCAGCAGAAATTAGATTTTTCTAGCATATTGAGAGCATTAAATACGCTTGATGAAATTAAAGAATGACTTACTCTGATTTTTTTAATATGACTCTAAAACAAAACTTTTGGTATATTGTTTTGGAAATAAATCAAGGAGAATGAATAACTACTCAACATTAGTGTTTTTCTCCAGTTTTAGAAGAATACATTATATTGAAAATGCATATAAATAATGAGAGAAGTAGATTTTAGTTTTCATGTATTTTACTGTGAGTACACTTATACGAGATTATTATACATACTCGCATATTATAGCTCTAAAATAAATTTACCTAATCAATATTATCACAACAAAGTATTATTTTTTTGTATTTATTTAAATTTATTTTGTAGAAAAATATTTTCTATAAATTCAAGAGATAAATTCTTGTATTTATATAAATTTATATGAATCTGCTCTAAGGAAATTCGTGTTTTTCTTAGAACCTAAGAATATTTATGAGTAAAATTCATTCGACGGCAATATGTAATGGATTTTAAAATAAATTTTTCAAAAATATATGGGTTAACTCCATCACATACCTCGAGCAGTGTAGGGAACGGAAAAATTATGTTAACTAGTCTAGTACATATTTGTGTGTGAGTTCATCTTCCTTATATATTATGTTTATTTAGTATTTCATTTAATATTTATTTTATTACAGAGCATATGTATGCATTAAAAAAAAATTTAACATTAATTTTATTTTTGCAATATTTAAATTTAAGTAAAATATCATTTGCTCATGCACGATTCTTTTATATGTATATATTAATATATATGCATGTGTGTGCGTGTGTGTACATATATATAATTTGTATATTTAATATTTTCGTTTTGTTAATGTTTTGTAAATAATTTTTTAACAAATACCATGTTATTATATGCTAAACGTTTTAGTTCATTTTTAATCATTTATCTAGAATTTTGAATATCTATATTTTGAACTTCACATTTTTACGAAAGTAAATTTTTTACTTAGAAAACTACTATTCATCTAAGGTTCTAATAAGAATTTGTTTTTTTTTAAAATTAATTAAGGAGATAAAGAAGTTTGAGTGAATAATTTTGTTTGAGGTAATTAATGAATCAATCAAATGTATTCCGTGGTTATAGCTTTGCTGTAATAATACACTGCTTTATATTAGAATTGAAGTTTAATTGCCTCATTTTTGTTTGCGTAAATAGTAGAAGTTCTTAAACCCTATTTAGTTATGTTTACGAAAAAGTTTAATTTTTAGTGATACATTTATTGCTTTGTTTAAATGATGTGCTTCTTTTTTATATTCCACTTCTTTTCTTTAGTTGATTTTTTGACTTGTAAGAACTTGCTTGGATTTCTGGTTCATGTTTTTTTGGTTTTATAACATTCTTTACATTGTAATTTAAATGATTTGTGCTAGACTGGAACCGTAATGCTAGTATAAAATTTAATGCATTTTTTTATTTCCTAATCTCAGACAGTTTAAAATTACTTTAGCTTCATTTTTTAAGTTTAATTTCCTACTTATTTTTTTGAGAGTTTCCTAATGGCTTTATTAGAATTCGAGGTTTTGAATTTTGTTGTAAGTAATTTAGCACATTTTTACCCTTTAATTTAATTGCTATCAAGTTTACTATGCTTTCTTGAATATCATGTAACGTAATATTACATTTTTTTGCCATTTAATGATTTCATTTTACTTTTTAACTTTATATGATTAACTTAGCGATATTTATAGACATCGAAAATTAGTTTTCATTTTTTTTCATACTTTTGATTTTATTTTAGTATATGCTTTCGTATTTTGTAATATTTGCAATTAAATAATTTTAGTTTTTTTAGTTTTAATTAAAATATTTATAATTTACCATGAATTTAGATACATATGAAACTTAGGTCGGGTTAACATTATTAATTGTATAACTGATGATATATACATAATATAAATACGTAGAAATATATATATATATATATATATATATATATATGTGTGTGTGTGTGTGTGTATACGTGAGAGAAAGAGAGTGAGTTTGTGTGTATTAATTAAATTGAATAAATATTTTAAATGAAAGAAAAAAAAAGGTATGAATTCATGTGGAAAGAGATTTAAAAAATTATTTAAAAATCAGATATAATATATGCATAAATTGAAAAAAATTTGTAAAACTAAGTCTTTATTTCGAAAATATAGAAATGGAAAATAAGACATTTAAATTTGGAATTGATGTCTCAGTTTTATGCTAGGTTATTCCATAATTATTGGCCAAACTAACCCCATCAATGAAATATATAAATACTAAATATTTGTAAAACGAAAAGTAAAAATTAAAACCAATATGAAAAATTAATCCAAAAAAATTAAATTAAAAACTGAAACACAGAAGATAAGAAAATATATAAAGAAAAAAACTATAAATGACTCAAAAGAAAAGATCAATATTTTACATTTTCACAGACACTGATATGTATATGGCGACTGTGTTTTTGGGAAAGTTATGGAGTTATCTTAATCGAACAACTTCCAACAGGAAAAAAAAACATTACAGGAGTATACACTACGCATCATTACTTGACAAACTGAAGGCAGGAATTGTAGAAAAACGGCCATATTTGCAGGAAAAAATAATTCATCAAGATAATGTGGCGTCTCATATCTTAGTGGTTACCATATTAAAAATCCTCGAATTTTGGTTTGTATTCCTTGACCACCCTCCTCACATACCTGATCTAGCCCCAAACGACTTCTTATTGTTCCCTAATCTAAAAATTGCACTCGGAGGACAGAGAGTTTCATCAAATGAAGAGGACCTCACCTACGTAAGCAATTATTTTGCAGGAAAGAGGCCGAGTACTGTTTGTATCGATTAAAGAGATGGGTGCATCGCTTGGTGAATTATATAGAGGTACAAGGAGACTATGTAGAAAAATAAAAATAAATTTAAAAAAATAATGTCCTGTACCTTTGTAAGGTCAGAAACCTTTAACTCAAACACTCGCATATGTATTAGAATAAAAGTTTTATGCAAAATTATTTATTAGAAAACAATACAAATCTTCCTGTAAAAAGAAAAAAATGTGTTATGTTCAAAAGTTTGATGTAGATCTATTATTTAAAATTTTTTAGCCTAATATTACTTGAAAGCGTTGATAAATTTCATAGTTTTTTCTTTACTTTATCAAGCAATATTTCTGATTTTTTCATGTATAGTGTTTCATCTCATTTACAGTTTGAGATCTATACACTACATTTCAGAATTTCCAAACGCACCCTCGTTATCCATGTTAAGCGTTCAAGTGTTCAAGGGACGTGATCATTGCTCGAGTGGAGCTCCTCGGTTCTTCCTCCGGAGACCTATTCTTCATGAAGGACACACTTCCCATGAGAATCTGCTTCACTGAATTGCCCTTCTATTTTTTCCCTTTATTTATTTTCTTGGTTTTTTTCCCCCTTCCAAACCTCTGCAGTCCCTTGAGATTCGAACATAGTGGTGACAAAAGTAAATATTAGTTGAAAAAATCTCTCGTTTATTCCCGAAGATAATAGGAAAAAAATAGAATAAACAATGGAATATAGACTGATTAAATAATTGAATATATCATGAATTAAACATGACATACTGTTAATTAAAAATAAAATACTAAATTGTGTGAAAAAGTTTTGTTCGAGTAGTCTATAAATATGATTCTTACGAACCAAGTACTAGGATAATACACACCATTAAATAGTTCTAATAAATGTGTACATAAAGGATTAAAAATTTAAGAATTAGTACATTGAAAGTAGTAAAAAACTTTATCGAATTATATTAAATACACATTAATTTCAATTTTTTGGAAATATATTCATAGGTATTTTACTACCTTGCTTTAAGTCTTAACGTATAGTCAGCGTATTATGTCTTGATTATTTTTCATGAAAACTTCATTTTTAGATTAAAAAAAAAAAGAATAATTTTTTTAAAATTGGAATTAAATGATTATTAATTTCAAATAAGTTTCCCTGTTTTATCCACAAAGTGAAAATATTAATATTTATTTTAAGAACCTTTCAAATTTAGATTAATCAAACCCACTAGTGTAAAAAAGTTATCTATCACTATTCCAAAAAATATATAATTTTTATGAAGGATCTGGTAGCAAGTATATTTTTAACAATTGGTTATTAAGATATTAGAGAGTAATAAACAAAAATATAAAGAAATATTTCCTAATACTAATTGAATCGCTATCATATAAATGCAAATTTATGTGTCTTTACAACTAAACTAAAACAAATTAACTATACATTATAATTTTTTAAAAAATTCTTAATTTTTTACAAACATTATTCCAAATTAATCTCAATTTTGCATTAACCATTAATTTTTTAAGGTAAACAAATTTTAAATAAATCTGGGAATTATTTTGATGCATTTTCCCATTGATATACGAAATAGCTTTGAAATTGGAGAACTTAAATTAAAAGCGACGAATGAATTATCAAGCATTAAATGAGAATTAACCCTAATAGCTCAGTAAAAATATTATTAGTGCTGGATGAAATTTACCAAATGAAGACGAAATGGATGGTGATCTGTGCACCATTCTCCCCCCATCAAGGATTGAGGATACCACAGGTAAACAAACACAAATCTCATAGAAACGACCCAAGAATGTCCTGTTATGAATATAAAACTGCACTATTTTATATTTGCTCTAGTCGTATTAGGTACGTTTGGTGGTAAAGTCGCCGTTTGGATCCAGAAAAGAAAAAAAAAATTCCCTAAGGAGAGTTAGAAAAGAGATAAAAAGAAAAAAAAAATAACATAGCTTTTCTTACTGGGAACGAATCATCTGTCTGCATGTCACTGCATCTCCCAAGTTTATATTTAAAAAAATTGAATTCCTTTCCATAGATATATTCATTGTGTAACATACTAATTATATAGGAAATTATAGGCCGTGCGAAAATGAATTAAACCTTAGAAGTGAAGAAAAAATAATAATTAAACTATATATATTTACATGTAGCATACAACCAAATTTTATTATATTACAAATTTAAACTCTTTGTAGTTTTCAACATGAGCAGTACAATTATTTGAATGATTTTAAGACTCTAAACAATTGTATCTATCAAAACAATTATTAACTTGTAGGAAACTGATCAGATAATTTTAATTTGTACAAAATTCTCCAATCGTTTGCAATCGTTTAGACTAAAAGTAAAAAGTATCCTCGAAAAAAAAACAAATAAATAGAATAAAATACCAACCGGACAACGGTATGAATACTTCGAACGTATATGTGAACAATAAAAACTAAACAAGCCAAAATATTTCTCCAACACATTTTCAATATTTATCAAAATGCTATATGAAGAAATTTAAAAGTTCTCCAACTCTTAATGCATAGTTAAATAATCAATAGACAACAATTTTTATGAATTAACACTGTTGATAATAAGAGTTTTGGAATTCAGAATAAGAGAATATTCAAATTTTAAAATATATACTGTATTTCCTAAAAAAAAGTGCATGGTGAATATCGTAAAAATCAGATTTTTAACAAATGTTAGTAGAAAATTTATCTTTATAAATTTAATATGTTTTACGAATAAGCTGAACAGTGTAGAATTCAAATTAATGTACACAAACACAACAAGAGAACTGTGTGTACCTGTTTATTTACGAGGAAGTCAGCCAAATGTGACCATCCAGAACTTTACGATTGAATGTAGTGAGCTTAACCGAAACATTGTCACATAGTTGGTGTTTAAGAACCGAAAATTCTCTATCAAATTTCTAACTATGAATTAGTTAAGTACGTTAGCTTGTTTCAATTAAAGTTACTTTGAAGTTATACGAAGGCAATTCCAGGACTTTTAGGTCCACTTCTATTTAACACGCAGTAAAGACTTATTCTGCTGGGCCAGGTCTTAATGAATTGTGTTTGTGGGTGACTTCAATATATGCGATTCAAACTCATGACGGTTACAACTAAGCTACTGAAACAATAATATTGTTAAAAAAGATTTAATATCTTAGGAGTGAACATTTTACTTATTCACACACATATGTGTAATAATTATTTTAATATGTAAATATCTGCAGTAATTATTACCAAAATTTAATTGTGGGTGACTACAGTATATGCGATTCAAACTCATGACATTTACAAGCAAGCTGCTGAGACGATAATACTGTTAAAAAGATTAATAGCTTAGGAGTGAACATTTTACTTATTCACCCACATATGTGTAATAATTATTTTAATATATAAATAACAGTAGTAATTATTACCGAAATTTAATTTCTTATAAAAATATTTCAGTTGTTATAAATATTATATTAAAATTAGGCAAATATAAGTAGTGGCACTTAAAAAGGTTTAAGTGCTTTAGAAATCACATTAATTAATAATAAGAATAGTTTTATACAGTCAGAAGTTTACTTTTTAACGTAATAGTAAAGATTAAAAATAATGCACAAATTGCTAAATATTAGCTAAATTTTAACCAAAAAATAATCACGTTTAAATTTGTTGTTAAATATTTTTCTCTATCTTCAAACATTTTTTTGTGAACTGTTCTTTTGACAGTATATTTAGCGGCTTAAAATGTTTGACTTAGAAATTATGTTTCACACTTTCCAGATGTTTTTTAGAAGGCCATGCATCCAGGTGTTCAGGGAATATGATCATCAGTCAATTGGAACTCATCTTATATCTCTCAAGGGAACCATTCTTCATGACCGAGACGCAACCCAAAGGAATTGGTTTCCACACAGGTGGTATTTAACTTTATTCTTTCTTCAATTCGTTAAATTATATTTTTTTCTTACAAACCCTGAATGGTCTCTTGAGACTAGAAAGTATCGTGGTGACAAAAACAAGTAAGATGATAAAAAGTACTGCTTGTTTGCTGTATTCTTTAAAAAGATTTTAAGAAAAGAGAAAAAAATTAATAATTCATGAAATCTTAAGACTAGTGAAATAATATTACTGTAAATAGCTATCAAATGACAAAAAAATAATCAGTGCTTGAAAAAATAAATGTATCCTTAAAAATATATTTCGTCGCTTTATCGGTAAAAATGTAATTTAGCTAAGAATCTAAAATATAAACTAAATTTTGTATAATACGTAAATGTATGTAAGATATATCTAGAAAAATATTTTAGAAAGTATTTGACATATTTTTCAAATGAATTTTAAAGACATTTAAAAAACATTTCTAAAATAATAAATCTGCGACATTTTAATATACATTTTAGAAAAGCCTAAGCGTCAAGTACTTTTTTTATTAATATCGACTTGCGTTTATCAAATTATCAATCATGTATATAATAGTTTTTCCATAATTACGGGAGTCTTATTTTAATTTACGATATCCCAACCAGAATACCTGATAAATAAGACTATTGATAGCAAGTTTGTTTTCAAAATATATGATTTTTAATTTCATTATTGCATATTTTTTCTTAGCCACATGTGTAGATTAAATGAAAAAGAAATCAATGTTTTGAGAAACCAAAGTTTTACATCAAATACTTGTAAATAAATATGAAAAAATAAATTAAATGCTGTTAAAAATTCTTAAATTAAATGAATTGAACAAATGAAGAAAGTCTTTTAAGTGAAACTTTTTAATTTTTCACAGAAGCTTTTATTTTTCATGAAACCAAAGTATGATAATATATCCCTTGTTTTATCATCTACATAATAATTTTTCCACATATAATTTTAACATTTTATTTAAATGTAGCCTCTTAGATAACATTTTACTATTAAAATTATATCCAAAGCAGTGCCATAGAGTCAAATACTCGCTTTCTTCAAAACATATTTTTACTAAAACACAAACAATTAAAATAATTTATATTCATGTAGTTGAAAACAATATGTTTGATGTTTTAGAATAGTAAAATGGATGTATCATTTGGATGATTATGACTATTTAAATGTCGTTCATCATTTAATTCTAACTTATCCTTTTAAGATGTAGAGAACTATATTTAGTTCATATTTTTAGATGTTTAATTAGAGTTAGACTTTTTCAGATTTTCAGAGAAGGGAAGAAAAATTTCTTTAGCTACTATTTGGTTTTGATAGTCTGATTATTATTATTTTTAAATGTATTCATTATAATAAAATCACATTAGTGGAAAAAATAATCATTTTTCATAAGCTGATGCCTTTTCAATCAAGCAATTGTACCAAAAAAATAAATTGATTTTAAAATTTGAATTTTCTTGATGCAGGGCATTACGTACAGTTCTGAACATTTAGAAACTTATTTCTGCTGATTAATCTTTTACAGGAAACAAACAAATGTTTAAAAACTTTTAAACGGCTCCTAGTGGCAAAGAAGACGGAAAATGGACAAATTGTACATGTAACTTTTAATTAACCCTTGAGACATAAGAAGTGTTTTCTTAAGTTAATTGTTTTTTTAATATTTAGTTTCAATACTTCCTCTCACGAACAATTGTAGAATAAGGAAGCTAAAATAAGGGAAAAGTAATGAAGCTGAAATATAACATTAATTATAGTTTTAATTCAGCTAATTACGTTTCTAAGAAAATGCATACATAAATTTTGTACGTATCATCCATTGATATCTGTTCACTAATGCGTGTTTGAATTAAGCGCTGCATAATAAGTCATGCTATATTTGAAAAGTATATTTATTTCTTATTTTTATTGTTGATGAAATAGAATGAATTTTTTCTGCGAAAAAAATTATCAATAGTTTCTTAGAACTTTTATTCTTTATTTAATTTTATTCAAGTAGAAACTTTATATTGAAAATTTTAAAAGTATTTTCCTTTTTAGTACACGCAAATTGTTATTTTAAAATTCTGAGATTTGTAAATATGTACAACATGTTATGAAACGGTATTCCTGAGAACAATTATTCAGTCTGAGAAAATTATTGTTTGTCAATATCATTTGAAGCTAAAAAATTTCATTAATTTAAAATTTCTATGAGTGAGTATGTGTAAAAGTAATAGGAACATCCTAATTTATTCTTATAAATTCTCTATTTTACAGAGTTGTCTATTATAAATTCATTCATCAAAAACACATTCAGAATTTCATTTCGCCCTTTTACTGCTCAATATTTGTTTTAAAATAAAGTACTTAAATTTATTCTTGTTCATAATAGTTAATATTGAGATCTTACAATGTAATAATAAAAAAAGATGAAAAAACAATTAAAATGATAATATACGATTATTCAAATAATATATTTATTCGAATGTATTTAAGAAGTTTTTTTAGCTACATTAAGATCTTTCAAGAATATCCTATCTTATACAATACCTTTTCAAATCTTCAAAAACCATTTTCACTTCTCTTTAGGTTATTACTTTTTCTTTGCCATTTTAATACGACATTTCTGTATAAAAATGAGAAATGACCATTTTTCAAACTATTTCTCGCTAATGAGTTACTTACAAATAATTCAGTTTGTAATGTCTTCCCCTCATTATTAGATTCTACAGAAACCATACAACTTAATTAAATAGTTAATAAAGACACAATTGCAAATTAAAAGACTTTACAAAAATACAAACACTGTATAAGCTTTCTTCGCAGATTATGCAAGATTTGTCTCTTTTAAGTAACTTTCCATATGCCTGAATACTAGTTTAAAAATACACAATAAATTTCGCAACTCACCCGTTTCCAATGGACCACTCTTCGCGTACAGAAGAATCAACCCATTTCTCAATTTACTCGAACCCCAAATCACTTTTAACTGATTTTAATAATAAAATATCAACTACAGAAATTCTTTCCAAATTCTAACATACTGATATCTACCAACTATACAACACCAATTATTTCCATTCATTTTCAATTATATTTCACTTATAGATTACTATTGATACATTATAATCCCTACCTCCCTCTAATTTGCTTAAGTCATATTTCATTTGATTGTTAAGAAGATGGAAGTTTAAACATAAAAATATAAAGTTACCCCAGATGTTAGTTAAAAGAAAGTTTGCAAATAGCTGGAAGTTACACATTTGACATGGTAATTTGAACTGATCGATAATTTTGAATCGAATGACATTCTTTATTAAGCAACTTTCTTCTAAACCTTCCACAGCTAAATTTCTCCATAAACTTTTTAGTATTGAAATATCTTCTATTAATTGTCTTCTCTGGTAAATGAGAAGTAAAATCAATACCAGAACTAAAAAAAAAATTTTAAATTAATAAGTGATTTACAAGCTACTATGATAAAGATATATTATGAAAAGAGAGTATCTACTTGAGGCAATAAAAAACAATCAATACATTTGGAAGAGAAAGAGGATGTGATATTATCTTAATTAACATGATAATAAATAATTTATACATTCAGATTAGGCTTAATGCAAGTTAAATCCACGTTAAGTACAATACAAAGATGTACAATTACATACCCAATCATAAATTTTAACGCTAAACTAACCTGTGGTTTTCTAATTATTACTTCTAAAAATTTTATACATAAACTAGAATACATAATTTACTAAAACTCTTAACATATTTGAATAAACAACTAAAATAATGCAGTTCCTCTGAAATACATAGTATCAGATCAGATAAAATTCATGCAACATAAAGACGTAAAATTAAGAGAAACCACTCGTTATAACATTATTAGAATATATAACTACTGATAGGCATAATTAATAGGTAACTTAACGCTTAACTTATTTCAACATCATATGATAGTAGTAAACATTGACTGAAACATAGAAATGTAAGCACGCTTAACACAGGCGAATCATTTGTATAAATACTTACAAGATAACAATTTTACTTATGTATGGTTAGTTTATTAAGAACGCTAACATATATATGATTTAGGTGTTGAGTTAAATCAGAAAAGTCTTTTTTTAACTTTTAGGGTGAAAATTGCAGTATAAAATATAAATGCTCCCTTTCTATAGCCGTGAAGAAGCACCACTCATTAAAATAGAAAATAGAAGATAAGTTGAAATACATGCGTCCATTTCTTATAAGTTGTAATAAATGTAATTATGTTGTTTGTTATGATTGGGTTTCCTTTTTAGAAAGAAGTTTCTAAAATTTTGTGACGATTATGAAATTATATTATTTATTACCTAAAATAATCAAATTTTGGACTAATTTCTTAAACGGAAGTGGGTCAGTTCCTCAATCTATTCAACATTAACAGATAGATTCAAGACAAAGGAAAACTTTCTATTTCTATCTTAGTTTTTCAGAAATAGGTGTTGTTTGCATGCAAAAATAATGTCTATTTTGATACTTAAATTTACAAATGCAGGAAGATGTTTTTGAATATTCGATTAAATTATGTTTGACATTAGGGAATGCAAAAGAATTATGTAAAATACTTCTATTATTTGGAAAACATGATAATATAATTTAACTAATAAACGGATATATATATATATATATTGTAAATTTAGACCGTTATATCTATCACAGAGAATAAATTAATTTCAAAAGACTATTAATTTTTTGTTTTATTCAGCTGACTCATTGAAAATGAGTGTCTCGAAGAAACGGAAATATTAATTATGATGCTATCGTATAGAAATATTTCTAAATTAGCTTATAACTTTAAGCGAGTGATTTTCACAGAAATGCATTCAGGAATAATATGTGTAGAAATTAAGCGCTATTTTTTAGTAAAACTTCATATTTTTTTTATTTCCAATTTAGTTTTAACATATTCGACGAATATTCAAAAATTCATTTCGAAATAATTTGA
>BMAW01079018.1:0-14897 GCA_019974015.1 Nephila pilipes | reverse complement strand
GGAAATTAACAATTTTTGTATTGCAAATATTTGAATATATATATATATCAAAGAGAGAGGGAAAATGAAACATTGCTACATATCGGATTCATCAATGGAAGCGAAGATTCTCAATGTCGTAGTGTCAACAACGTATTTTATTGTTACAAAATAATTGTCAATGTAATGATTTTAATCTATTTTAATCTGATTAATTAATTTTTCGATGGTTCGTTTTCTCTTTCATTCATTAATGTTAGAGTATTTTTCTTGATCTGTATATATTTTTTTAGTTACTTTCTTGCAAGTACTTGTATTTTCTTTGTTTTGAATTTTGTGGAATTTCTGTACCTTATATAACATTTTTCTGTATGGAATGCTTTAAATTTATTTTTTCTTGATTTTTGCAATACGAATTTTACCTTTTTTTTTTTTTTTATCTATAGCAATTTAAGTATAATTTTAAAAAAAATCTTGTTTCTATAATATCTTTATATATATATATTCTAAATTATTCATAATTTAGTATACCAAAACGAGATAACAGATCTAGGAATAGATTGTATGATAATGAATTCCATTTCCGATGTTTCACACCTTTTAAATTCTAATAATTTTGAAAAAAATAAAGCTTTGCATAAAGGGTTACAAAGGATGAAACACGTTGGTATTAAAAGAGACACAATTCTTGTACCTTGTGATTTTCCCATTCTTATTTATCTTCTGGAAACAAAATAAGAAAAAATGGGAACAGTGAAATAGTGCACTATGGAAACTAATTTGTCTATTTAAAGAAGAAAAATGGGAGCGGACATATGACAATTAAGAACAGCTTTTTCTTTTTCAATTTATCAAATCGGCTTCAATTCGTTGCTGCGAAAGCGCGAGAAAGGGACAAATTTAAAAGAAATTAATCCTAATTTACGTCATAGATATTTGTATATAACCTTCCATTAGAAGGATTTTATAATCTGAATATTAGAAAAGCTATGACTTTCGATAGTCGTGGTTCATTCAATTTTTTTAAGCTTAAATTTTCGAATGAATCTTGGAAAATGAAATGTGAATATAACTCTTTTGCATTTAAAGGTATGAAGAAAGAACAAAAACCTGTGTGTGCTAATTTAAATAAAATTCCCATTTGTAGTTGCGTATATCAAAAATGACTTTTATCCATTACAACTTATACAATTAAGGTAAATAAGAATACCACATATATATGCGACATTTATTATTATGATGAGCAAACGTTTTAAATGTACGCCGAGTAATAATAATAAAAAAAGAATTAATCTTTATTCGAAATAAATAAAAATTAAAATTTTTCACTTACCCTAATTTTTACAATTCTCTGGAACCGTAAGAAATTATTTGAAACTGAGAAAGAAGTATGAAGTATTTTTTTCATATTTTAATATCTTATTTTTCTTTGTTACCTATTCACCAATAATAGTAACTACTCAAGTTGCATTGAAGGAGATTTGATTTGTCATTTAAAAATAAAATTATTAATGTTATTTCATAATTAGTATAAAAACTCGATTTAATTTATATTATATACGTTTCTTTAAATCAAAATATTATTAATAAAATGCCAATACTTACTTTAGTGCTTTAAATTTGTAAAAAGAAAGAAAGAAATTTTTTAAGCCCAATACTAAAGTTATCAGTATTTTGATATACGATTGTCAAATATGTAACAATTCCTCTTTGATGCCAGGCATATATATGTAAATTAGAATACATAGCTTTCGGATATTTTCTGATAAGCGTCTTTATATTTAAAATCCATATCTACGAAAGACTATCAATTCTATTTAAAAATAAAGTATAACAATTCGCAAGAAATATACATTTCTTTAAATTACAAATAAAACAAGAATTAATATGTAGAAAAAATTACCTGTGTCACCTCAAACTCATTTAAATAAGAATGCATAGTTTTTGTAAATTTTCTGATAAGTTCTTTGAAATTTAAATCCATACGCTCTAAAGATTATCGTTCTATTTAAAAATAAAATGTAAACATTTCACGAGTAACATACATTTATTTAAATAACAAATAAAATGAATTAATTTTCTGTGCCATGATTATTTCTTATAAGCTTGCATTTCAGGGCAAGTATCTTATTCATTCTAATTTTAAACAGGTGGATAATAATATGATTTTGATCATTATTACTTAATTGAACTACCTCTAAAATCCCCAATAATTGCATCATTTGATCAGATATGTAAAATCAATAATTTGTTCACCTTTTTTTTCTTACACACAATGAGATTAATAAAACACAAATTTTTACATCTATTTTCCTTGTTCGTAATGGAAATACAAGGGGGAAACATTAATACACAAACTTGTATTCCTCTTACTTAAAAATTAATTTTCAATTTTCAATTTGGTTTATCTTGATCAAAACATTACATGTGAATGAACATCCTAAAAAATGCTTTTCTTTTAGAAGTTAGTTAATAATATTGAAAATTTTTTCCTCTCATTTTTAGAAATTACAAAACTATTTGTAAACAAATTTGCTGAAATCGGAATTTCTTAAATTTTTCATATTTGTGAAGAGTTCAGTAAGTTATCCTATAGAAACAATGATTAAAAATTTTAAAATCAATGATTGAAAAAGTTAAAATCAATTTTCCCCAGTTGAATAAGAATTTAAATGTCATCATTTTGTATTTACGCGTTAAATAATTGAAACAACCTACTTAGCACTAAGTAATTATGTATCTAGTGTAAATGAATGTATTTAAATTTAAGGTTTAATTTTCATAGAATTCTTCTAAGCCAATTAATTTATAATAGTTTCAAAGGTGTAACTCTTTTCTCATTTCGAAACAACTCATAGGAAAACAAACAAAAATACTTAATAATATATAAATCAATTTACATTTTCATTTCAAGATAAGATTATAATTTTTTGTAACCCATCTGACAATATTTCCGCTACAATTTCATTTATTTCAAACAAAAAATCAGAGAAAATGTTTAAATCTTCAGGGAAGGATTAAATGTTTATATCATGGAAAGTTCAAAGAGTATTTTTTACACTTTTGCGGCCCGCTAAACAAATTAGACGTCTTGGGACATAGGCAACATTTCACGAATGAAATCTTTCTTAAAACTATGCTGTTGTGCTGTGATCTTTGTCTTCTTATAATTCTGAGTGATTAGCAAATTATAACAAAATAAAACTAGGCGTTGGAAAAAAAATTAAAATTTTAGAATAATAACGAAAACGCAGAGAAACTAGGAATAAGGTAAAAGAGATTTGAGTTTTAAATAATTTATTTTTAATGATTTTATATTTATGTGTTTAGAGACCTTTTGCATTTTTTAATGACTATCCATTAAAGCAAGTATTCCTTTTCAGAGAGATTTATTGATATATTTTAAGAGATAAAAAGAAGAGGATAATTTAAAAGGTTTGATAATTATTAATTGTTTAAACTGTTATATATATACATATATATATAAATTTTTTTGGACTGAATCTTATAAATTTGTGCATCTCTTGAAAACTGACAACAAATGGCTTAATTTTTTTGCTGACTGTTTTTCAAGTGTTTTAATAGAATTCATTAATTATGTGGTGCTCTTTTTTTTAAATTAGTATTTACATGGAACAATATAATTACTTGTAAAATGAATCGTTATTGGTTGAGTATCATATTGACTGTAAATTAGTTATTAAAACTAACCATAAAATGGAAAAATAATAAATACAGGTAATGTGCATGATATTAAACATCATTAGCTACATTAGATTTTTAAAAGATAAAGTTAGGATCATATGAGATTTATTGATTGGTTTTATTCATGTCGCACTAGAAACCACATGATGGCTATTGGCGACGGACATATTAATTTGAACCTCAGTCAAGTGACGAGGACGACATCTGAGCTGGTATCTCCCTCTCCCAATAGGATCATATGAGAAATTACATATTAATAAAAAAAGCAATCTGTATCAAAAAAATATTTTTTCAAGTTATCTGGAAAAATGATTATTTCATTAGTACTAAAAGGACATTGAAAATGAAGCACGTAACACTTTTTGGATATTTTATTAAACACACATTTGCACACTTTGAATGCTTAGTTTTTAAAATAGCATAATAGATCTATTTATTTTATAGATCTGTATCAAAATCTCTATTTGGTATAGTTTTGTGGGAAGGGGGCACAGGTGTGTGTATCTAACTCGGTTAGTAAATAGGGAGATTAGGTAGATAGTGGACGGATTGCTTAGGTGAACATTTGCTTGCTACAAATATGAGAGTGGTTGTTCTAGTGAGTCAGAATTGTCGGCAATATCTTCGGGCTTCTCTGGTGTGTGTAATCTTTTATAAAATGTCATTTTATAAAAGGAGTTACTTCTGGGAAGTCAAAAAAGAAAAAAAAATGACTCTGAATAATTTGGAACAGCTAAACATGTTTCTGGTGGTCAATTAGTTCAAATTTTTTTGCTCCTTTAAATGAACTGTTTCTGAAGAACAAATCATACTTTCGATCTATATCCGTATTCTTGAGATTCTCACAAAAAAATCCATGCAGAAGATACCTTTCAATCAATTGATGAAGCCTTCACAGATTCAAGTATGACGAATTACGATCATTTGTTTCAATAGATTCTCTCATCAATTTTGGATAAGTTTGCGAGTGTATACATTTGCAGTAGTACTTAAAATTTTGATTTAAATATCTAAATTGTCCTTAATTTAAATACGGTATGATAAAACTCTTTTTTAAAAAATACAATCTAAGACATAAAAATCGAATCCACGTGAGGGAGCTACCTAATTGTAAAAAAATAAAAAAATGTATGATGACAATGTATGAAAACAATTGAAACTACTAAGCAGTTGGAGAATTTATTCTAGGGTTTGCTCACATTACAAAATGAAAGATACAATATGACACTATTACATTTTTGGCCTTTATCTCTTTCGCTACTGGAGGGAGAAGTTCTTCTCTGGGCCTGCGGCTTCTTAACGCGGAGTGTCAGGCTGTGTCCAGACGATTATATATATAAAGCCTAATTCGTGAAAAACATTCCTCTAAATTCGGCTATTCATTAAAATATTTTGGTATTTACATATATTATTTAAAATGCATTAAACTTATTATATACGAAAGTAAAAAAGATTTAATCGAAAATTCTATGTTCTTACATAAAATAATTACATAAAAATCATATCTTTTAAGAAAATACAAAATATACTTACATTTGTTACATACATTTCATGTTATAATGATATACCATTACATGGAATATTAATATATAAAAAAAATTAATCTTATTTTGTTGAATGTTATTTTTATGAAAAAAATTCTTCAATTCATAATCCAAATTCATATGTCTTACACACAAATTTTGTGAACTTTTGACACTTCACGTAAGATTTTGAAAAAAATGTTACATCTTTGTCCTTTTTTTCATTTAATGGCTATGTACATATTTGGATTATTTTCACTAAAATCAATGTCAGATGCATTCATTAAATAGCAAATCTCTGCATCAGATAAACATTTTTTTTCTCGTTATGACTGGCTCAACAAATAAAATCCCTCCAAATGAAACGAACAGCTGAGAGCATCTGCTACCAAAAGCGTAACCCCCATAAACCTCCATAAATTCTCATTTGAACTTTTAAGAACCAAGCAAGAAAGAAAAAAGCAAACCGAAAACAAGTGCACCTTTTAAATCATGTAATTACATTTAAAGAGCACCGCCGCAACACATGCTTTTAGTAATTACCCAGAAGTGAAATCCAAGCCCATATCACCAAGGTCAAAACTCCAAATAACCTATCTAAATAGTTTTTGAAGAATTGAAACCCCATATATTTTTAACCCCGATAATTTTGTTACACGACAACACTCAGCCACATGTTCTAAAATCTTTGAAATCCTATTTAGAAATACTTAAATGGGAAGTCCTGCCCCACCCAACGTATTCACTGGGCGCAGTTCGATCCGATTATCACTTATACTGTCCGATGATACATAATTTGGCTGAGAATAGCTTCGATTCTTATTTAGGTACCAAAATGGATCGATTATTTTGGAAAGCCTTAAAAGATGTTTTTTTTCCCGATGTGGAATTCATATGCTGCCAGAAAGATGGGAGAAAGTGATGGGCAATACTTTGAGTGAGAGACATGTTTGTTACCACATACTTGAAATAAGGCATTAATTTTCACAGAAAACAAAGGGAATTTATTAAAGGTCATAAAACTCGTATATAATTCTCTAAAAATAGATATGTAAAATTGTAAATAAACTTGGCCTGTCATAGTATTTTTCTCAAAATGTGGTTTCTTAGAATTTTGTTAAATTTTGCTCAAAATCTATTTTATCCATAGTTCTGATATTTTGCATATTGTTAAGTAATGCTATTAAATGCACAATGAACACAAATTTTTTTTTCTCATAAATTATCTGAAAATTTAAGCATTGCACTGTATCTGTATATTAAGTCCTTTGAAATTGAAGCATAAAATTTTTAATTAAAGAAAAAACTTATTTTATTTTTAAATAATTATAATTATATTCAGTGACATAAGAGAAGAAGAATGTGTGTAAGATGTACTTAAATGTAATAACATAGTTTACAATGTAAATATGGTGATTGATTATCAATTCTCATATATAATTCTTGATGGTGTTAAATGTTTTTTTTTCTTATAAAAACAGATACTTGAATATACAGATAACTCAATGATAAAATATGATTTTTATTGCTTAATTCTAAAATGCGAGGATTAATTAAACTTGGTGTAAAATAAGCTATTTTTTCATCACCATAAGTGTCTCAGTTATCTGAAAGAGAAATTTATTGAAGTAAATATAACCAAAGATTATAACTCCTTTCAATGAGCCTACGTAGTTAGTAAGGGAATAGCTCTTACACTTCCCAGAGATCTCTGAACACGTCTGTGCAGTAGTCAGGACATAATTGGAAATTGGACTGGTCAATAAGTTATTCGTCTCTATTCACCACAGCCCCAAGCCGGTCGAGAACATCTTGATTTTAATTGAATTTGATAGTGTACAAGCAAAGAGATAAGCTTAGTAGCTATTCATGGTAGAGTAGATTAATTGCTAACTGCATTGTGTATAGGTATACATTACAATTTATTTAAAAACAACGAACTCCTTTCGTAGCCAATCACAACATTCTTACAATTTACTTGATACAATTCTACTACCTGTTGAGTTGATGTTGATTTAGTCCAAGAAGAAATACAAAAGCTGTTCACCGACATGCTCGGAATATTCCGTCTCTGACTTATTTTTCATCAAGATAAGGACCCCACTCTACGCTTTGTTAAGATTTTCTTCAGGCTTGCAGAACATTTCTTTGGGTAACTCGGTGCTCTAAACTTCCTCCATACAGCGCATTTAGGATCTGATGTTAAGGTGTCTGAAACAATTGCAAAAAAAAAAAAAAAAAAATGTAGAATTAGATTGACTGCTTAAACATTTTGGTGGGAAACTCGTAGGGCATTATATGTAATTTTATCAGTCTATTCTATGATAACACACATTCAAGATAGAAGCGATTTTAAATCTTATTTTCTTCCCCATTTTTCAACTATATAACACTAGAATTAACCATCTAATTGTTTTTAAATTCATCAAAACGTTTTTTTTTTCAATTAGTTTATCTCATTCACAAATTTTTGTCGCAGATGGAAAAGAGGTTTGTAACGTTGATTTCTATTCCTTAGAGTTATGGATGTACTATTATGTGTATTCTAACCATATATATATATATATTGAAAAATATTTTTTCATGAAGAGCGAATTCTTTTTATTATTTCTGATGAAAAAAAAATTAAGCCTCAGTATGTTAAAATAATTAATAATTTTTGTATTTTAGTTTTTTTTTTTCTTTTTGCATAACAGATACTTATTGAGATATCGCGAGTAGAGAATTTAAAACATTTTGCACCTTAACTGACATTATTTCAAAAATTTATTGAAAAAAGGAATTATTATGTTGAAAATTAGTAGTATAATGATGTGTAAATATATTTTTAACATTTACGAATTAAATACTATTAAAACAAATTGAAAAAACATAAATAAAGGAATTTGTAGTTAAATACTGATTTATCTGGTAACTATATAAATATTTAATAAATAACAAAGAAACAAAATTGAATACAATACGTACAGTTGATAGCAATCCATATGCTAAATAAAATACGAGTGTAAACAAGTACACATACCAAAAATTTATCTTTAACTCTGCTATTGAGTAATATTAGAATTTTTAGTATATAAATCATAACTTCGGAATTATTACTAAGTGAAAATGGAAAATGAGGGAGAAGTAAAATAAAAAAAAATCTCATCTCTTTCTCTTTAATACTTCAATAAATTGTTAAGAATTTTGGCAAAGTGAAATCTTTAAATTCCTTTTGACTCTCAATGTTTGATTCAGTAAGAATTCATTATAATGTACTTTTTGTTAAGTTACTAAGTCAATAGTGATGTAACTCTGAGAAATTGAAAATCTTGACTTTATTGTATTGAAACCACATAATATTGAAAATTATCGTCATTTATATTAATTTTATAATATTATATAATATTATGCTTCTTCATTACTAAATAAATTAGAAAAAAAAACAATTCATTGTAAACGTTATGCTGTAAAAAGCTTTGTTTATCCAATATAAAATTACATAATACCAAACATGTCAAGTTACTCATCTTTTAAGAATTTCCTCTTAGTAATTATATTTATCAACTAAATACATATATAACCTAACTGATGTATTTATTTATACCCATTAATATCACGTTTATAACTCCTAAATTACGAAGAAACATCATACAAAGCAAAATATTTTCCATGTTTTTTATTTTCTTTCACACAAAAAGAATAAATATTTCAAAACATCTATTTCAATACTTCAAGAAATCTGTGGGGGAAAGAAATTTGGGAGGGAGTCGCTTAAAGTAGATGAAAATCTGTGAATACTTTTAGGCAATTACAAATGACAAAACGTAGTGAAAGGAGAGAAGACATCCTCAATTGCTTTAATGTATTGTTAAGGAAAAAACTGAATTGTGAAATATGGAGCTCATTAATTATTTTTGCTTTATACATCATCACTGATGAATAAATCCTTTCAGTCAACCGATTTTTATAAAATGTGTTTTTTTTTCATGGTATCCATTTCCTTATACTAGTTTTAAAATATAAGGCGTCCTTATATATACATATATATAAAAATCTTACGGATGTATTCCAGTAAAAATGTATTTCCTAATCTAAACTGAAAAGCTTAGTATTCATTTACAATAAAAATATGGGTTTATTTTCTTAAGTAAAGTTTAATAGTTTTGAGTGCATTTGTTTCATTTCTTTCATAGTGCGAAACATGGAATTGTGAACATATACCATTCCAGAGTTTTTAACGACATTAAAAGGTATTCGAGCCGAGAAATTGTTTGTGTCAACTACAGTCTGTACTAAAGTGTTTTGGTTTGTTCAAAAGGAAACCTCTATTTTTTTCTAGATAACAGGACAGGGCTCAAAATGCAAGACCTTTTGATGTATGACTTTAAGCGTTTGTTTTAGGATCTTAAAAGGAACTAATAATTTTAAATTATAGATGAAGGATATAGATCTTCTGTGCCTTAGGGTTCAATTTCATGCATGGAACCATGATTTCCCTTATTTTCCCTTACTGTACGTTCCCCAATCGATCTTCAATCTATAAAGAGGAAGTGCTGAAATTGCACGAGATAGTTCTGATTTACATTAAGCTGATCACAATGCAGCAACAAAGTTTTTTTAGTCGCTTCCAGGAATTTCATGACTTATTTTGTGATTAATTGGATCTCATCCATGATTTGTCCTGCTATTGATACGGGATATCATCCTCAAGTGTCATTGGTACCGTATTGCTTTGACAAGGGCATAATAGATTAACCCGCAGATAAGATATTACGGGATGATCCAATTGTTTTCATTTCATTCCCGTTTGCTGCACCTGTATTTCGTATATTTAAAACAATGGTACTCCAGCCGATTCCCTGATATTAACAGAATAGCAATCGACTACCCTAAGAATAAAGTCTAGACAAAGTCACCCTGTATCTTTTATCTTAGATTCAGGTTTTACTAATAAGTATTCCTCACTGTCCCATCATTTCGACATTGAATATCTACTCAAGCTCTTCTTCCTTTTTTTAATTAATGATCCATTTCTCTAACATCCCAAAACTAATTTGAAACCAAAAGTAAAACTTATGCATTCCCTCTAATACTTTTTGGGTTACCAAGCTGTGCTCCTACTAACTGGCAGGTGATTAATATTAAATTAAATTCTGTAATAATAAAATTTATTTATGTTTATATGGTTGTCGCTTTCGAATTAAATCCTTTTCATAAACAAAAAATATATTTCAGAACCATTTTCGAGAATTTAAGAAATATGGGTTTAAATCTAATTGAAAAAAAAACCGTTTATGCTTGAACACATACTTACAAAAAAATAACATGATTTAATTATTAATATTAATGCCATTCGTATAAATCTTACGAAAATTCAATCAGTTTGAGGTAAGAGTTCCAAAAAGAGGAAGAAGATGAGGAAATTCAATAGGTTTTAAAGCGTGCAAAAATCTTTCAAAAGTAAATGAAAGCAACAACAGTAAAATTTCTCTAATATAGGGATCGGCAATCTATTGAAACGGAAGAACCAAGAGTTGCAATTTACGAAATTTCACAGTTTTTAAAGATCCACTAAATTTTTCGATTTAATATTATAGTATTTGATTATATGTACTTTATTTTTGATTTAAAATAAACGGCTTTAAATACTTTTTGAAAGATTGATTAAATCTGGCTTATAACCTGTTGTTTTAAATTTCAAACCAGATTCTAGATTTTTATTTTTTAGTTGACTTCTAATTTTACTTTTTATTATATTCATACAAGAGAACGCTTGCTCACACGAATATGTGGACCCAAAGATCGTCAGCACTCCATATGCCAACTTCTTCACCTCACTGTCGCATTCTGGAATTTCATGTAGAGCTAATCCACTTGTTCTGCGCAATGTGCATGCATCTCTAGCCCTCCAACTCGTCCAACTTGATCTTGAGTTCTGTGAACTTATCACTCCACAAGTCTTTGGTCTTCAAATCCCTCAATTGCAGTTGAAGCGATCCAGCATAAATTCCAAATGGCTCAATGTTGATTAATTTATATTTGTGTTGAGATGAATGCGAGAGTACTTTTATTTCTTTTGAATTGCTCGAATCTCTCAGCGAAACCATCCTTCATGTGTTTACAGCTATGCTGAAGTAATTCGTGTCAATAGTTGTATTGGTCTCATCGCGATATTGACTCAGATTTTTAAAATGAAGTAATTTCCCCATGTCTTGAACAAAAAGAAGTAATTTTTTTTTCGAACGAAACTACTTCTTCAAGCAAGGCGTAGGCCGGGTTGCCTTTTCCTTGCAGTTTTAGATTTAGTTCATATAGTTTCATTGTAATATCTATTATGAAGTTAAATTTTTGCAACCATTCGTCTCCTTCTAATTCTTGATGTTCAATGCTTTTTTCCATTGAGGAATGTTTTTATTTCACTCAAGTACAAAGCAAAATGTTACAATACGTACCTCTGGAAAGCCATCGTCCTTTATTGTGCTGAAGTAGGTAAGAAAACTAGCTATCTATCTTTTCAAGGAATTCTTTAAACTGGCTTTGGTAGTGCTTTTGCCAAGATGCTATTAATACTCTTAATTACCAAGTTCATGACCTCAACTATTTCTGCCTGAAATGTTTGAGCACAATTTACTTCTTAATGAATTATGCTGTGAAACGTTAGAATTTTCATGGTTTATTTTTTCGGAAGAATTGATGTTAGCCCTCTATGTATTCCTATCATACTTCTGGCTCCATCAGTTGCAACAGAAACGATTTTATTTATACCAGTTTCATTTTCTTCCAAGCGTTTTTACAGCATTTGCTACATCTTCTCCACGAGTTTGCCCAGAGGGTGGTAAAAATCCTAGAAAATCTTCTTTTTGCCTTGGAACGACACATACCTGACGAAAAGGATAACTTGTGTCATGTCTTTTACGTCGCAAGAGTCATCTATAGTAAGTAATAAGGCAGAAGCTAGTTGAAAGTCTTCCACTTGCATATGTGTTACATTTGAAGACATTCTAGCAATTCTATCTTGTACTGTCTTAGCAGATATTGGCAAATCTTTGATTTTATTTTCATGATTTCATCTTTATTTTTAAGATCACGAAACAGTTCTTCAGTTGCCCGTATAAAACAAACTTTTTGACTTACTCGCCATCTGTGAATGGTTTTCCTCTTTTTGCAACTTATAATAATACTCAAAGATTGCCAAATTTACATTATTGGAAGTTTGCGCCCAGTTGATTTAAACAACTTGATATTTGAACAGAACTTGACTGCTGATTTTTTTAGCTCCTTAATAGCTGTTTTTCGTGCTTCACCGGTTAGATATTTACCAGGAAACTGGGTATGTTTTATAGTGATGCATCTCTCCAAATTTGACATATTGCTTACGAGTTTTTCGCGGCAAATGATACAAGTCGGAAGTCCATGAGTGTTGCAAATGAATACAAACTACTCCGTCCAATCCTGATTGAATTCTCGGTTCTCTTCTTTAGTTCTCTTTTTTTTCCATATGCCATGCTGGCGGAGGAAGAAATGATTTCTTAAGATTTTGTTTAGCTATCTAAAACGGCAAACAGTTTATTTACCATCATTACTTCGTTAACATGATCCTCAGTAGTGTAATCCAATTATGTACCTGATTTTATTATATTATACGAGTGCATAACTTTGAGAAGATAATTTGCTTCTGAATCATATTCTTCTTGGAACAAAAAATGAATAGACACGAAAAAACTGCAAGCGATTAAATTAATACTTCTGCAATGTACCGTCGACAGCGCTATCCGAGGATGACGGACTGACAACCTAATCTGGATGGTAGCTGTTTGGGTGAGATTGAAATGAAATGCAATTGGCTGAAAGATAAACATGGTCACGGTGTCTCATCTCTATGAAGAAAACAATACCTCAAATTTATCTAATTTCGTCCATGTGAAGTGTAAATATTTGTAATTAACGAATATGAAAATAGAAGCTATTGAGAAATTAGGTACTTAAGGGGACTTAGTACCTTACGAAATCAAAAGTAGAACATTTTGAGAAACTTTTTTCGATTCTTAATAAATCAACAATTTTTGCTCATTTCAATATGAAAATTTGCCAGTTTGTGTAATAAAGTGTATAGTTTAAAATATTGGATCAAGTTTTACTATTAAATTAATATATTTTCTTATACAACATAAAATATGCGTACAAAAATTTAAAAAATAAATTAGCTTACCTTACGTTACCCACAAGATAAAATTTGAAAGATGTACAGTAGAACCACAATTCTTATACAAAATTAAAGCTAAATAATGACCTCATTCTGTAAACCTTAAATTTTAAATTTATCTTACATTAAAAAAATTGAAAATTTAAAAAAGTTATCAAGTTTGTATTTAGTAACTTTTTTTTTCATGTATCAGGTTATAAAATAAAATCTAATCATCCTAATGACAAAATTGAGGTTCACAGAATAAAGATCTACAAGTACAACACTCGTGTAAAACTTTAAAGCACTGCATGCAAAACATTTTTTTAATCCTGTGGGAAAGGGGGAAAATAAGAAACTGAGAAAAAGAGATTTGTTTACATTGCATTAAATGGAACAAGCTACTTTAGACATTTATATTTTTTGTTGCACAGGGCGTAATAATTGTCGGATTTTGATGCGGTTTGCCTTAAAATGTTCCTAACATTCAACACTATCTTTTGAAAACAATTTTGAAAAATTGAATTTTTGAAAGTGCAAAGGTACTAAGTCCCCTTAAAATTATATTTTCTTATTTTTTAAGGGTTCTGATAGTAAATTATCAATTTCTTCGTATGAAATTGGGGAATCGCAACTTTACATAAAAAAAGACTCAGGTTGCCTACCCCTGTTCTAGTAATACTGTAACGAATCTTACTTCTATCCGTCTCATGAGCCATAGTTCAGATAATTGTAACTAACTCTAAAAGTCAATAAATGCTCCAAAGGCACACTAGTCTAATCCAACTTAACTACATATTTATTAATTACTATAAAATAATTTATTATGGTTCTCTTTGGACTGAACGGCTAGTCAACCAATTTAAATATCGCTGCAATTAAATATTATTACCAAGCCCTTCCTGTTGAAATTGTTTTCCCCGACAAGTTCCTCTGCGGGAACAATAACCGGAAAATGTTTCCCCGACAAGTTCCTCTGCGGGAACAATAACCGGAAAATGTAACTCTTGATAATATCGGCCTCCTATTAGAGCTATATTCAGACTTAACAACACTCTCTCTTTCCTCTAAATTTCACTTTACTTATATATCATTATACCTGAATAATTCCACTTTATTTCCACCGGCATCATAATCACGTTTAAATTGGGTTTGGAGAAAAATATTTATTTCATGCAATCAATCTCAATTAAAGTTCCCGAAGTTAATGAAGAGAAAATCGAGAATAGTCACAATGCTTAACGTCAAAGTGCTTAACTATCTTCGAAATGCTTCAAACTCAACATTTATAATATTTTATTTAGATTTTACTTTATTGCTTACCGTATGACTTTCATCTATTTTACGTTTGCTTTAAGTGCCCGTCGCAGTATCTTTATTCTTAAATACATTCTATTGGTTTTTTTTTTATATTACCATATTTTAAGTTTGATTTTACTTTATTGTAAGACTATTAAGTTATATCTAATAGTTTAATAATATTTTATTGTAAGTAATTTCTTTTTTACTCTCTCTCTCTCTCTCTC
>BMAW01079003.1:0-13336 GCA_019974015.1 Nephila pilipes | reverse complement strand
GCTAGCTTCATCAGGTAAGTACGGGCATTTTAACCAAGATGTACCCTAGGGATATTTCCTTTTCTCTCTTTGGAAAACAAGGAAACCACGCCTTAGTATACCCTAGCAATACTTTTCTATTTCTTTTGGATTCTTTTTTTAAAGATAAATGTTATCTTTCTTCCCATTTTTATATCTACATCCTAGATATAGCCGTTGTTTGGTGCACCATAGTAGGATTTGGCTCCTGTTTCAAGGACTTTAACTTTCCCGTGGATGCAAGGAAATAATCCAAACCCTAAAAGGGGATTAAGGGTCCCCCTAGGTACAATAATAATATAAAATTATATTGAGAATAGTGATAGACAACATAATCTTTTTATTTTCTATACTGCGTCCTAGAGTGTGCTAAATTCTGAGATAAGAAATTCAATTTAGCACTTAACATATTTCAAAAACAATCTGCAGGAAATGAACACGGGATTCACAGAAGGAGAAAAATCAAAGAATAGTATTACTCATTATTAAATCAATCAATCAAAATAATAGTTGGCCTCAGAAATAATATATAAAAACTAAGTTAATGCTATAGTTATAAAAAAGAAATTCATACAATCAAAATATATTTACGAGAAAATTTATATTTGAAAGAAATAGGAGGAACTCTTTCTCTCTCTCAAAATATAATAGCTAAATCTTAAGTTTTACATTTGAAAGATATAAATCGCAATAAAAATACATTTTATGTTCACACCAAAACTTTTACGAATACAGATTGATTGTTCATTTCCGTTGCACTTAGAGACAACACAAAGGTTACTGCTCACGACTTCCACCAAGTGATGAAAACGACACCTAAGTCAGCTCCTCCCACTCCATACTTCAAAACCTTCCCAACATCAGGACATTAAGCTTCTCAAAATTCACACACATAATCTATGAAACTCGACGGGTCTTTAGTGAAATAGGATTCGGATCCGCGACGAAAGGAATGGTAGTGTAGTTGTCATGGTCTGAACATAGGTCCGTCGATCTTGAGTTCCAGTCCTGATGCTACTAAATAGCCACTGAGTAGCGGAGTTGATGCACATTAATTATTTCGAGGTTCAAGTCTTCCCGTTGTTATGGTGAGGAAGTTTGGAGAGTGCCAGCTCAGGTTTCATCCTCGTCACTTGATCACCAGTAGGTCTCGTGTTGCTTCCATTTCCAACGTTGATAAACAACAAATCTATCGAACCCACGACTCGAAGGAAATAAAGTCGAACATAAGCTCTTGATCGTAACGGCGAATTTAAATTATATACAAATATAAATATATATTCGAATTTTTAAATCATTAAAAATTCAACAAATAAAATTAACTAGTATTAAAAAAACATTTCTCCTATCCGAAAGTCATCAACAACTTTATATACTTTCAGAAGGTTTTACATTGTGACAAAATTTAATCTTTGCATAATTTAATATAAATATGGCTTCTTTTTCTCATTAAAAAATTGTTTTATTGATAATAACTATCTCTCACATGAGAGCTGTTAATCTTATTATTTCCTTTAGTTTAAATTAAAATCAAACACATCTGCTACAAAAGTTATATGATTTTAAAAATTCTTCTGTAATTATAAATTAAATATACATTTATTATTATACTTTCTTAAATACAATGGAATTATTTATTTTTGGAAAAAATAAATGTAATTCTATTAAACGAGCTAAATGTAAATTTGCTGTCTTTATTTAAATATTTTTCATAGAAAATATTTACTTTGCGCGCAATATGTAAATTAGTTTAATTGAAAACGTACATTATAAAGGAAGAGAAGAGGTTGGTAATGTTTTTAAAAATAACTCGTGCTATTTAGATTATATATTATACATTATTTTATGTACCTATTCTATTTTCTGTGATATTCCGTTATCTTAATTTTTTTTCCATTTAGAGTCTCAGGAATTATCCAGTTAGATAATTTTTATAAATTATATTAGAAAATTTAGAATACAAAGCATTTTTTAACTATTAATCTGACTTTTAAGTAGCTAAAGCCTTATATAATGTGAATTATTATAATTACAATGAAGACTGCTTCATTTTTTGCTTATATAATGTGAATTATTATAATTACAATGAAGACTGCTTCATTTTTATAGAATAAAATTTATATTTTTAAGCACTTTGTATTTGTTTCAAGTCTATTTCATTTTGTATATTGTATCAATTTGAATGTTAAATTATTTCAAAAAGTATAAAAAAATTTCTTATCTATTTAATTAATAAAATTTCTTATCTATTTAATTAATAAAATTTCTTATCTATTTAATTAATAAAATTTTGCACATGTTTAAAATAAAAAATTTTGCACATCTTAAAAAAAAGGGGGGAGGGGCTACCTTAAAAACGTTATTAGAAGAAAATTACATTAAATTCATTTGAGTGTAATATATATATATATGTGTGTGTGTGTGTGCGTGTGTGAGAGTGCTTGTTGGAATATAAACTAAACATGAAAGAATTTACTTATTTGTTAATTTAAATCCCCAAACAGAAAACCGAATTTCTCAAAATAAAGAACTCTTTTGCTCCACAAATATTACTGTCCAAAAATGAAATTTTTTCAGATAGCCACCATTTCGCTGTAAACAATTAATATATCTCTGATAAAAGTCAGCTATCAATGTTTGCAGCATATGTATTGAAGTGCTTGCAACATCCTCTTGAATAAGAGATTTCAGATCTGGTTTTGTGTGGGGCACGTTAGCTTTAAAATCTTTGAATGTTATATAATACCTAAAAGGAGTAGATCCAGTAGCCTCAAAGTTTCATACTTGCACGTTGATGGCATGGCTTGACGAAACAGCAGTGCAAGCAGTTCCGGAATACTTTCAAAATTGTGAGTGATTATGTAATTTTCACATTTTTTTGGAAAACGCTTTTACTGCAAGTGCATGCTGTTCTCCGTTTCATTATATTAAACACTTTTTCGAACGCTGAGCACTACAAGATACCAGGAGACAAAATATGGCGTCTAAGTCGATTGTGGTGGCTAGTGGAACTATGTATCCCCAGATGCTGCTTAGGTTGCGCCATTTGTTAGCCTAATGGCGAATTAGGTAGTTCAACCTATGTACTCAGAAAGGAGAAAAAAGTGACATAATTACAACTTTATTGAAATTTATTTTGTAAGAACATTGTTACATTTTTCTTTCTTTTTTTTAGTGCAACATTGTTAGCCTTAAGCTTGCTAATGAAGAAATGTATTCATGTTTCATTTATTTTCTAACTTCTTATACCGAAATATTTTCCATTCTTTCCTCTTAATAACGTTTTTTCTAAATAGCTTGATTCACAGCCACACCCTGTAATAATTAATTTGACATCATCGTTACCCTCATGTAGAGGAAGTGTACATTTGTATTTCTGATTAATTGTCATCAAGTACATATGATTGATATATGATTAAACTTCACTTTGTTTTTGACGTTGGTTCCATCTGAAATCTTCAAAATCATTTAATATCTATACAAGAATTTTAAATTAAATTAAGTCCATCAGTTGAAAATTAAATTCATAAAGTCCGTTAGACGTACTTTGCATCGAAAATCAATAAATGCACTCATACTGGTGCTTTAGATCCCAAAATAATATTGCTAATAGATTTATTATTCGTAACTTTACCATTCAACACTAACGGAAAATTTAAACCTTTATTTAAATAAATTCAATAATGTGGAATATTGGAGATGAAAACTGTAGCTATAAATTAAATTTAACTAGGCGTATAGTTCTTACGAAGCATGTTGTAGAAATCGGGAGAAAGAAATCGCTGAACTTGGTAATATACGTTATTAATAGTCCTTGCAAGATATAAATATGACGTTAAATTGCTAATACTAGTAAATTAATCATTCATATTTACTTCATAATAATTTCGCTTTTCCGAAACTTCAGCATGAACAAAAAATTAACTTAATAAAATTTATGGTTCTTTGCAATTTTTAATACTTTGTTTTTTAGTATTTTTAGTACATGATATTTGATTCTTTAATTTATTGATTTTATTGATTTATAAAAGGCGTGAAAACAATTTTGATATTTGATTTTTTAATTTATTGATTTTATTGATTTATAAGAGGCGTGCAAATAATTTTTCATCCTCTTAGGCAAAATTGTAAATTTTCTTCTATATCATATGTACCAAGTTTTTTTTATTATAAATCTACAGTTTGTATTATTTTTCGAACTGAAGAATTCCAACATAGGAAAAATAAAACCTGGGAATGGCATCCTTTCTATATGTTTTTTACGGACTCTCCAAGTAAAATAGTCCAGTGTTAGAGAGTGGAAAACGATGTTTCATTCACTACGGATGATACGAAGATGGATGTCCGAAATCTAACTTTGAGCTGAAGAAGATCGGAAATCTTGTTAGAAGTCAATTCATGTACTTGTGTTAGGAATAATTTGTTTTTTGATGCTAAAGGCTAAGGAATGTAGTTCAATTTGATTTAAAGGTTTTTTCATTTTCTTTCAAGTCATTATCAGAAAAGTTTATTTCAGTACGAACATTTTTTTTTATTTTTAATATATGTTTTTAGACAGAGATATACAAAGAGCTATTTAAATTTGAGCTTTGTAATCATACGTTACGGTCAGATAATGAAACTGGTAATACTATTCTTTTTTTAGTCATTGAAATTTCAATAAGTAGGATTAAAGCTATTGTTCAAAGTCTAATTTTATTGCTGAATAATTTCCTTAATTCCTCCCAAAATCTCTTGCTAAAATTTTGTTTGAAATGCTAAATCCCTCAAGACCATTTTAAGTAAATTTATTTTTCAGGTAGCTGTATCCTTTTTAGCTACTAATAGATCTTGACTACGTCAATGGAATATAAACATTACAAGTAGCTTCTCTCCCTTAAAAAAATGAGAGTATAAACGAATTTTATTATATTCGATTGATAAAGTTCACACTAAAATAAAGTATTGGAATATTTGTAATACTCTTCTCAACATTGAATTGTATTTATGTAATAAGATCATTATTTAAATTGGTTAAACTTATTGAAAGTTCCAATTTTTCTTAACGGTTAAACGAGACAATCTGATGAATAACATTGTAGCTTCTTTTTGAAGTTACACTCTTTATTTTCCTTCGATTTTAAATAAATAGTATTGTGAGTATTCTTTTTATATTTAGTACTGTTTTTTTCAAGTGAATTATTTTGTTTCTATCGACTCTACATCCCTTTTAGAGTGCTCAGATACTTTTTCGAAGTTTGCTCATGTAAATATGGAAATAAATGGATATGAACTGCAATTCTAGTTTAGCATATGATGACATTCTTAGGCATGTTCAAGTGGGAATATATTTATATATTAAATTATCCTTTTCTTACAAAAGGATTATCAACTGCATCATTGTAACTTTATACGCGTTAAGCTTAAAGTACAATTTATAATTAGGGTAAAATCCAGCTTCTCTACTTCCAGTGCAAAAACGTTGCTTCTCTCTCTCTCTCTCTGTTTAATATACATTGTTACGTTGAATTATTCATATTCAGACATTTCAGGCTGATGTTCTGTGAAATCTTGAGTTCAATAAAGTAATTATTTAGATTCATATTCTATCTTGGGAGATTGTGCCTCTTTATGACATCATATCTGCAATAGAAACAAGAATTAAGATGATAATTCTCCTTTTACAAATTAAAATGCAGAAAAGTTGTCATATTTTTATGACTAGATTCTAAAAAAATTCTCTTTTTCTTTTATTGACATCCGTACTCACAACTAGCTGCCGAAGAAAATTTATTTTAGTTCATATAATTAATCTCAAGTGTTACATTCAAACGGTAATTATACTGTTAAATAAAAAGATTTTCTTTCATAATAGTGTTCTAAATTTTCCAACAGATGGTATTTTCCCCTTGCATGTTTATATATCCATGGCTTATCCTCGTAAAATATTTCAAAATGTTTGTTTAAATTTTAAAGAAAGAGAAACTCTAACAAAGACTATCTAGTAAATGATTTTCATTTACATTTTATATTAATCGACATTACAAATGTTAATACATTTACCTCCACAATGTGAAATAATCTCTACAATGGTGTTTTGGAAGAATTTCAGTTATAAGTCATGTAAGCCTATGAGTGTCTTTTTAAGTTCGTCCAGAAAGCAAGTTTCCCGAAGACCGTAAACAGAATTATCCAGAAACATTTATTGAAAAATAAATACTACCAACATAGGTTCTATCGGAATTCAAGTACGTCTCGGATCTTGAGATCAATTTCTGTAAACCGGAGCACAATGTCTCAAAACCGAAACAGGAAAGCTGAGCCGGTCACTGACAGTAGTCAGCACTTCTACGTCACAGGTGGAAAGGCATTCAGACAGGAACTTTTTCAGATGCTGTAACAAGATGATCAATTCTGCTTCAATATGTTAGATTTTGTGTTCGGAAGTAGGCTGTGGTAGCCAAGTGGTTATGGTTTCGGATTTGTTGACTGCGGTTTTCGTTCCGTCACAGTTGGAGCCTTGGCCGCTAAAGACCCGCAGTGTAGCCGGGGCAGAGGCACTTTAAATTAGAGGCACTAACTACCTATCATGTAGCCGAGGTTGATGCACGTTAAATCTGTCGGGGTCCAAAGTTCTCCCGTTGGCGGTGTGTGGAAGTTAGGAGAGGGAGGTGCCAGCTGAGGTGTCATTCTCGTCACTTGACCGAGGTTCACAATTACGAGGTCCATTGCCAATTGCCCTCGTGTTGCTTCTAGTGCGACGTTAATAAAAAACTAAACTAAATTAAACTAAACTTATGTTCGGAAGTAAGATTCTTCAGCAAATGGAAACAAGAAAAAGTGCAGCTGGTGGGTGCTGAACACGAACCCCATCACATTTGAGAGCTTGTAGTGAGGTGGTTGAAATAGTTCTGTATCTGCATTAATAAATTTTTCATGGTAATTATATTGTGTGTCTCTATGGCCAGCGGAAAACTTACTTTATGGACGAACTAAATACATTTTTTTCTATAAATTACCAACATCGAACTATCTAACATATCACATTCAATAAACACTAGGTCCCATAAGAAACTCAACTCTGCGTAAAAAATAAAAAAAAATTTCAGTTTCAGTTAATATAACTAACTTCTTGTAGCTGTAAAAGATGTATTCGCCCATTTTGGAGTAAGTCGTTTTGATCGATGTGTAATAATCCAATTCAGGTTTTGAACACTAAGTTTATTTTTAATTCCGGACTGAAAGACGAACTCATATCAAATGATTACGGAAGAGTAAAGCGCAAGAGCTTTGGTACTTTCCTTTTTGTGTTCGATGAGCATTCGGACATACGAACTTGAAACGAGCTCGAATTTAATCTCTTCGTAACTTTGTTGAATCGATTGAACAACATCCAATGTAGTGATCAAACTTGGGGTTCTAATTCTAAAAATAATTGTTGAAATTGCAAGAAAACTGAATCCAGTGCGAAGTAAATAAATAATTAATTAATTCATAATAACGATTCTGAAACTGTTACGAACTATATTTTCTAACAAATAAGATACTTCTGCCTTCATGTACAACTGATCCCGATACCATTTTTAACATTTCAGAAAACAGTGAATGTATAGTGGCTGTGATATAATGTATTGAAACGAAATTGCTGTCTGTTTCCACCCAGCAAAATGATCCATTAACTACAGCTAATAACTTCAGAGATTTTTACATCGGTACAGCTAATAACTTCAGAGATTCAGACTTTGATGGAATCCCATTCTTCACAATCACGACGGACTTAATATACATCAGCTCCTCTACAAGAGGACTCTTGAAGAATAGCTGACACAACCAGATTTGAAAGAGCAACTTGATAAAACACCTCCAAACTTGAATTTGATCATTCACTGCTGTGGCCATTCAATTTTTATTGGTTATATAAATTAACAAATGTATATTTTATTAATATTGCCCTCCAATTGAATTTTATTAAAAACTGATATCTCTTTTTCCATCTTCCGGAATAATTCCAGTATTAGTCGAGAAATATTGCGTGACACATATTTTTAAGTTCATATACGAATAGCAAACTTAATGTATAATCAAAACGCATTAAAAACACTTGTATGCTATGGATGGCAGTCAGCAAACATTTCGAAAAATCACTCCGAATGCTTAAGAAAGAAAACTGCTTCTTTAATGGTCCATTCTTACTAAAACAGATTTTAAGATATACCGTTGCAGTTAATTAGTTAAAAGTGATATGTTCCGGAGTTTTTCTTTCCGGAATTCTGTCAAAGAAAATATCTAGGGTTTAATACAAAACTGAAGTAATATATTAATCGAACTAAACCAATAGTTCATTTAATTAATTTAAATTAAACTGTTTGGTTGAGTTATGATGTATTACTTATTTTATTCTTTAAAAATTTATTAATCAAATAAGAATATTTTGACAGATAAATCAAATTAATTTTTTAATGAAGCTATTGTTATGGTAAAAGGTATAAGATAACTGATACTTCTTTGATTAGGAAAAATGAGCATAATTTATGTCAAGTTTAAATGATCCTTACTTATCTTAAATTAAAAGCAAGGGAATATATATTTTAACTTTGAAATGTTTGTATATTTGTAAATCGGCTTATGTAAAAAAAATTACATTTATAAACGTAAGTAATTACGTAGGAGTTGATAGTTGTATTTAGATTTAAAATTAATGCACTTACCTTTAGATACATCTTGCATGAAATCCATTGATTTTATAATTTAAAGAACAGCATAAGGCTTAGAAATATATATTTCCAACTGCTAATGATAATTTTTTTTTTCAAATTTTAATTGTAATAAGACATTTTTCTTAAGAATTCGATAATCGTAACTTCTCATAATTTTTATACAAACATTGCACAATATATAAAACTTATGAGTGTTAAGTATAAATAAAATTATATTCACTGCTTGAAAATAACATCATTTATAATTTAAAAAATATCATTAGCTAGAAATAGAAATTAAGGAAATCCTAAGAAACCTTATTTTGAGAGAAACACAAAACAATTATTTTTCTCTATGGCGTGGTACCTGTGTGTACAGTTTTAAAATTCAATTTTTAAACGCTCTATTTATCACAGTTTCACAAATAATTCATCAATGGAATCAACAAAGCGGCCTTTATTTTGTAACAGCAGAATTAAAAAATGCAAAACTTGAAACATTTTGATGCCTCAGGAACCATAAACTAAACAATATGCCGCAGCGTCCTGCTAAAGAAGTAAGTGTTCTAACTGAGAATCTGTACTTGAGAGAGTTATATTTATACAAAAGTATATTAATAGGGTCAGCTACAATGGAGTCCTAGTTATACATCACATAACGTTATTTTGAAATTCTTACAGTGTGACAGTATTCTGGTGTAATTTAGCAGAAGTTTAGAATGTAAGATATACCGTAAGGTGTATTATTATTTGAAGCAAATGTCTTTTATTGTTTTCTTATATGTAGAATAAGATATTTTGTGAATCATTTTGCAGTTGAACTCTACATGTGAAAAATGTGTGTGTTTATCAGCCATTTATTTTATATGATCTTTTCCACATACAGGCATGACTATTTAATATAGATTTTATTTAGAAAGATATTTCAACAAAATAAAATCTTATTATTTTGAACATAGTACTGAGAACCATTGTTTTGAAGTTTTCTTCAGATTTTAAAAGAAGAATCTAAAGAAGAAGATTTAGTGAAGTCTAAATGTATTTCCGTTGGTAGTTGTAACACAAATAGCAATTAATCCCTTATTCATTTAATCATATATCTCATTTTAATTTAAGTTCTCTTGAATGCTCTTTTAAACAAAAATTGATAAACAGATTTCATTATTACTGTACTAAATATTGCAAAATAATTAAGTATTTTTTCCTGTCTGTTGAATATTAGATTTTCTTTCTTTGTGCTAAAGAACTAATTTTCTAAAAGAAATTTCCTCGAACACAAAATCAATGCGGAATCAAGAATGAAATATGATTTTGAAATTCATGAATTAAAAAAAATCAGTTACTCAGTTCTTTAAGAACATAAAATCGATTGTTCGTGTTCACACGAAATTTGGTACTAATTTTTCAACTCATTATTTACCATTTATAATTACTTCACTAATTGACTTTCTGTTCACACACTATTACAATTCTAATTGGAAATATAAATTGGTTCGAATACATAAATTTCAAATCCTATTGGATGATTCAGAATGCAAGAACGCGTGTGTGTAAACATGAGTATAATTATGTGTAAAATGTAATTATAAGTTTTAAAATATTAAATTTCTTTGAAACATTTGTGGTGTACTGTTTATGCTAAAATTTGCTACAGCTTACAATGTAATGACAAAATTCAACAATTTCAATAACACGCAAATAAAATATTAAAAGTTCTTGTAAATAATACCTGTCAAATGAAGCATGAATGAAATAAAGTAACCGTGTAAAGTGAAGAATGTGATATCCATAGTAAAAGTAATTAAAATGCATGTATCATGAATAAATAATTTTGAAGGAGAAATAATATGGAAAAGTTCACATAATCCATGAACAACGTTTAATTAATTAAAAATCAGCACAAAGTTTAGCAAAAGCCTTCATTCTCTTGCTATACTGTAGGTTTTTCATGGCCCCTATTAAATCCTTATAATGTAATTCTGATGAATTAAATAACAGAAAATTACAACAAACAACGAACGAACCAAAATAAGTTTCCAATGAATGTCACAGAAACTAATATCCAGCGACGCCCATTGTCTAAATCCTTCATGTTCCAAAAAGAAAGTTCTGCTTGACATGAGGTTCCAAGACGACGAGAAACACATAGGACAACAGCCCTTCGACAGATGGTGGCCTTGAGATGTCTGAAACAAAAGACTGCTTCAGAGTACATTAGTTTTAAAGAATGGATATCCATATCAAAAATATCTCAACGGATTTCTCCAATGAATCTTGAAAGATGATCAGTCTGTCTAGTTTGCAGTCTTATTCAATGATATTTGTGAACTGTTGATACGTATTCTCTGAGCAGGCAGAGATGGGTTCGGTATGCATTACCATTGTCAGTGTTGCTACAAATGTCATTTTTCTGACAATTTTCTTTATTTGATATGTTCTCCTAGAGAAAGATTACATAGTAGTTATTTTAATGTGGTTATGAGCGAGCTCTCTTTATTCCGTATTGGAATTGTTGGAATTATGCGATTAATTGTTTAGTATTATTGTTTTAAAGGAAAATATGATTATATGGTATGAACAACGATAAATGATTTTATAATAAGAGAACTGATAACATTTAATGAATAGAACTGTTTGTAAATGTTTTCACTGTTAAAGAAGGTGACGTCGAAAGAATTGTTTTGAAAATGTTTTACATTTAGCCAACAAGATCGTTATAAATATCTTAA
Organism: Nephila pilipes; assembly: GCA_019974015.1. NCBI lineage: Eukaryota > Metazoa > Arthropoda > Arachnida > Araneae > Nephilidae > Nephila > Nephila pilipes. The sequence continues at coordinate 1,914 of BMAW01079003.1, read as the reverse complement.
GATAACTCAACTATTGTGTATTTTCAAGAAATGTAACCAAAATAGTAATTATTTAAGAAGTACCGAAAAGATGATGGAACAGTGTAATCTTCTGGTCATATTCATTAAATTTATAGTACAAGATTACGATTTTAAGGTAATTTTACAGTTTGTTTCTGAACATAAATTTTACCATGAACAAAATCAGTAGCAATACTGGGGAAAGAGGTGCAAAGGTCATATGCACTTCCAAAGATTTCTTCATGGAATTAAAATATTTCAGACTAATTCTTTTATTAAACCATTATAAATATTTGAAACTTAAAAAGAGAACTTTTTCTTCTCCATTTTAAATTTTTGATCAATAAGAAATAATATTACGTGAAAGTATTCCTGAAAAGAGAAGTCCTTGTTGTTCCAATATGTGACTCTGGCTCACCGCTTTAAAGACAAAATGGGAACATTCTTTCCTTCTAGATGTAGTAATCTTATGACTCAGTAGGTCTTTGAAATATCTATCTCATGATATATTTATTTTTATCAATCAGCAAGTAGTTATGAGCTCATTAAATATTTTAAAATAACTGTACAATGATGGCAACAGAGATGAAAATAATTAAAATTACCGAGAACTTTATTCTTCAGATTTATCAAATTTGTAATATTAGTATTTGATTTCAGAACATGAAATTTCGAAAAAGGAAATTTCTGTACAGATTGTATCAACTTCGAAGAAATAAAGCTTGCAGTGACCATATGTTAAGTGATATATTGAAAAGCTGTAAACATAAAACGGAAGAAATTTTATTCTCTTTGTGCCTATTACAACATGTACTGCTGAAAGATCATTTCACTATGAATAAAAACTGCTTTAGAACATGGAGTTATATAAAATTCTATCAGTATCTGAAGAAGTTCATTATTAATATCTTATTATATTTAATAATATATATATCATTATACTCACCTATTAATCATTTTTAAAATGTGATCATTTATTCCATCAAATGTTGTTCTAGCTTGATCTGGATTTCAATGATTCTGGTTAGAAGGAATTTTTGTTCTTATTATATCTTTCGTATACTCCAACGCATTCATTTCAATAACTTTATAAAATTATATCTATGCTTCAATATTTTATGTAGGAGAAAAGATTGCATACTAATTTTTAAAAGAGGTAATTATAAATTAAAGAAATTGCTTTTTCAATGACGATGACGATATGTTCCTCAGAAGAACAATTTTGATCTAAATTATTTAATGAATTTAAAATGATTATATTCAGATCAAACTTTTTAAAACTTATTCTTCACTGTTCAATTCTAAAATGAATTTCATGAAATTACTTGTAAATAAAATTTATTTATTCATAAATACCTTTAAGGCACAGTTTGATGAGACTAATCTTATACAGTCTAAAACTAAAAACCGGCTTAATGGTTTGCTATTAAAATACGATTTTAAATATTTGTCTTGTTATATTTAAAATTATTATTTGCCTAACAACATAAAAAGCCTTTTAGATTATAGAATCTAGTATAAATTTTGTATTTCCTCATGGCTTAAAAATACTCATTTTATAAACCTTATTTAGTCTGGATTTAAAACAGGTGAAAACACATTGATTTCATATAATCATTTTTAATTTCAAAATAGTTAAGGATTTTGTAAAGGATATACAATTAAGTGAATAAAAATCAAAACTTTCGAAAGATTTATCTGTTTGGTTAAGTCAAGTTCAATAAGTTAACACTTCAATGCTACGAACCAGTAACTGATTAAAAGATTAAGATTCATCCTTAATGAAAAATTAAATGATTAATATGAAGGTAACTTACCGAGAGAAAGTACAGTGACGAGTAAATAAAGTATCATCATTCATTTAGCTTCGAAGAAAATTTTTCACATTAGCAATACAACTGAAACGCATACCAT
>BMAW01078993.1:0-14090 GCA_019974015.1 Nephila pilipes | reverse complement strand
ATGAATTAACTAACTAACAATAACTTTAAATTATACAATTTGAGATCACATCTCTTGTGAATTTCAAATGAATGTAAATGTAAATTCATAATATTCAAATTTGTAAATTAATGATTAATTGTAATATGCAGTGCTGATATTCAATTCGACTGTGATTGAAGATATCATTAAGTACCAGAAAAGAAAATTTAATTGACTTCAGCTCTTTTCCATATTTAATTAATAAACTATGGGGATAAACATGAACTCTTTAAATGAAAATATAACCTGATTCACATAATAAAATAACTAAAAATAAGAATACTCTTACGATGTATTGGTAAAAATCAATCGCTTAAATTATATTATCGAAACCTTGAAATAACCTTTAATTCTAGTTATACTAGAAAATGAATGGCATGCGTAGTTGAGCAGGAAATATTAGTTAACTGTAATTCGTGAGCCTTAATTAGATTTGTGTACATATGAGTCTCGAAATAAGCTCGTTGTTATGATTTGATTCTGGTTTATTTACATGAAATCAGGAGTAAGAAATAAATGTTGATAAAGTAAGTTTAGCGATTGGATAAGAAAATATTGGAGACCAGAAGCAAAAGAAAATATAATCTTGTGATCCTTTGTTATATTTGAGATATAATAAAATATAGGAAGTTAATTAGTGTTCACGCGAATTAATATAATATATTTTTAAGAAACAGAAATATGCATTTGCTATACATGTAATTTCAATTTTGTAACATAATAAATATTGCCAATAAATTTAAAACGTTATAAATATTTTAGCACAAAAACATAATTTAAATTATTATGATAGTTTGAAGAAACCAAAGATGAAAAATTGAGCGAGAATTCGAGAATACATTTGATACCATACCTAATCATTTGAATGCATTCATTTAGACATAAATAAATGGTTTGTTTTTTGTTAAAATTAAAACAAAACAAGAATTCTAAATATATACTCTTTTATTATTATATGTTCGAATTAATTGACATTTATACGGTTGTACGAGAATTTATAAGATGATTATACAAGTTAATACAAACAACATATCATTAGATCTTTTTTTTAACTAAAGTTAAGAATTTGAAAGAAATATAAAAAAAAATATTTCTTGATTTCTTTATAATTTAGATTGTGCTTGAAATGCATTTCGTGTGTACTTTTAAAATAACAAAAATTCTCGCTTGGATCCTAAGGCAAAATAAATCGATATTGTTAAGGAATTTGATTAGTATTTATTTGGTTCTAGAATATGTGTTTTCTAGAAGTAATATGCTTTTAGAGTCTATGAAATTGAAAACCATAAGTCGCAGTTTATCAGTACATTATAAGAACAAACATATACGTATATATCAAGATGAAAGAATTTATTTTTACACAATGCAGGTATGCAAACAACACTCGACATGTGCATGAAACTGCTTTCATTTTCTTAAACTTAAAACAAAGCATTTTCTTATTTCTTTGTAAAGTAAATTGATGGTTAATTTTCATTCTTATGAAGATTAAATTCGAAGTAATTACTATTACTTAATAACTAATTATCTTTAATGTATATGGAAACTTAATACAAGGTTACAAACACAGACAAATTTTATGTCCATTAATTTATAATGAAATTAAGAAGTACTTCTATATTTCTTTTTGAGCATTAAATTATATGTATGTGGCTTGGAATAAAAAATATTCTTGCCATGACATAATATATATATATATATATATATATATATATATACGAGGCATGTTTTTTAAGTAAGTACCGTTTTGAAATTAACAAAAGACATGCAAAGATATCGCAATAATTTTATTTTTACCTTAATCTACTTTTCTACATAATTTCCGTGAATATTGAGGCACTTGTCATAACGTGGCACCAGTTTTTGAATACCCTCCTCATAAAATTCAGCCGCCTAACTTCTTAACCACTGTATCACAAATGTTTTGACTTAGTTATCGTCTTGAAGACGCTGACCGCCCAGGTGTTTCTTCAAGTGCAGGAACAAATGGTAGTCGCTGGGCGCCAGATCAGGGCTGTATGGAGGATGATCTAGAGTTTCTCATTTAAAAGATTTGATGAGATCTTTGGTCCGATTAGCCACATGTGGACAGGCATTGTCATGCAGCAAAACGATACCCTTACTCAACTTGCCACGCCTTTTGTTCTGGATTGCACGACGCAGATTGTTCAATGTCTCACAATAAGACGCTGCATTGATTGTCTCATTACGAGGCAGAAACTCCACTAGCAATACTCCTTTTCTGTCCCAAAAAACTGTGCACATGATTTTCTGGGCAGAAATTGTTTGCTTAAACTTCACTCTTATGGGTGATAATGAATGTCGCCATTCCATTTAATGTTGTTTCGATTCTGGTGTGACGTAGGCCACCCATGTTTCGTCACCAGTAACAATTTGGTCTAAAAATTCTTCACCTTCATTGCGGTACCGCTCAAAGAAAGTCAATGCACTGCCTAAACGTTGGGTTTTGTGCAAATCCGTCAACATTTTTGGAACCCAACGTGAACACAATTTCAGGTAATTCAAGTTCTCGGTCACAATGCAATACAAAACACTACGAGAACATTGAGGAAAGCAGTCGGACACTGATGAAATTGTAAATCGTCTGTTTTCTCTCACTTTTTCGTCCACTTTCTGTCCCAAATCTTCATTAACGATCGAAAGACGCCCACTCCGTTCTTCACCATGCACATTTGTGCGGCCATTTTTAAATGCTCTAACCCATTTCCTTACCATTCCATCACTCATAATGTTTTGTCCGTAAACTTCACAGATCTCACTATGAATATCGATCGGTTTTACGCCTTTAGCACTAAGAAATCGTATAACAGCCCGTACTTCACAATCAGCGGGACTCACGATTGTCGGAGGCATCTTAAACACCCAGTAAACAACGTATACAATGAAGAATCAGACTGTAATGGCGTCAGTGCGTAGACAGGAGATGTAGGTAACCAGCGAGCATGCGCGGAACGCCGACCGGAGCGCTGCGGCGGCGAATCGCAAAACTGTACTTACTTAAAAAACATGCCTCGTATATATATATATATATATATATATATATATATATATATATATATATGGAACTCATTTGAAGGAAAAAAACTTACTGAATTACGTTAAGAAGTTAGTAAAAACACATTGTCTGGACATTAGAAAGAACAACAAAATAAAGTCCCTCGATAAGAGATATGACTTCCTCTACTTATAATGGTTGCAGAACAACGTCTTTTCATATTCAGTATCAAACAAAACATCAGTTCTTGATGATGGAGTTGCCACTTTCAAGGAACGTCTGTTTAAGCTGTTTGATGTTCTCCAGAGTATATGGTCTTGAAATCAGGTGTCTTTTCAAAGCAACTCATAAATGTTTGTTGGAATTTAAATCAAGGGAGGACACTGGTTAATTCATTCTGCAGAAATCCTCACTTCCTAGAAGTTATTTATCATTAGATGTCTTACGTGGTCCAGAAATATCATGCACAATATTAAAATCTCATATGGTTAGGATAATTTCATTTCAGTAATGATCTCCGGTAAGCAAGTCATTGTCTGAAAATATGGAACTCCTTTCGTCCATGCATCATAATGCCTACCTACTCAAGCAGTCGGAGACTTCATATTTAGTCTCTTTTACCGATGTTAAGGAGTTGAAAGCATGTCCCTACATCCCTCCATTTATCTGATGCTTGGAATCATTTTTCAGAGTGAAATGACTCTCATCAGTAAACAAAATAGGAATGCAGAGATGATATCTCCTGAATTTGTGTGTTGTTAACATTACAAATTGTTTCTAATGTCAAAACTGTAATATTTGAATATCCATCGCAGTTCTATTGAGCTACAGTTTTACAGAGCTGTTCCCAAAATGCGTCTTTCAATAATTTCGTAATATATATATATATATATATATTCAAATATATATATATATATATATATATATATATATACTATATATGATATATATATATATATATATATATATGCATATATATATACTATATATATATATGATATAGTATAATGTGTAATAATAACAGATATATATATGTAAGGTTATATACAATAACTATAGCTTAATGTTGCTAATACCATATACTTATACATATATATACATATATATATGTATATTACATATATATATATGCTATATATATATATATATATATATATATATATATATTACATCTTTTTCTATTCGCACACCACATCTAACAAAAATAAATGGAATTAGATTTGTATATTAATTAATATTTATTAGCCACAAATTGAATTAAATTGAGAATAGTATGATCGAGTACGATATATTTGTAAAAGGTAATTAGTTCAATTTATAAGTAGTAAATATTTTTAATACTTGAAAACTTTTACATATGTTAAAATTAAGAAATATTGAAAATCTGATATATGTAGTTAAATAGCTTAACTATATTGGATTATTTAACCTCTTATGATAAAATCCAGGTGTCGAAGTATATACATTTTATGTTTTGTGTTTGCAGTTTTAATTCCTTTGCTCTAGATTTCATTATGTTTCTTTTTCATTATATTTATAAATAGATATGCTACAAGATGAAGTAATTTCCAAACTTAAAATTCCTATTAAACCATTACAGAAAATCAAATTTTCCATCATACTAATATTTTTACTAATTACAAGTTATTTGAGAATGAAAGTTTCAATTTATTTTAAAAGAATAGTGCATATTGTTATGTATATACATTTGTATAAATTATTTTATTGAAACATATTTATGGCTTTGAAATATACCAAATTCATTATTAGCAAATTTAAACTTGTAATAAATTCTATGTGGCATTGCATTACTTCTACCTGACTGTTGTGCCATAATATAATCAAATATAGCAATCTAAAAGAGAACAACCTGCGCAAAGACACGCAAGTTAAATCCATTTGAATTATTTATTTATCAATTATTTTTATTTATTATTTAATGAGTTTTAGTTTTCTATGGGGCTTGAAATTAACCCACCTATTCAGATATTATTGAAATCGTACACTCTTACCAAAACCTTTCTAGTTGAGATTGCTTTCATTTGTCAAATCCTCTGTGACAGCTGCCGCAAGTAACAACTCTTGATATTATCGGTCTCTTGCTAGAAATATACTCAGAATTAAACAAACTCTTCCTCTACCATCTAAATTTCCATTTACTTATATATCCTATAACTGAATTACTTCATATTAGTTCCACCTGCATCTAATTAACATAATCACATTTCATTTTGGTTGGGAAGAAATTTTTATTTCCTGCAATCAATCTCCAAGTCTCCAAGATTAGTGAAGAAATAATCGTGAATAGCTCAACATTGCAAAAATTTATTTCTGTTTTTCATTCTATTCTGTAGCATTAAGATATGATTGAGAAATAAATTTATTAATCTTTTCACAATTAAGTTGAAATTCGGTATAATATTTTCGGTTAAATCAATTTATTTCTACATGAAGTAAATATTTGTATTGCTGCAATACAGTAAAATGATTTATAAAAAGATATTAAAAAACAAAATTTTTCAATATTTAACTAAATTTGTGCTCAAGATTTTAGTTTGTTATTGTAATTTCCTAAAGCTTTTAGCTTCATTTACTTTTAAGTGTTAAATGTCAATTACTTATAATAACACAGTAAATATTTTAGAGTGTATATTGAGAGCAGATAGATTTTTCAATGTGACGAAAGAAGTAGTCATCATTAATTCAAACCGTGAACAAAGAAAATTACTTGCTATAATAGAACGATCAACTAAACGAAATAAATGGGATCACAAACCGTTGAATTTTCATATCTGTATAGCGTTGATCCTTATAATACATGTACAATGTCAAAGGTAATGAGTTGTAAGCTCAAATATAAATGCTGCTAAATAGCGACCCCTGAGCAACATACAATCTCAGCATAATTTAAATTCCACGTACATCATCTTTTCTCCTGATATAAACTGCTGAAGTACTCGGTACTGAATTTATAATCTCAAGCGTAAATAATGCAGATTCGTTGAAATATTAAAAAGCCTCGTTATACATTAATTCCAAGATCATATCCCTAATAAATATAATTTTGAAACTTGATGAAACTCAGTGCTAAAGGGAAAGTGAGGAAAATCGGTTATTTTATAAGAGATTACAGATGAATTACTTTACGCCTCGTATGAACATTCTAAAGGGCTTGAGAAACACAATTAAGAGATTAAATATTATATTTACTTTTAAAGAAAGTACTTATTAGGAATAATACCTAAATTAAATTGTTACAGCAATATTTTAAAAAAGTTCCGTATAAAACTATTATAAAACACATTGCATCCAATAGCGGAAAACAAAATATTATCTCTCCTATAACTTTTCTAGAAAGATAACTCGACAATTGTAACACTACAAACATTAATCTAAGAAATCAGTGAAATGATGTGATATTCAGTTATTTTTCAAGAAAATTCCGATTAATCCGATATTCGAAGTTTTGCTACATTATTTGCTACAGTAAATAATTAATCAGAGCGAAAACTGATCATAATCCACTACATTTGTTACAATGTATCAGAAATGTAGTGTACGAACCTTGATGACAGGATGTTACTTTATCAGCATGTTGTTTATCTATAAGGCATGTACACTAAACTCATATGAAGATCAGAAAAAAAATAATAACGATTGATTTTTTTCTAATTTTGTATTCCTTTCTTATCTTTTGATTTAAATATCCTTCGTTGGAAAATTTCGAACCAGTAACTATTCCTGGCTAAAAAAAATAATTTTGAACCCATGATCTACGCGACACGTATTTAGTTTTATTCAGAACATTTTCTTATAGTCGGAACTTACATAATCTGAACTCTCCCAGCTTTATCACAATTTATTATTAGTTATTGATTCTAACACAACATTCTTTAGTCTTCTAGAAAATTAAATACATAGATACTTCAATTTTGAATTAAGATAATTTATTGAGGATCTAATATATGATTCTGACTAGTTTAAATCCAAATGTGAACTTGATTACTGATTTCAACAAGAGTTAAATGAGGTCTGTAAATTAATATGTAAATAATTACATCAAAAATATCTTCTCCGGAATAAAATGCTTAAACTTTAAATAAAACGATAAAATCATATTCCTTAGTATTTTAAGATTTATCAAAATAATTGTTACCTTTGACACGTAATCAAAGGTTGACAAAGAAAGCCTTACTGTTTTTAAATGTCACTAACTTATTTACAGACTTACACAAAGAAAAAAAAGCATTTCATAGAGCTTTCTTAGCTTATACTCAAGGGACAGGCTTAGAAATTGTACGGCAGGTCACGTGCTCCATTAGTAAGTCGACTAGCATGGATTGTGAATGCTTGTTCCTTGATTCACTAAGTACACTTCTTTTTTTTTCTTTTTCCTTCATTTTCTTTATTTACACAGCTTAATTTTTTTTTTTTTTTTTTTTTTGCTTTTGAAGCTGCGACTTTGTTCCTGACTTGCTTTTCACTCATTTCTTACTGGACAGAAATAATTTCCTTCAATGTGCTGTTTTACAAATATATATCATCAATATGGGGCCCAATTGCTTATTTTTCTGTGATATATTATATTTTTAGTTCATGTATACTTAGAAAATATAAACTATAAATGTTTATATCAGATTCCTTCTATGAAATCGAAATATGATTCTGAAACCAAAACTCTAATTTAATCTTTACAGTTTAGAAAATCGACTATTGCTAAAACTAGTTATGAACCAATTTCTATCATAAAATGTAATGAAAACGCACCATTTTAAGGGAGGAAAATTTAATGCATTAAAAAAATTGTATCGGTAAAAAGATAATATGATTTTTACAATTATGGTCCTGTAATGTCTTTGAACACAATGTATATTTAGACATACTTGATGCACCATGAAATAATTGATGTTCTGCGACAAAAATGAATGAATATAACGAGACAGGAAAGAAAACAGCTTACAAATTTACAGAACTGATTGGAAAATCGAATAATTAAATCATTATAAAGTCAGTCGGTAAAACCTTGGTTCATCTTTAGTCTGGAAATAATGGATAATATCCTTTGACTAAGATAGATTAAATCCCAGATTATGTCCAGTAGGTTTATATGTCATATTGTCTCAAGATATTAGGTTAAATCTTTTAAATTCTCAGAGGGTTCAAATGTGCTCTTAAGAGAAGAGATCAATTGACCTAGTTGGTTAAGGAAGTGTTTCGTCAAACTTAAAATATTTGAAAGACAGATTTAACTTTAATGGTTGGGCATTACATCTTGATCTAGAAGTAATAAAAGGAGTGACCACATAACGGGTCACATAATTTTTGTTTGCTTTATAATAAGTTTGTTGAGATTGACTTAGCACATGGATCTATCTATCAACTGATATTACATCTTAGGCTATAACTTCCTATTGCATGTGAAGAGACTGCGCATGGTAACAATGCTTATCTTTCTCACCTATTCAAAATCAAATTCGAATACAAAGAAGTAGGGCTCAATTATTTTGGAACTGCACTAATCGAGAACGAATAGTCTTAGTGACTATTCGTTCTTGATTAGTAAGGATCAAGAGGGTAAGAGTAATTTCCAACTGTTTCTTAATACTAGGACATACAGAAACGTTATGGGCATCGTAGGGGTCCCGCCTTTATTAAACTGTTACAATGCTAAAACTCGGTGTTATGATCTATTAATACCGACTGAAACTTTTTTTTGTAAGGAATAAGGCACAGATTTGACGTTTGAAAAGGTATGTTTATTAATGTTTTCCAAGTATTTATATCTTGCACTGGAAATGAAATACGAATATTCAACCAAGCAATTATGTAGGTTTTAATTATTTTGGGTAGTTTGATCATTTATAATTGTAACAAACCACATAAATTTAGCTATGTTTTCGAGGTAACGAAGAGGAAGAAAATTAAAATTATGTCATACATTGCACCAAATATTATCTGAAGCTATATGTATATATATATATATATATATATATATAGAGAGAGAGAGAGAGAGAGAGAGAGAGAGAGGTAAGAAAGTGATGACCGATGTTACTAATTATTTGAATTAAAGAAGCAAATCTTAAATGTTTAATACATTTAATTTTGACATTTCACATCAACAATTATTGCTCACACTGGACAAGCCGTTTCACGTTAACATAAAAAACATTTAAACTATAGTAAGCGTCTCCAACATTCACATCGTCTACACAATTATAGAGCGTATTATCTGTTTAGTTGACTACCATCATCTCTTCTTCGATGCGTCCTGAGGTAATTCCCAATACGATCAGGTATTTCTTCTAAAACTATATATTCGGCCATCCTCGAAGAAGATGACCTCAACTGCTTGACTCCAACAAAAAAAAGTTCGTCTCATCCCAGAAAACAAAACTTGAAAGAGAAAATTCAGAAGCAGAAAAGAAGCTGATAATTTGAATAGTATTTATCTTTCTTGGAATATCATCGTCTTCTGAAATCACTTTCGTCTCAGAAGTGCCTTCGTCTTGCTTTGTTATCAGCTTCACTTTTCTCTTTTTTTTTCTAACGTCTTCAAAACGCCGATAAATCAGTCATATTTGAGGGAAAATAGACATAATCTGTAAATACTTTCAAATAAATGATGTATAATTAGATATATAATGTTACACTCCATCTTTTTTTATAAAATCTGAACAATTTGTAGTATTTTAAGTTCCTTCATTCTCTCCTTCATTTGAGACCTCATATGTGTCATTGCCTCTAATTTTAGTAATTTTGTATGGCCCTAAAATTTCAATTTCAATTTAAGATGTGGTCCGAATTGAGTGCGTTTTATAGCAACTAAGTCACCTTTTTATAGTAATGAGGCATTTGCCTTCGTAAGTTCTACGTCTTCATATTTTGTTCTTGAACTTTGAACATATGTTTTTTGGATTATTTTCGTAGATCATTATGCTGTTTTTCAAAATTAGCTTGAAATTTGGCTTCAGTAATTTCTCATATTTTTTCAGTATTCTTGGTATTTATTTTGGTACCGAATAAAAGTTCAAAAGGAGTGGTATATATAAAGCGTTGGTAATTGAATTAATAGTATGTTGCAGTTCGTTAATATTCTTGTAATAATGCGAAGGATTCTCTAACAACAACTTAGATAGAATTGAAATAACAATTTGATTCAGCCACAAAACCTATCCATTGACACACAGAAGGCCTATTGTAATTAGATGATGATTAATATTTTCTTTGGAACAATACTCTTCAATTCTTTTGACGTAAAGGCAGTGCCACGATTGGAATTTTTTTTTTTTTTTTTTTTTGGATTTCCAAATGTAGTTTTTTTGAAATTCGAGTTTTGAAAATGCTTCATCTGATGATGTCGTCTTCGTGATATATAAACAGATTAATTTTGTAAGACCGTCATTAATCGTGAAAATTTGATTATATTTTTTTGCGGTAATTTTAGTTAGAACTATTATTTATTTACCGTCAACAAACTTATAAATAATTTCGTTAGGTTCAAAAAAGTCTTCACAATAAGAGGTTTTCATAAGGTCTTTAACTGGTTTTATCTCGCTGTCCTCGTTCTGAGCTAATTTAAGTTTTGGTAAAACTCGCATTTTCCATAGAATTACAAAACATATTAACAGGGGATCTAATTAGAGCATTAGCATGAGACATTTTTGAATCTCATCGGAGTTCATTAACGTAATAAATTCTTCAAGAAATAACGCCTATTGAACTACTCGTATACATAAATATTTTTGTTTGTTGTTTTCTGAAATATTATACCCTATATTTTCTTCAATTTCACCAAAAATTATATTTTTTTGGTAAAACTGATAAAATATTTTTTCATCACATGGACACTTATTTCTAATTGTAAATCCGTTTTCATTTATTATAACTTCACATTATAAAATTACATTAAGTCCTATAATAGCATTAAGGAGTACAGCAGCGTTAGAAACAACACAAATATCAATAGTGAACTTAAAGATATCAATTTGCACTTCCTTCTATGATCGGGTGTTTCTTCTAAAACTATATATATGTGGAAATCGAACCTGACTTATCGCCCAGAACGCGGCTATAGAACGTCTTACCACCAGAGAGCGCTGCTACTGCTTCGGCGAATTTCCGCTAAGGAAAAGAAAACGTTTGAACGGGAAGACGCCATTACGAAGTTGGAGTGGGCACAAGGAGAGTTTGGGATATCACGACTAAAAACGTTTTACGAAATGAGTGCATGGAGCACAACCTGAACTTGATTATATTATTTACGCTTTTTTTTTTAATTTCATGCTTAAATGTCTGTACATAATCGCTGTAAATAAGAATAAATAACTTCAACTAAACCGAAGTATCATAATTGTGAATACCCGGACTTTACAAGTGGAGGCTCTGCCCGGATTATACAGTGATTAGTGCAGACCGTTTTTGTGTGTGTGTGGATAAAATTTTCTTCAAGAATTTAAAAAATAAATAGAAAGGAACTTTTGAAAAAAAAAAGAATAAGAAAGAAAATTTCGGCAGTGAACTTCTCAAGGAATAACAAGGAATTGTATTGTGATTTCATCTTGCCATTCATTTCGAAGGAGGAATTGTTTCCATCAGCAGCAATCGATCAGGTAGGAAAATATTTTTTTTTATAATTTCTAAAATGTATGCTTCAACAATAAACGAGGATCTTCTCCTCGTTCCGCTAGAAATGGAAGAAAAAGTGACCTCAAATGTAAAAATTGTAGATTTAAAAAATATTATAGAAAATAGTGACTGTTTCAAGTCGGATCCAGAATTCTAAAAAAATTTAATTAAATCAGTTGTTGATGATAGAAAAGCTCGAACTGCCATTAATGATGAATCTGATTGGGAAAAATTGAAATTATTAAGGTTAGAAAAAGAAATCGAACTTGAGAAATTAAAACAATTAAGTCCAAATGACTCTTCTTTACATGAATCGGCCAGTGCTCATGTCGAGTCATCACCTCCAAGTTTAGAGAATCTAATTAAATCTGTGAAAATATTAGAGACCCACGTTCCATCCAGAGCCGAAAACTTTCACCTTTTCTTTAAATCTCTAGAAAAAGCATTCATGCATAAAAATGTTCCTGAAGAACTAAAATCGGAAATTCTACTTAATATTTTAGGAGATAGGGCCAATAATGTTCTAATCTATATAAATGATGATGAAATGAGAAATTACAACAAATTAAAAGATAAGATTTTAAAACAATATCAACTAACGCCACAAGAATGTCTTAAATCATTTCGTTCCGCACATAGATCTCCGAATGAGTCGCATATTTCATCAGACTTTTCGATCAGTTTTCATCCAGACTTTCGGCTATATTTGAATATTATTTTTAATTAAGAGAAGTTTCAGAGTTTAAATCATTATGTGACTTGATCGTGTCAGATAAAATCTTTCAATCCCTGGATCGTGAAACCACTTCACATATTTGTGTAAGAGCTGGTGATAAATGGCTAAGACCCCTTGATATGGGTTGAGAATGTGATCTGTATTTTGCGTCGAAAGGCAAATCACTCAGCGAGATTTTTTATAATTCCAAGTTATCGATAGGATTCGAAAACAGGAGTTTATATAACCAAAGTCAAAGAAGAATAACGAAAAAACCTTCAATACATGGCCATGAAAAATATGTATATGGCAATCGCGATATTAAGTGTTTCATATGTAACAAATCTCATTTTGCCAAAAATTGTCCTCAAAGATTTAAAAATACCACTAGAATTAATCAATCCAGTGACATGTTAATATGATAGAAAATGAAAATGGTGATGATAATAATTTAATGTTAGAACTGTAACAAATGCTTTAACTGATACCCCACAAAATAAATTAAAATATGTTGATATTTTAGTAGATGGTAAAAAATTAAGAGTTTTAGAAGATAGCGGTGTACAGTGCATTGTATTAAAAAAGTCTTTCTTCCAAAATAAACGTTCGATTGGTAAACTCACATTAATTTCGTGTTTCGGCGAAAGGGAAAAAGGTGACGTTGCGTATTTTGATTTCTCTTTGCCAAGGTCATCAAATGTAATAAGGAGCAAAGCATCATTGAGTAATCGTTTGGTCGTGGATGGTATAATACCACCTTCTATTTATTCTATGCTTTTGGAAGGTTCAAAGAGCATAAATGAAAATACGAGCCGTCAAAACAGTTTCAAGGACAATTATAAGCGTTCGTTAGAGGCAGTAAAGTGTGTGAAATATCCAAGTCAGAATAAAACAGATGGATTTGCTTTATTCACGTTACAGATTAGATCACCATTAGAAAATGACTCTTTATTTGATTCAGCGCGCATTACAAACTCAAAACTACGTTCGGATATAAATTCTTCAGTAAATAACTATCGTCCTAATAAAACGGAAAATGTTGATTTACAAATAAAAAACAAGAGGATCTACGATAAGAAAAGGAAGAAATCAATGAAATATCAAGTTGGTGATATTATCGCCATACAGAGGACACAGTGGAGTTCTCAAGCTGAGATCCAAATTTTATGGACCGTATAGAATAAAGACTGCTCATCCCCATGAAAGATACGAAGTGGAGAAGATTGGAAATCATGAGGGACCACAGAGAACCAGTACTGCCACTGATCATATGAAGCCTTGGACAATGGATTTCTAAGCCATTACGTGCAAACTACCTTTTTTGAATAATTTCTTTGCTTTCGTTTTGTTTATTTTTCAGGTACATGCAGATTCTCAGATTCCTGTCGAGGACGACAGCAGGGTCAGGATAGCCGGTTGTGGAAATCCAACTTGACTTATCGCCCAGAACGCGGCCATTGAACGTCTCACCACCAGAGAGCACTGTTACTGTTTCGGCGACATTCCGCTAGGGAAAAGATGACGTTTGAACGGGAAGACTCCATTACGAAGTTGGAGTGGGCACAAGGAGTGTCTGGGATATTACGACAAAATGACACGAGTTTTACGAAATAAGTGCACGGTGCACAACCTGAATTTGATTATATTATTTACGCTTTTTTTTAACTTCATGCTTAAATGTCTGTACATAATCGCTGTAAATAAGAATAAATA
>BMAW01078984.1:0-20429 GCA_019974015.1 Nephila pilipes | reverse complement strand
AATTAACTTGACTTTTTTGTGAATAACAGAGTTTAAGAGATTCAACTTCTGACCAAAATTCAATCATAGGAACATGTTCCTGGGAATATATGAGAATTTCAAATATATTATCACGCCTTTGTTCTCCTAGAAAAATGCATCGTTTTAAATAGTGGGAAATGTCTGCTTGGTTGACAGAAAATCCTGAAAATTGGTCAATAAGTGAAATTGAATGTCTACCTAGCAAAGTAGACAATGGCATGAAAAAGGATTAAAAATATTAATTTGGCAAAAGACTCACCTCTTGGGCAACTAAAAATTTTGATTCGTTTTATTCAAAGTTGTTATTTGCCTGGAGTTGAATCATTAATGACAAGGCTGATAATAATATTTTAAAACTAAAAGAAATGATGAAGCATCATTTCTGTTTTCTATTTTGCTGCCTGGAAAATATCAATTTACTAGATTATTGATTGATTCTATACGCAGAAAAAGGTACCATACAGGAATTCAAAGGAGGCAAACGATAATCAAAGAAAGGGTTTATATATTTGAAGCAAGGAAAAGGATTAAGAACGTGTAGTTGCATGATACTTCGACGACTTAAAGCTAAATCGATTTGAAACCAACCAGCTCCCTGGCATCCTGACCGAGTGGCGCACTGCATAACATTTGAAATTAAGAGTATTTATTTGGCAATTATTTGACATTATTTTTAAAGACAGGGAGGAAAGTGTGGATAGCGTTATTTACAGTGCAAGTTTTCCCGCTGTTCATTTTGAATTGGTAAATTCTCTATCTGCTGGACCTCATGGGGTTTGCCTTCTTTAAGTATGTTCGAGCATCGTGCCCCCAGGCACTCGAGTTGTCTTTTTCTTTCCTATAGGGTTTACTGTTTTTGGTAAATACGGGTGACGCGTTCCCGGGATACCTTAGCGATTCTTCTGTATTTTCGAACCTCCTCCTAGTGAAACCAGTTTTTTTTTAATATTTTTCTCTCAATTCTTTCGCATATCTGGGTCACAATTTTAGATGCAGGATGGCAACAGTTGGCTATTGCTCCCTTAAAATACTAGAATTCATCCGATTGCCTTTTTAATTTTTTCTCATGTCTAGATCACAGCATTACCTTGTTTTGCGCAGCATGATCATGCGTGACTTTTTTGTTCCATTTCAGTATTATCACTCAGTCGCTTTTTTTTCAAACCTCTAGATCACAATTTTGTTTGGCGCAGCTTAGCCACATTTTGGCTCTTGCGCCATTAAACTCGACCATCACTCACTCTCTCTATATTTTCTGATAGTTCTTTTTGGCCCTTCGACGTTTTATCGTTCGACATGGAAGATGTACTACAATATATTGTGAAATAGAACGAATTTCAGAAGTACTTTTAATGATCTATCAATATTGGATCGAAATAAAATTACAAGAGGAACTTCCACAGATCAGGGCGTCTCCGCATTATGAAAGAATTGTTAAGATTAATTTGGGGGAAATACGTTTCGCCGTATGAAGAATTAAATACTATGATTGTGAGTATATTATTAATAGCAGAGAGAGACCACTGATTTACATATCAGAATATCCCCAAGAATTGATTTATCTTACACCTGCAATGTTACTTAGAGAATATCATTGTTCCAATGTATCAAATATTGACGAAGTTTATTCTAGAAAATTAACACATAGAATAAAATACCTAAGCCACTCATTTGATGACTTAAGACAACGGCTTAGGAAAGAATACTTTATATTTTCATAGATAAAATGCCCTTTAGATAAGACGAGGTATAGATTTTCGTCATATTCTTACGAATATAAATTTAGCATATACCTTTCCTATAAGACGACCCTCAAACTATCAATGACCATGAATTTAGTTTAAATCAGCGATCCTCTCATCTGGAATAAATCTTATTTTCTTGCACCTGGTAGCACTGTTTATAGAGGCACGTGTCCAATCACGAACTCACCTCTAACAAGTCTCGTTATGCGTTGAGTCGTGAGATCGAACAATTGATATTATAAATGAAACCAGAGTAATATATGCAAAGAGTGGGCTTAATCATGGAACCAACGAAAAGAGTGATAAATGAAGCAAACTGCAAGTCATAAAACAGGCTACAGAATCGATTAATTGTGCAATAGCAAAAGCTTTCGATATAACTGAGAAGGTGGTAAAATATAGGAGATAGAATGAAGTGCTTTCATTGAAAAATGCAAATGAAAAATGCTCTATTATAAGAGGAATAGCTTGCTGATCAGATTTTGAAAATAATGTTACAGAATGGGTACAAGAGCAGAGACAGAATTGTTATGTTGTAATATGAAAAATAGTTAGGGATTAGGCATTGGAGTGGACACAGACAGATGTGGAACGAGGCAAAGAATTTTAAGTAATGGTTGGTGTAATCGTTTCGTGAACAAATAAAATTTGGTGATACTACAGGAAAAAAATGCATAAACTATATCACAATATCTTGACCATAAAGTCACTGGTTTTCACAAGTTTGATATTGGTATGAGGAAAAAATACCAACGTTCCATTATCTAAGTTTGGAAATGATGGACGAAAATGGTGCAATATTATGAATGGAAAATGTGTGGTAGAAGTGACCAGGTATTCTGCGAAATCTACACAGTTTGTTGGTGTGGAGTATGTCGTTTCGCAGCCACGCAACAAAGAACACTATAAATCGCTCAGCAGGGAACAGCACTTAAATTATTGCTTTACCGAGTAGTTTAACTTCAATGTCACAACCTTTTTGATATCTCTTTTAATAAACCATTCAAAGATCTCCTTTTTGAACAATGAAATAACTGGATGTTGACCGGCAAAAAGTCGTATACGAAAGGTTAAACTATACCGGCAGCGTTGCTAGATGTGCTTTACGATTTCATTAACAAATTATGGGAAAACAGGAAATTTGAAACAGATATTAAATGGTCCACGTAATCGTGATTGCTTATTAGTATCACACTGAGAAGCAACGCGAAGGCCTTTGGCGGTGTACCTCGTAATTTTGAATCTCGGTCAAGTGCTGATGATGACATCTAATCTGGCATCTACCTCTTCAAACTTCTACTCTACGCTAACAGGGACTTAGGCCCTCGAACAAATTTAACAAGCATCAGCCACGTTGCATGGAGAATCTTCAATGGCATCAGAGCTTGAATCCACGACTCTACGAAAATAACACCGGGTGCGAGTCGGAGACCAAGACCGCTAGGCTACCACGTCCAAAATCAAATAGAATCAAATCCTTCTAAAAGTGTAGGATTTCCAAAGCTATAGATGGCATTAGGACAATTTGTTATAGGATACCAATGACGAACCGGAAATCGACTCGATTGCACAGAATGGAACCCATTGATCAACTTCTCAACAATGAAAGAGAGGATGTACTTGAGAAGCTTTTAGTTTTAGATGATGAATGTGGGGATTTTTCAGGTTTTTAAATACATTGGTGAGTGAGATTTGCTTTATTTTAAATTGGTTTTAATTTATATAAATTTCAATCTAATTTTTTTGTATTTATCTCGTAATATGACCTTGGATTTTGAGGGGTTTTTTTATGATTCAAATATCGTCTAATCTGCGGTAATATACGGTATCAAAGCCAACTCATTCAAAATTATAATGAAAACCCATTTCGTTAACCTAAGTTAGGTTAAATAGTTTTGATCGGAGATGGTAGTAAAAAACGTACATATTGGCCATTAGCAAATATGATTGAGTTGATATTTGGAAGTGAAGGTAAAAATAGGACAATTAACTTAAAAGGAAACATGGAATAATTCAGTCATTGCAATGAATCTATCCCATAAAGATACAATTAAATGAGATGCATGTAATAGAGACAGGGGGAAGTCTAATTCTGAGAAAGTTGCAGAGGTTGCGTCTGTGTACCTGATAATATAATAATAAAAATATATACATCGTCTGCCAAGTTGCTAACAAATAGTTTTGTTTAAGTACAATTGTTACAGCTTCCCAAGTCTCAAAAGGGAGGAGGATGTTGTAAATTAAAGGGAAGGCAGTGTCGTCTCGTCATTTGCTCAAAAAATGATCCAGCTTTGTATTTTTATTAAACTGTTTGTAAATGAGGAAGAAAGTTGAGTAAACTTATTTATAATGAATCTCTGGAGCTTATTTTAATTAATATATAGCATCAAGTTGATACATCTCATGAAAAATTTAATTGTGTTCCTAACAATCTAGTAACTAAAACTTAACAACATTCTCTTTTTAGAACACTCTTCCCACTAGATGAATGAAATTTTTCATAATTCAATAAAATAAATGCGAATAAAGCGGTTATAAAACACTTTATAGCTGGTTTAAATCTAGAAGATAAAATAATTTCAGTCATACATCATGTTTATGAAATTTTTAATTCGAAACAAATTGCAGTTGAAAATTATTTGTAATCCTTACTAGCAGTGT
Organism: Nephila pilipes; assembly: GCA_019974015.1. Taxonomy (NCBI): domain Eukaryota; kingdom Metazoa; phylum Arthropoda; class Arachnida; order Araneae; family Nephilidae; genus Nephila; species Nephila pilipes. The sequence goes on along the minus strand of BMAW01078984.1, from coordinate 16,002 downwards.
TGTCATGGCAACATAGTCGGAAACATAAGGTTCATGTTATAATTTTTGATGATAAAATTTATTTTAAATAATTTATAACTAAAATTTAACAAAATGCGAAATTATGCATTTTAAAAAATATATATAAAAATATTATCTGTTTTAAATATTTCAGTAAGTTTTAAAATTTTTCATAACAATATTGAAGCAAAAATTTATAACAGAAAAATTTAAAGTGAAAGAAAATTTCATTTAATTACTGAAAAAAGCGTTACTTTAATTTTAATTAAATTTGCTTAAAATAATATATATTAAACGCGAACACTGTAGATGAATTTAAATAAAAATTTATTATATACAAATAGTTTGTAATTAGATTTTACATAGCAATTTGTTAAAAACTGTTATACTTTAAAGCCTGTTTTGTTTTCTGAATCAAATGTGTATGTATTTATATTTTTTGTAAAAAAATAATAACATGATTTTTGAAAATATAGATTTAGCATTGATAAATAATTTTTTAATTTAATAAAATAAAAAATTCAAACGAAAAATCGAAGCATACATAAGTCGCATATCACCTTTTTTTTTCCTTCTGAAGGTAAATGAACACAGGTGAAATTATGAAAACATAAGATTTCAATAATCCAGTGGATTATCCCGTAGTTTTTCCTCTGGTCCTAGTGTAGCTGTAATCTAGGGGATACGCGATTTGACGTTTCCGCCTAATGCTCTCTAAGACGCCACAATTAAAGGAGCTTGCCAGGACATGATGCGACACTTCTGGCGCCAACAACATCGATTAGTCTCGCGTCCAATGCAACACACACGGCGCGTGGAAGGAAAAAGAAACATAATGAAAAGTACAGGACTTCTCTTTGCCTTTCCCCACATTTAAACGGGGAATAAATATAGGATGGACAATTGTCTCTTTTTTCCCTTAGAGGTACCCTTGTGGCAGTATTATATTGTCTCATTTTGAATTGAACTGCAATAATGACCGACGATAGATAACTTCCGGAAGTTCTGGTTTGTACTGCTTCCAGAATTGAAAGAAAACGCGAATTGTAAAAAGAAAAGAAAAAGAACACCATTTTGATAGATGGAGAAAAGTCAGGATTCTCAAACAAACATGATATAAAAAATAATATAAGTCAGGATTAATTTTATATAAGAGTCGAATCTCGGTAACACTAATTTGTTATTTTATTTTTAAATGAATTTAATATAATTTTAAAAATTGGTCAGATTTTATTCATCAGAGCATGCATTTCAAGGCCAAGTTGAGGGTCAGAGGTTAGGTTGCTTTAGAAAATTCTAAATTCTATCTATTTTTAGCATAAATATTCATAATATCATTTTTTTTGAAAAAGTCATAGATCAACAAAAAGAACTAAGTGTTAAAAATAGAAGCTTGTTCAAAACTGAAGTCTGCATAATGCAATATTTTCTTATTAAACTTTTAAGAGCAAAACGTTAAATAAATTTAAAATGTCACTGATATTTTTTTCTTTTCATATTTAGGCCCGTGATTATGAAAAGATCGAAGCTCATATCCTGTCGTCGATGTAAAAAAATCTGTTTTAAACATGTCCATTATTTTGTAAATGTGTGCAAGGTTTATTCAGATACAGTGATAAGAAAATATCCATTCAAACGCATAAGATTACAAATTTATTTTGCTAGATTTGAGGCTCAGCTTTTTATAACCAGTGGCATATGTATGTTATAAATGAGTTCATAAATCTGTATTGTTATTTATTTAATTAAGGGACTGTCCCATGAACATTTCTATTTATTCATTTAATAATTATAGCTTATAGAATGACAAACAGTGTTTTTATTCAAGAAAGTTGTTTAGGATGTGAGTATTAATATGTTGTTCACGATATATATATAAAATTAAAAAAATTTAGCTTTTTACATAAATTTAAAAATTAATTTAATTTTTTTTTTTTTTTTTTTTTTTTTGGGAAAATTTCAAATTTTTACACTCCTCCTGTTGATAAATACTTTCAATACAGGAATTTTGTAATAATTGAAACATTTTTTTTTAATCAACTCTTTAGGGATTGATTTTACAATACTTTACTTAGTTTTGGAAAGATTATAAAATGTTGATTTTTCTGCTAAAAATTAAGCAAAACCTCCTACATCCCATATATTTCAAATTTTTTAAAAAGTATTCATTTTATTACAAAATGTATCCTTAATTTTATTACATACACAGAGAAAAATAGTAGTGATTGGTAAATATTTGTGGAAGGAGTAACATTTTAAATTCATTGATGTATTGATGAAACACACACACAAACTGGGAAAAGACATTTTAAAGTTTATAATTCTGAAAAAATAAATAAATTTGTGTGTTGCATTGTGCTTCCATTAACTTAAGATGCCGTTTTTATTCCCTAGGTATATGAATTCCTTTGTAGTAATTGCAATTTCATATAATTTCAGTTCGTTTTTTTAATGACTGATCAATTTTTTCAGAATGTTAATTGCAACTATTAAGTAAAATATTTAAAAAATGATAATAATTAAAAATATAACTAGTGTTAAGATTTTTACTTTATAATATTAAAATATTATATGAAAATGTATGACGAATAAGAATGCAGTTTATAAAATTATTAATATTAAAACGTGATCAGAAATAACTCTATAAATATATTACAAACAAAACACGAGGTATCAACAATTAACTCCTATTGAGAGTTTTAGACGCTGAAAAGAACGGTAAACACTACAAATATTATTAAAATAAAATAAAATAAATTTTTGTCAAGCTTTTGATAAAAAAAAATGTCTTAAAATTATTGAAATATCGGAAAACAGAGTGTGGTGTCATGTCCCGAAATTTGCTTGTTTACATTTTTCAATTTCACTTCTTTCGATTTCTAGCTCTGATGCATTGACAAGTAATATATCAGTTGACAGATAATAATTCAAAGAAAATTACAAAATAAAGATATTTAAAAAAAATCAATGTTTGGGTCGTTTCTAGGGTACCGTAGCCACTTAAAATGATTTAATTATTTTCAACAATTTAAGAATTGTAGTTAATAATTTTATTCTTAAGAACCACTTCTTAAAAATACCAGTACTATAAGAATATTTCATTCTAATCTTCTCATTTGATTTTACACTCGTATTCATGATATTTCATTGAAAAGAAATTCCACCATTACTTTTGTGTTTGTCACCTGATTTTCACACTTATTGTACCTGAAATTACATGTATTCTCTAAATAAGGCGCGAATCCCTTTCCAGCATCATCCCCATCTTTTTCCACTCACTTGCGCTAACGCGTGACTAGTTCGGAAAACTCGTCGGAGATGAATTTCGGCGGAGGTTATTGAGAACAGGCTCTAATGGCAGCTTTTATCTCGTCATCAGAACAATAGTGAAATCCCTCAAGGAATTATTTCATCTTTCTATGAAGTGAAAGTCTCAAGTTTGTATGCATTTGCATCTAAACCTCATTTTCATCACCAGCATTTTCAGTTCTCGTTGCACCAATGACGCCTGGAGAACAATAAAACAAATGCATTACACATAGGAGGTATGCGGCTTTTATATATATATGTGTAAGATTTTCCAGATAATTATTAAACAATTAATTTTATTTTCCAATCTACTGTAAAACCAGTTCCTCCGATACTCAATAGATGGCACAACGAATCAGAGTCATGTGCTCATGCAGCGCCACCTATTACAGAACAAAAACTGAGTGACACTTCGTTCTCGCTCTCTTTCCCCCACTTTTCCGCTTCTCTTCTCCTACGCATTACCCGCTTCGGAAGTAATCTTCAAACGCCCGAGCACGTTCCAGCACCCATCGCCGATATGGGATAAGATTAATTAGATTGACATGTATCCGCGTCTCGGAAGAACTGTTTACTCCTAATAGAGACAACCTGTACATAGTTCAAAGTGTAAATATCTTCATCTCTCCAAATATTAAACGAAGTAAAGCAAGTTGAGTCTCATCATTGAATTCCAACGAAATCATAATAGAGTCCGGTAATGGAATTACTCCCCTAGACAACCAGCCCTTTGCGTAAGAGCAAACCATCGTAGATTCGGGATGAACAATCTCATCACCCCACTTTCTACATATATAACAATAATATATAACAAGTATATATATAGCAAGTTATACACAAAGAAGCATTAATTTTCAGCCACATTTTGTGTATATGTAATTTTTCAGTTCTTTTCGCTGCATAGTATTTACTTCTAACCAAATATGAATGCTTTGAATATAAAGTTTAAGTTTTGTCTTTTAAATTTTCTAAATTTGTTTTTTACGGTACTACAAATTAAAGTGCTATTAACGCATGTTATAAATTACTACTACACAATTTTATTTTTTTTAAAATTTATTTGACAATTTTCAAGAAGTTGTAAAGTTCAATATGACAAAGTTTTTAAACGGGAATGAATAGGCGCAAGAGACAAACGCAAGAAAAAAAAAGACGTGAAAGATTGCATAAATTGATTTTGTTTATTGGCACCGTTGGCAGGTGTATCCAAGCTGCGAGTTTTACAATAATTGCTCGATATTGCGTCCATTATCAGTAATACATGCTTGGTAGCAAATATGTTAGTTATTTCTTTGACACGTGAAACTGCCACGGATGTTCGAACAATGAGATTACCAACTGTCAAATAGATTCTCATTAGCAGAGGACCTTCATATATGTCAATAAGAAGTACCGTCACACCTTGATTCACGAACTTAATTCGTTCCGAGGCGCGGTTTGCGAACTGACGCAGTTTTGTCCGATTTAATTTAATGAAAATAGAATTAGTTTGTTCAAGACCGAGAAGCAAGCTATTCTCATCTTGTTTTAATGAGTATAGTGAAAAAATTGCAAAAAATTAAAACGCCTGCTAAATTGCGAAGAACGCTAACACGCATCGATATTACTTCCTTCTTATTCCATTTTAAGTTATGTCTCTAATGCACACGGGCAAATGAAAAGAAAGTCATACAATGATAATAACCGAATTATTTTACTCAATTCTATAAATATTATAAAAATCTTTCCCTAACCTGCTATATATGGGGAAAAATTTCCTATACACGTTTGATTCCACAGGTTAACATTATAAGGGTTACTTATCTGTATTGTGACAATAGAGTTCTAGTTCTTAACAGAGCATACACGAGGTTTCGATTCATAACCTTTTGCAGATTCTTTCCCTAGTTGTGATCTGACGACTTACGAAGGCTCTCCTAGAACCACATGCAACATTCTCACCATGCCATGAGGTAGCACGTTTGAAAATTCTATGTCTGCATGCACGCAAATATATAAATTTGGAGTGTTCTGCGTGTGCATATGTGGTACTGGTATTTATATCCGTACAGCCATCAGAAGAACACAGAAGAAGAAAAGGAATTTTAGCCTTGGTGATTCGATTACTGTCTTCCGCAACCATCCAATTTGAATTCCTTCCTGGCACTATCCAGATTTCGATCTCTCCGTCGACCTGCTGAATTCATCATAATGAATAGAAGACATCTCGAACTAGAGTATATTCATTGATCTCGCTATGCAACTAATCAGAGTTCTCTGTATTTATTTTCTGGATACTCGAATTTTATTTGCGATCATGTCTACAAGGTTGCTCGACAGTTGCTCTTTGTCACTAAGTTCCTTACTAGCTTCATAACTTTCTGATACGAGCTCTATCCCTTCCGTTATCCATTAGCTATTATTTTTGTAAATATTTTAACTAACTTCATTTTTGATTTTTGTTACATTTAAACGAGTGATATTCTTATATACAATATTATAGTTAAATGTAAATAAATATTGAAGTTTAATTATTAATTATTATTAAATTAATTCGCAACTATTGAGCTGACTCTTTTGAAGTGTGGTATATGCTTGTGCATCTAATTACCCTTCAAGATTCCATATACTTATGAATGCATTCACTACTATTTCGTTTATAGCTTTCTCTCACTCTCTGCTTTCTACAATCTTCGTAATAAATTCTTTGCTGCTTATAAATGTAATTTATCAAATCTGTTTACTCTACTTCAGAAATTCTAATCTAATCTATATAAGCCACGTTTCATCCATTGGTAGATATTTTTAATTCAAACAACACTACATAAAAAAAAAACCCAAAGTATGAAATGAAGGGGGAAACGAGGCAGATCTCTCGTAAAAGAACTAACACAAAAATAAATGCTTGAGGATTGTTCAGTGTAGTACATTTTTGCTTTGTAATGGATAATAGTCGGTACAGAGAGTTGATAGTTTAAAAAGGGAAGGATTATATGTAGTACTACTTGGAAAAAGAGTATACTTACATGATGGAGAGTGATGGAGATATATTTTTCACATATTTTTCCGCAAAAACGGAGAGCTTTATCAAAGCCACTCAAGAATCTAGGAAATCGTATTTACATTTGGTAGACAAATTATTAAGGTTTCTTATTTTTATTCAAGTCTGCAGTTATCGAATGATCATGTCGTGAGCTAACGGCCGGCGTTGTTTCAGTCGAGTCGTTAATTCGAGTCCTGAGTACACTTAAAGAAATATTGTGTAGCGGTATTGTTGCACTATAAATCTGTCGAAATTCAAATTGATATGGAAGCTAGGAGAAAGGGAAGCTAAATCAGATGCCGTTCTCCTCACTTGACCTTGGTTGAAAATTACCAGGAGCGTCGCCAATAATTTTCGTGATACTTCTTAGTGCAACATTAATACACCAGACATTTAGTACTCTTATTATAAAGAAATTTTAACCAGTGTCCTAGAGAAATGTTTCAGCTAGTATGTTCCGAAATCCCCATGCAATTTAGTTTCCATAAAAACGAAGATTTTTATTCCGAGTTCTTTTTTTAGAATAAAAGTTCTATAATCGAATAATTTCTCGATGACACAAAATATAACTCTGTATAGATTGGAAGGGCAAAGAGTTTTATTTTGTTCTAGTATCAGTTTTAAAGAAGTATTTGGACTTGGCCCGTATCTTAAATATTATTTCGATTAAACATCGTTTATCCATCTCCCTTACAACCTAATCTCGTTACATACATATATCGGTGAATCAGCAGCACCACGTATCTGTCGCAGGACAAAGCAATAACCTTTGCATTAAATGCTTTATTATTAAGTTTCTATTTTATGAACATTATTAGATCAGATCGATTTCTTGGGAGACAAAATTTTTACAGTTTCAAAAGATTTCTCTTTTATATTTATTAACTTTTTTTCTTCCTTTTTGTATTTATTGAAAAGAGCAATAAATCAGTAAAAAGTAATAAAAGAAATAAGTAGATTAAATTGCTCTATTAAAAATCGTTCGGCATTAGAGTTAAGTCTATTTACACATGACTTTGGCGAATGCATAACAAGTAAGATGAAAGATAACGATTTTTAAATGCAGTCGGAATACATCTCTTACATACAAGGACATAAAAACTTACGCAACCAAGTTTTTCTATATATCTTAAAACATTCTGAGAGAAAGATCAAACAATATCGATTTTATTTTCGAATTTCGTCCGAATTCGATAAGGAAGATCTAGTAATAAATCGTCTGCGCCATTTCAGAGATTCTTTCTTTTTTACGATCTTTTCCCAGGGTTTTTAAATAGATCTTTATCAACAGAAACTGCCATAAAAACTAGCATTTTAACATTCCTTTACCACAGTTTTAAATTAGCAAGGCTTTTATAATGAGGTATCTTCAGTTGCTAGTAGCTGAAAATTTAATGGGCGAAAGTTTATTACGTCTCTTACCTTTTAAAATATTACATGAAATTCTGGGAAGCGAATAGTTTCATTTCAGTTTATAATGGACCCTAATAATACTAAAATAAAAAAGAATCAATAAATAATTCGTTTTTAAGGAGTTAATAGGAATTTTTTTGTTGGGTAGTAAAAACTTGTCATCTATACTTTTTTACTTTTGGAAATATATAAATATTTTTTTTAAAAAAAATCTTAGTGTTTTTTTTTTTTTTTGCCTTTTTAAGGTAACTGAGATTCATTCGATATGAAAAAAAAAGCTTATTTGCCTCCAGATTGAAATAGTCCTCATCTTTTCAAATTAAAAGTAATGAAAGTCATATTTTAAAATTAAAATATCTGTATATTTATTTGTCTGATTATGTAAAGAACTATGTACGTAAGTTTATGTACTAACATAAGTATGTATGTATAAACAATAAATAACCATTAGGAGTATTTACATTTGTAAGTAGTGTACTTATCTTTCGGCACAATCTTGCGTAAATTTTACTGCATTTGTAATTTTGAAAATTTGCGAAGTGCTTACTAATGTAACATTTCATTTACTGAAAATATTTTTACTTTCAAAATTAAAATGTAATAATATTTTTAAAAATTTAAAAAAAAAAATTCTGATTTAAATTTACCTTAAGCCCTAAGATTCCCGGTTCTCTCAGTTTTTATTCAGAGATTGTACAATACCCCAAAACTGCGAGTATTTTTTCGAAAAAATTACGTTCACACACACGCATATTGTATAGGAGAGACCTGGCCCGGCCTGACCGCATGTGTCCCGCCTGGTATCAACCTGTGGCCCGTGGAGCTGAGTCATCTGAATAAAGATTTAAACTTTTATTATACATAAAAGTATCAAAGTACATCCCATCATAAGTCGTTCGTAACATATCCTACTCCATGGGAATAATTCACTACCTGACTCAACTTTTATCCCAATTTTTCTTCAATCTTGTTCAGAAATAATTACAAAGCGCCTGTTTTAAAAAGCTCACGGGCCATCTGGTCTTATTGGGCGACACACAATGTATCACTAACCAGCAAACTTACTCAAGAGCGCGGATAATGAATTACTAGACGTAGAAGGAATGCGACACGCGGAATATGCGAAATAGAAGAAGCCAGTTTGTATGCAGCAAGCCTAATATATTTGTTGCTGAAGCATATTATACCAGACAGATTGACTGCTCTGTGTCTTATGATCGCTTAAAAATTAGCGCCAGTGTTATGTTATAACTGCAGGACAGTTTCTTAAAATGTAATTTGTGTAAATAATTTTTTCATTAAAAGGAAATTTCCCTTAATTTATGGCAGAATGTTCCTGATTTCTTTAATGAGATTCGGCAGTATTAGTCACTTCCTATGACTCGAAATTTGAAGGTTGTATTATTTTTAACGTGAGAATTTGAATCGGCATCGAATTCCTCACTTGCGTTCACACACACACACACACACACACGTGTGTGTGTGTGTGTGTGTGCGTGCATGCGTGCGTAATATCTATCTGTAGAGGTCTAAAGATAATCTACTGGTGCTTCGGCTTTTAGGATTGTGGTTTTATTACTGGTTCCATGGTGATTTTAACGCGTGTATTTAATCGAATATATTATTATTTCCTCATAATTATTTAATTCATAGTATTTATTTAAATTCTATCATAGAATAATTTAAAAAAGCATTTCTATTTTGAAAGTTATATTGACCCTACAAATTAACTTCATAGAATATTAGAATATCCAAAATTATCATATAAGATCATTTTTAAGATTTAAAATAAAATCTAACGCACAAAATCTTTCTCTATAAATAAATAGAGAATGATTTTTTTGGACTTAGAAACTTTACTCACTGAATCAGAATTAGTTAAGAAACTAAATTAAGATTCTGTAAAACATAGTTTGTTACAAAGCAGATTTAAAAATAAAATAGTAAATCTTGTATTATTTAATAAATATTTCTGGTAAATGTATTTTATTTTGAGTAAATGCTAATTTAGCTATTATATATAGTAAGAATTAATATTAAATAGTTTTTTTTTTTTTTTTTTTATATATATATTTATATATTTATTTTTATATGTGTATATTTTTATTTATATATATATATATATATATATAAAATCATTTCGGCGCATATAAGTTTTTTTCGCAATTAAAAAATAATTATATATTGCAAGTAACTTAATAGTTTACACAATATAACTCAAAAACAAAAATTTCCACCTTTAAAAATTATATTGGTATTTTAAACGTTATTGATGTTAAAAAAGTACTACACGAAAACTTTACAACAGGATTTCTTTTCCTCAGGTTGGCTTTGGCATTGCATTGCTGTGGTTAAAGATTTTCGGCAGCTGATGTTTACTCGGATGTTATGTGTTTCTACTTCATAGATAGAGCGATATGTTGGTTGATCTTAGTGGGCTAGAGGTGTATCGAACCCTGGTCCAGTGGATCCGAAGAAAAGTTGACCATTCGCTTTTTGTTGCGCCCCTTACCAACCAGACTAAAAGAGAACTTTTCTCTCGAGTTAATTATTAAGGTGCTTTAATCTCAGACGTTGTTGTTGAAAAGAGCCGCTGCAAACTCCCCTTCCAGTATCATCGATATAATACGAAGAGAAACAATGGTATTTGTAGAGCTGTTCGCGTTTTCTGACAATGCTGCAGTCTCTTCCCAATTGCATTGAGTTTAGCTTGGAACAATTTCCTTTAGACGTCATCGGCTGTCTCTAGTTGAAGGACGGGTCTCGTCGACATGAGCTAAGTATTTTTGCGAAAGGAACATATGCAACAAGCAGTTCTAGGAAGTGCTGCCATCTTGTGTTCAAATCCTAGGCCATCACTCCGGCGTTAGATATTTTTCTACCTCATAGAGAACGAAGGATTTGTTAGCCTCAAATTGCCGGCTACGTTTCGACCCCTGGACTAATGGATCCGAAGAAAAGTTCACCAGTCACTTGTTGTTGCGCCTTTAACAACTACACTGAAAGGGACTTCAAGCTCGGGATAGTTATTGAGGCGTTTTAATTGTTGCGTTGTGGTTGAAGAGAGTCGGCGTTGGTGTTTTGGACTCCATGGAGAGGGAGATGATTGCTGGCCTTGCAACGGCGGTGTATGGAACCCTGGTCAGAAGGACAGTTGACCGGTAGCGTTTTGTTGCGCTTTTTTTTTAAAAAAAGACGTCTCTCTCGGGCTAGTTATTAAGACGTTTTAGCTTCAGACGCTGTTGGTGAAGAGAGATGCTGCAGCTTGTTGAACTGAAGTCAAACCGAATATGAATGCTATGCCTAAAATTTAAAATGGTGGTGGTTATGCTGGAATTTCAAAGAATAAAAAACAAATGACATTTTTTTCTGTCTATGATGTTTTCTAATGACATTATTGATAGCTGAATTTCTCTCTTTGAATATGTATTTATGAATTTCATTTATACACATGGTGGACAAATAAGCATTATTTATTGGTTGTTAAATGGCAGCAGGTGTGTAAGCAACAAAGTAAACTGCAGATTCCAGAGACATCTAATTTTTAATTGATCATTAATACAATAATTTTTTTTCAGAGTGACTACTTTACAAAAGATATATACTTATTTGTTTATCATAACTGATATGCTCTTTTATATTTAATATATTTGAGAGTATTTAAGCCATTAAATCAATTCATTGAAAATGTTTCCGAACAGTTTTTACTCTCTAGGCAAAATCATTTGCGATTATGAAATTCAATATATTACCTTTAAATTTTCAAATATTGTCTTATTCAGAAGAGTGTTTAATTATAAAATCCGTTAACAGCTTATTTCCCCGTTGCCGTGACTGTATTGTTAAATTCAAAGATTAAATGTAAAAAAAATATACAGGGGTTGGACAAAAATATGGAAACATCTTTTAAAAAACATGTTTCTTTGCTTAATATGGTGTAGGAAACCCGTTGGCATCCAAAACAGCTTGCAGTCTTCTCGGAATGGATAAATACAGTTCCTGTATGTGTGCCAAGGGAATATTATACCATTCTTCCTGCAAAACGGTGGCAAGTTCAGATAACGATGTTGGCGGTGGATAACGAGAACGCACTTTCCGTTCCAATGTAGACCACAAAGGTTCGATAATGTTCAGGTCTGGTGACTGTGGTGGCCAGGGGAGATGGGACAAATCCTCCTCGTGCTCAGAAAACCAGTCCTGGACAATGTGAGCTGTGTGAACAGGGGCTTTGTTGTCTTGGAAGACACCATCACCATCGGGGAACAAAGTTTGTACCATGGGATGAACTTGATCTGCCAAAATGCTCACATAAGTCTTGGCAGTCATGTGCCCTGACACAGTTATCATGGGACCAGCAGAGAACCACGATATGGCTGCCCAAACCATAACAGAACCCCCGCCATGTTTCACTCTTGGCAACAAGCAGTCTGTATTATAGGCTTGAGATGGCGTTCTCCAGACGTAAACTCGGCCAGAAGTGGGAAACAATGTGAAAGAAGACTCGTCAGACCATATTACACGCTTCCACTGCCCTATAGTCCAGGCTTTATGACTTAAACACAACCTTTTCCTGTTACGGGCATTAGCATCACTGATGAGTGGCTTCTCAATTGCAGCACGGCCAGAAATTCCCTGTTTATGAAGCTCCCTTCTAATTGTTTTGGTACTCACAGGGTTCTGTAAAACAACATTCATTTCAGCAGTAACTTTTGCAGCTGTGGTCTTCTTATTTTTCGTCACAATTGCCCTTAATGATCGTCTGTCACGATCACTCAGCACACACTTTCGTCCGCGCTGTGATTTAGCAGATGATGTTTTTCCGCTTTTCAAATATGCGGAATAAATCTTCGATACAGTACCTCTTGAAACACTAAACACCTCGGCTACCTTGCTTACGGAAGCACCTACCATACGTGCTCCAACAATTTGCCCACGATCGAAGTCTGTTAACTCTGACATAATGCAATGACAACCTCACATAACAGTACTCCGACAACAACTGAACTGTTTAGCACATTTACGAAGTTGTATAGGTGGCGTTAGTAGTCAAAAACGCCAGCGCCACCTACATATTTCATTAAAATCAATCTTTCTTTTCAAACATGCATTTTACAAGGTGTTTCCATATTTTTGTCCCATTTACTGTATGATGTTGAAGTTTACTTTTTCTGCTCTGTCGTCCCGGGGTATATTTTCTTAAAAACATTTCAATACATTTTTTTTTCTCATTCGGAAATGTAAACGTAAATTCTCCTTTCTTTCCTATTCGAATAAGAATTGCATTCATGAGAACATAACAACTTTTTAACTCAAAAACATTACATCTATTCCCTCTTTTACCTTATTTGTCTTTCTTATTTGAGTAAAAATTCGATTCGTGACTACAAAAGCTTAATAACTCAAAAATATTAGACCAATTCTTCCTTTACAATATGATGTTGGGCTATTCACAATTTTCTCTTCATTATCCTCGAGAACTTCAATTCGAACTGCATAAAATTAAATTTCTTCCAATCCCAAATAAAGCGTGATTAGGTAAATTAGATTAAGATAGAAATGAAGTAATATAGATATACTGATGTATAAATGCAATGCAATTAAAGAAAAAAGAAGGTAGATAAAGAATAAGGACTTGCTGTTAGGGAATTGTTATTGAGATTGAAGTCCTTCTGTTAGTTTTGTGGATTGAAGAAAGTTAAACTAAAACAATCATAAGCTACGTAGTTATTGTCGAAGAAAGTTGTGGAATAAAGAAAAAGTGGACTGGTAAGTTAGAGACCTTATTTAAATCATAAATTAAGATTATGAGTCAGATTGAGATTCCCCAGAGAGCAATCTTAAATATTCTACAGTGATAATAAATAGCGGATTTGTTTTATTCTTGAGTGCCAGTAATTGAAATTTAATAGTTTTTCATTAATATATTAGATTTATATATGGCACAAGAGTTGAATAATAACGGAAAAACGCCACAAACATACCTTTGTTTTGTATTTCAATTAGAATTTCATTCGTGAATATAAAAGGTTTTAATTTTAAAATACTCGTATTATATCTATTCCTCATTTTATCTTATCTAACTTTCCTATTTGAATAAGGATTCCATTCACACGAACATAAAAGCTTTGTAACTTAAAAATATCTGATCTATTCGTTCTGTTAACTTATCTGTAGTATTCTATTTAAATAAGAATCACATTCATGAACATGAAAACTTCAAAACTTAGTATGAGTGTGATTTTTTTAGTTTTGTTTTTATTAACGTCGCACTAGAAGCAACACGAGGGCTATTGGCGACGGACCTCGTAATTTTGAACCTCGGTCAAGTGACGGGGATGACACCTGAGCTGGCATCCCTCTCTCCTAAGTTCCACACCACGCCAACGGGAGGACTTTAGGCCCCGACAGATTTAACGTGAATCAGCCTCGGCTACATGGCGGGTCTTTAGAGGCCAAGGATCGAACCCGCAACTGAACGAAAGCCGCCGGCCAAGAATCGGAAACCATAACTACTAGGGGCTACCGAGTATATATGAGTGTGAATGAGTGATGGTGGAGTTTAAGGGCGCAAAAGCCAAATGTCGTCATTTTGTGCAAAACAAAGCGCAACTGTGATCTAGACGTTTGAAAAAATTTAAGATAGGAAAATTGGTTGGTTGGAAATAGAGAAAGGCCGCTAGGGTATTCCGAGGGTCTTCACCCGTGTTTATTAAAGACAGTAAACCGTATCGGAAAGAAAAAAAATCCTAAGGGTCCTTCAAGTTCATGAGGCTCGTACCTTCCGAAAGAAGGTAGGTCTCTGAGATTCTCCAACGTGGAGGACCAGTTCCCCTAATAATCCCCAGGGCAAGATGCCCGGCTATACCCTCAGACACCGGGTACCCATTTTAGTCGCTTCTTACGACATGCATGAGCGCTACGGTGGAACTATTCTTTCACACCCGGTCACCGGTTGCTTCATAACTTAAGAATATTAAATCTATTACAAACAAGATTTATTTCTCTCTACCTCTGTATTCCTCCATTCATCTTTTTTCTTTCCTTTTTGAATATGGATTGCAATCAAGAAGATGAAAGAGAGAAAATACTTTTCCATTGTTTCATAGCTTTCTATTTGCTAAATAAGTTAAGTGTAATAAGTTGATAAACCTTATAAAGAGGCATTACAGTCTAATATTTCGAAGTATTTGTGCAGTTTCGACAAGACATTCGTAGCTCTTGTACCGATAAATAATTTCAAAAGCTTCGTTGCATAATATGTGTAGAAGTAGTTCTAATTCCCAAAATCAAACTAAATAGAAAGTATATCAAATGCTTCTATTTTAGCGAATTTCGTTTCAGAGTAAAAAAACAGCTGCCCGCATTTTGATGTCAATTTGGGAAAGGATTATTAAATTTAAGTTCTATTTCTAGAAATATAGAGGACAACAGAGAAACAAAATGGGACGCTTTTAAAGGGAAATGCGTTATCTAAAAAGGTTTTCAACGTCTAAAGTAATTAATGGAAAAATTGAATAAGTTCCACTCGTACAGTCAAAGAATTCTCCTGATTCTGTGAAGAATTAAATTAGAGGAACTTTGAGCTCTGACGTAATTTATTTTAATACAGAAAAGAGTTCAAATATTTAACATTCGCTATTGAAAATAGAAGGGGGAATACCTATAAACACGTAATTTAATTGTTACTAATTGACGAATACTTTGACTAATATGTTCATTTCGTTGTTTTGTGCTTTGCTAATTAAACACTTTTAGACTTTTATTTTATTATTGAGCACTCGTGCACTTTTATGGATGCTATTTCAGTACATGATCACAAAGTTTAATCTGATAAAACGCAAAACAATATTCTACAAAATTACGTTTGCATTAAGACGTTTTTGGTTTTAAAATTTAATTTCTCCTCAAGTTTTAAGTGGATGAAAATGAGACAGGTAAAAGAATAAGTCAAATTGTAACCTGTTGAGAGAGCTGTATCATCTTATTTCATACGTAATCCAAAAATTATAGCCTTTGGAATAAAAAACAATCTCGATTTTACCATTTTTGTAGCATGATCCTAAAAGTATTAGAAATATTCATTTAAATTATTTCTTCTACGTATGCTTCGTGAAGAGAACATTAAAAACAGTTTATTTTAGATAAATGCAATGACAGCTATGGAAACGAAAAAATGAGTTTAGTACAATTAAAGACACAATCCCTTTGGATAAAAAATGTTTGCATCGTTTAAATGCTTATTATAAAGCAAAAAAAAA